>OOIL02003256.1:1232919-1306078 GCA_900332095.2 Cuscuta campestris
ATGGAGTCGAGATGAGTGGAGAAGCGCCGGAGGGAGGAGCTTGAGTGCAAATCGTGCGGGATTTGGCGGGAAGTGAAGAGTGAGGTGTACGATTGGAGGAGGTGTGGGAGGAGAGGAGTGAGAGAATCTTCGATCTTAGAGAGGGTGAGGAGGGAGTCAACATACGCCGAGACGGCGGTGGAACGATTCTGATGAAAGGAGGCGCGGCGGTTGAGATAGGAGAGGAGAATGGGGTGATATGACGGATCCAGGAGGAAAGGCGGGAGAGTCGGTCGGGGGACGTTGTTCTGGCGGAGGCGGCGACGGCATTCAGACGCGAGTCGGATTATCTCGTCTGAGGACACCAGCGCCGGGTAGTTGCCGGAGCCGAACATTCCCGGCATGGATTTCCGGCGAAGATTGAGGGCGCGGGAGGAGAGTTGTTACTTTTCTGTTACGGAGTATTAGGGATTGGATTTCAAGCGGGAAGAGATTTCAATTCATGGTAAAAGCCTGGAGAGTGGAGACCGTCCAAAACCTGCTATATACTCGGTTATATAATCTTCTCCAGGTAGCCCGGAGTTGTCAAACAGCAAAAGAAAAAAGTAATCACCAATTCACCATCGACTCAAAATAAAATTTCTATTTTTATTATGTTTATGCTGTGTTGAAATAAATTTATCATAGAATCAATTTGGTTTTTACCGTGATTCTCCCTATTTTAAAATGTTTTGAGTATGCTAAAAGTGTGTCGTAAATGCAAATATTACAGTCTATTCATTAAGTTATTTTAAGTGTAGATAAGAAGATTAGAGAATGGATAAAGACTACGGGTATGTCATAAGAAGAGTTATGAACTTATGATGTAAAAATGGAATACACTTTTTATATGTCCTTGGCGTACACTTATGGTAAAATATTAAAAATATACCAAAATGAAGTTTCATTTTTTTATTTTTAAAATAAGAGTTAAAATATATTTAGATTATCAATCATGACGATTTACATTACGTAAAAGCACATGTACAATGCCACCAACATAAATATATTACAATTTGTTTTTCTCTCCTCTTGATAACTTTTGTTTGTTTACGCGATTTCATTAAGTATTTGATAAAATAAAAAATTATTGTCACATTTTGTTTTGTAGAACTTTTGACGTATTTTTTTATTATGTAATTTTTATATATTATTAATATACTAATTTGTAAATAAAATAATTTTAAAAAGTAAGAAATTTTACTACGTAACCCTCATTTTGTAATCAAATTGTGGGCGGAGGAAGTATGTGTTAAAAATATTACTCCGTAAAAGCATTTAATTGTAGCTTCTACTCTTCTAGTAGCTTGTGGAGACGGAGAAGATGACGATGCCTGATCATTTTAAAAACAAATAAAATACGCCGTGGATTAAAACATTGAGATTAAGAGTAAAACTTATTATTACCTGTACGTGAACCTCAATTGATCCAAGAAACCAGTGATTATATTCTCACATATTCGGCCATTAATTGCAGATGAACAGATCTGCCTATTTTTTGGGATGCCCTCCAATATTACTCCAGTTGGGCTCATCGACTGGGGAGAAGAATTGATATGGCCCTCCAACATTACTCCAGATGAGCTCATTGACTGGGGAAAAAATCTGATGCGCTCCAATAGCACTGCCGCTGGAAACATGGAAGAACAACCCTTCAAAATCAGACTCCTGGAAGAAGAATTGATGCGGCCCTCCAAAATTACTCCAAAATTCAAGGAGGAGAATCAAATATTTTGTTAGTAATATGAAGAAAGGAGGACGACGGGGAAGAGGGATGAGAGAGACGATGGTAGTACTCTATGGGTAGGAGGGTCGTGGTGGCTCACGCCATTGCCATGGGAGGGGAAGCTTTTTTAGCCTCACTACTGGGAGTATCAGGGGGTGCAGAGTGCAGACAAATGGCGGTGCAGGGGATATGTAACTACCAAAAGGAACTTTATTATGCGCGCGTGGCCAATCACATTTTTCTTCTCCATTTTTTTGTGACATGTATTTCACCTCACTACGAGTATGTATCAATTTGTATTACTCCATTTGGATTAAATTGTGTGACATTTTGACTATAAGAAAAAAAAGTATTTAATTATAACATAAATTTAGAAAATTGGGTTCATTATAATAATCTTTTTATCCCAATTTGATTATAATTTTATTTTCTCTCTCTTCTCGACAACTTTTGTTTATTTGTGTGTTTTCAATGATTATCACTAATATAAAATGTTCTTATCACCTCTTATTTTTAGAATTTTTGGTGTAGCTTTTTAACATTTACTCCCTCCGTCTCACATTTTTTGTCCACTTTTGATATTTAGAACTGTTCATCTAAGCACTTTGACTCACCAACTTCTCTTAATTTGCCTAAATATATTCATGTGTGATCTTGTTTGATTTGACTTAACATATAGATTCTTAATATATAATTTCTATAATTTTTAATATACAAATTAAAAGATAAAATTGATTAATGAAGTGCATTGGATAGTGTGTAAAAATGAAAGCGGACAAATACTCTGGGACGGATGAAGTAATTTTTATTTCACAATTTAAAAATCGTGTAATATAATAATTTCAAAAATGCTGAAATTTATTTCGTAATTCCAATTTTGTAATCAAAATATGGACGGAAGAAGTATATATTTTTTATATACCATATATGTATAATATTGAACTATCTAAAACTATACTCCCTCCGTCCCTAAGTATTTGCCACACTTGTATTCTCGATGCAAAATATCAAGTTTTTTCAATTCATTTTATTTACATATTAGTAAAGAATTTGAAAATAAAATTTACATATAAAAAACTACATGAAAAGTTCTTCGAAATAAGAGGTGTCAAGAATATTTTATTTTATCAAATAACCATTGAAAGGGCCCTAAGGCGGATTGTGTGAGCATGTTACGAAAGTTCGGGGTCAGCGTATCCAAATTTGTTCTACAAACACAATAAGAAATAACAATAAATATCAAACTAATAAATTTTATTTTTAACGATTAAATAATTAAAGTAACATAATTAAATGATATTATTCTTAATTATAAAAATGATGAAAATGATACCACTAGAAAATATTGAAGTTAATTAATACACATTGCAGTACTGATAGATTATTAATTTTCTAAACACAATAATAAACAACAAAAAATTAAGGAGTAATAAATCTTCCTCAAACATTCAAATAATTCAAAATAACATGATTATGGATAAAAAGTATTATTAATAAATATAAAAAATTATTGTCAATACCTAATAGTGTTTTTTTAAAATCTGTGGTGTCAGTTGACACCAATGAATCCCCCTAGGTCCGCCACCGATGCCATATGTTATATATACCATGTGGAAAGCTAGGAATATGAAGATTAATAAGCAATGTAAAAATCAGATATGTGAAGAGTGTAGTGAATGGGTCCAATATCTTTTGAAGACTTATATTAATGCTAAGCTCAAAAACATGTATTTGAGATAATTGTAGTAGGAATATTGTAATTGTTAATGGTTGCTCTCTCCTGTAATTTGCTTTGGTGGAGTAATATAATTGCACTACTGGTTAAAAATGAATAAATTTTACGTGTTATGCGAATTTTTTTAATTGTAATTAAAAAATTACTTTTTAGTGATGACTACAATATGGTTGCTTGTACAAGCAACGATGTTTACGGGTGAAGCAACTTTGGGTGTCACATTGTCACGTGGATAAACTCTTGCTCGGAGCCTCGGACTATAAATAAATCTCATTTTTTATTTTAAAGTTTTGAAATTGAAATTTTATTTATTTCGTCCAATAACTTTAATTTTGAATGAGCTTTGACTCTGTTTTGTTTATGAAAGGATGAAGAAAAGGGAACAAAAAAGACAAAAATACGGATCGAATCAGTAATTCTGCAGAATTTTGTTGGCATAAAAGTGGTGTCCCAATACCCCATCAAATCATTAATGGTAATACGGGATGTACGTTTCCTAAATATTTTGTTCATATTTATCCATATTTTATTTGAATGGAAAGAGATACTAAAAAAAAGAAATACTAAAAAAATAGTGTTTGAAATTTGGATTGATAGAAAGGAGGAGAAAAAGATATACTCCGTATAAAAGTTGAAAAGATTAAAATCTCGTTGTGGTAGAAGGATAATGCCATTTTCTCATCTATGTTGGGAACACTTTTTCATTATGTTTGATTTTAGAAATTAAAAAGAAAAATATTTTCCTATTTTGGTTAGAGAGAAAAGAAAAAGAAATGAAAAAAGAAAAGAAAATAATACTCCCTCCGTCCCATAAAACATTTCATGTTTTAAAAAAGGCGCACTCTTAAAATGAGTAATTTTGGTGTTATTTTCTAATTTTGCCCTTACTTCTTAAAAGAGTAGGATGAGATGTGTAGAAAAGATTAGTTATAATTAAAAACTAACACTAAAATTACTCATTTTTAAGGCGTGCCATTTTTGAAATAAGAAATGTTTTATGGGACGGAGGGAGTAAGACAAAATGTACTAAGAGGAAAAAAAATCAAATTTCTTCCATTTAATGAGGAATGAGGGAAAACTATTTTTTTATTTTCTTCCAAATTTCTCGTACCAAACACAATGTTTGTGTGTCGGAAATTATTACTCCGTAGTGTTTTCTCCTCCCACATTTTATAACCAAAATATAAGGGTAAATTTCACCAATGGTACCTGAACTTTAGTTGGAATTTCGAAGTGGTACCTGAACTTCAAATCCTTTCACAAAAATCCCTGAACTTACACAATCCTTTCACTAATGAGCCATTAGCCCGTTTCGAGGTTAACTTCCGGTCATTAGGGCCAAATTCGAATTTTATATATTTTAAAATTTTCAATTTGACCCCATTTCTTCTTTTCTTTTCTTCCAGGCCCCGCCGCCGCCGCCCGCGGTTTCCGGCGGGTCGGAGCGTTTTCCGGCCAACTCCGTCGAAATTGACGGCGGGCACCAACTCCAATGTGGTCGTGGCATCCGGGCGACCTCCAAGGACCCTTCAATTGCAAGATTTGATGACGATTTGCAAAACCTCCCATTTTAGACTCAATTTCGAATTTTAGGGTTTTTTCGAGTAGAAAAATTCAGATTCGAGAAGTTACAGACAAAATGGTTTGGATATTATTGATCCTAGTCTCAAGACGAAGAGAATGACATTGGTCTCGCCGGAATCGGAAAAAGTTCATTTCCCGGCGACTTTGACCGGCGGGCGGCGGCGGGGCCTGGAAGAAAAGAAAAGAAGAAATGGGGTCAAATTGAAAATTTTAAAATATATAAAATTCGAATTTGGCCCTAATGACCGGAAGTTAACCTAGAAACGGGCTAATGGCTCATTAGTGAAAGGATTGTGTAAGTTCAGGGATTTTTGTGAAAGGATTTGAAGTTCAGGTATCACTTCGAAATTCCAGCTAAAGTTCAGGTACCATTGATGAAATTTACCCAAAATATAAACAAGAAAAATACTCCTTANCTTTGACCGGCGGGCGGCGGCGGGGCCTGGAAGAAAAGAAAAGAAGAAATGGGGTCAAATTGAAAATTTTAAAATATATAAAATTCGAATTTGGCCCTAATGACCGGAAGTTAACCTAGAAACGGGCTAATGGCTCATTAGTGAAAGGATTGTGTAAGTTCAGGGATTTTTGTGAAAGGATTTGAAGTTCAGGTATCACTTCGAAATTCCAGCTAAAGTTCAGGTACCATTGATGAAATTTACCCAAAATATAAACAAGAAAAATACTCCTTATTTCACAATGTGTGTGTTCCCATCTTGCATTATCTTCCATTCCATTTTCTTATCATCCAAACAAAATGTAATTAGAGCCTATTTAATATATGAAATTGACAGAAATATTATTAAAATCCAATCAATTCGAATTAAATAGAATTGCATTTTCTATTTTCAATTCATATTTAGCACCATAAATTTCATAGACATATATTCTTGTGCTACCAAACACAAAAAAAGAATTAGTGTCTCTAATTGTAATTTCATATCTTAAATTCCATATACCAAACAGAGTCTTAATACTTACTCTTTTTTGTGTTGTTAGAACTATCGGGGTTGTGTGGACTCAAGTCCTAACCGAAGTGGTCTAGTGACTCATTCATTTGATTTCCGGTCTAAACTCGTCCCTCCCTCCTTATCTTCTTATTTTATGCTCCCTCCATCACTACACTGTCACCTCTACATTATCTGTGTTGTCGCCACACTGTACGTCATCTTTCAACAACCACATTGCCATAATCATGATCATAACCGATGGTGTAAAAACCTACGCAGTATTAAGTCTAGGAAAGCGGAAGGATTGTAGGTTGAAAAATTGTAAATGGGTTTGTTATTTATAATGTAGGGCATCACTACGCAGATGTGATTAAAGATTGGGCCAACGAAATGAATAATCGTGGGGTTAGGCCAGGGTCTGAATCAATCCGTCCCGCTATATTCGTCCAGTTTTGACTTTTGGAATCTAAGCACTTTGACTTATCAAGTTCTTTCAATGTGTAAGCCTAAATATAGTCATGTGTGATCTTGTTTGATTTGTCTTAACATATAGATTATTAATATATAATTTATATAATTTTTTAATATACAAATTACAAGATAAAATGGATTAAAGAAGTGCATTGGATGGTGTGCAAAAATGAAAGTGGACAAATATAGTGGGACGGAGGGAGTAATTGATGATTGATTCTCTAATCATAATTGACGCATGTATACTCAAAATAAGAGCTTAAATTTAAACTTTTTAAATAGGAGTAATTAATTAAATAATAAGGAAACCCGGCCTCATAAATAGTACTCCCTCCGTTTCTTAAAACCCTTCCTCTTTCATTTTTTTTGTTTTTCTTAAAACACTTCCCCTTTCTATTAAAAAACCACTTTTACCCCTACTTTTTCATACCCTACCTATCACATCATACTTTTTCACTAACAACTAAACTATCACATCTCACTTTTACCCATCACATTAAGGGCAAAATTGGAAAGTCAACTACAATTTAACACTTCCTTATTTTCCCCCAAAGTCAAAAGAGGAACTCTTTTGAGAAACGGAGGTAGTATTAAATATTTAATTAATCTATCTTTTTATGCTTTCCTATTACCACTGTGGCACTTTGAGAGCAAGAAGCCAAGAAGTCCCCTGGGGTGGACTTAAATTTTTGGAATGCCTTGGCACACAAGTGGCTGCCACATGGCACCATAAACTTTTTTCTTTTCTATATAATGGATGAATGTTGTTAGGATTATGTAATAAGATGAAAAAAATATATTTTGTTTAGTAAATTAAAATAATTGTCTAGTATGAATATTAAGAAAACCTCTTAAATAGGAATAACAAAATATGAACTCAAACTAAAACTCCTCCAAATAAAAGTGATTAATTAAATAATAAAGAAAGCATCATAAATAGTATCAAATCTTTAAGTAATCTAGTAATCTTATATCCCTCAGTTCTATCTCCTCACGTCCACTCCACCCCGCCTCTCTCTCCCCTCTCTCTCATTTTGGCCATCACCCTCATCATTTTGAAGCGTTGTTTTCTTCAAATCCACCCCAAGTGCAATGCATCACTGTTGCCCCACTCATTGCCGTGCTGCCGCACCAGCTTTCCTCTTTGCAGATCTATTATGAAGCATCCCATGTAGATCCGTCACGGAGCGCCTCCTCTATCTCTCCCCCATGTAGAGCTGAGATGGCCACCAATCACGATACCTATGATTTTATTTTTTAATTGGCTTTCAAATGCTTTATAATTGAGACTGCATCGTAGAAGTAAGAAATAATTCCAACTAATTGCATTCATCTTTTTTCTCCAAAAAATGCATCTTCATTAGACATTAATTTTAATTTGGTTTTTTCTTTTCATTTTTTGTATTTGATTGTTTTTCTTTAAATTTTTTTGTTTAATTGGTTTTCTATTAGTTGTGTTCAACTTTGCTCCCAATTTAAGCAAAATTTAGTGACAGTGATAAGAAAATTAACATTGTATGTTGGCAATTTTAACATTTCGCTTTCTTTTTGACATTTTCTATTGACATATTTGACATTATGCAATAACATGTTTGGCATTGTCTGATGACATATTTATCAGTATGTCTTGTCGTCTTAAACATTGTGACTTTGGTTGGTATTGTATTGAAAACTTTTTTCCCTTGGTAGTGACACCATGGTAATACGGTGGCGACAATGGCAGTCATGACCCTAACGTTAATAGTAAATTACGACATTAACAGCAGCAAATGAGGGCCTCACCCGCAACAAATGGGGATGAGAGCGGCAGATCGTGGTGGCAATGACGACGATAGTGCCGACCGTGGCAGTGTTAGTGGCAAGAACAATGTAGATGGTTGTCCCATTTAATAACGATTGCAGCTAGAGATGCGAAAACAGTAGTGGCAATGATGGCAAGGGTGGCGACACTAACATGTGTAGCAGATGCTGTAGCTAAATTAGGATTTTTCTAAATTATAAAATGTATTTAATTTCATATTTGTAATATGAATATAACATCTATTTTGGTACATGGTCAATGTTTTACTTATATCTCTTTCCTTAACTCTGAGCCACTAGATTAATTAATTTAATTACTCCTATTTTGAGAAGTTTATGTTTTAACTCTTATTTTGAAGATATATCATATTTTTACTACTACTTTGATCCTTCTTCCTAGTTCAATCATTATGAGAAAATATGATACAGTTACATGCCATGTATGTCGTAGTAGGTAGACTTTGAATAGATAAGGAGTAAAACCTTAGTGTAACTCAAGCTTAATTAAGTTAAAGCTAATGATATTGAGATTTTATTTCTGAGAGATTTCTTACAATTATTATAATTATTCTTTGTACCTTTATAGTTGGAGGACTCAATACATCACAAACAAAAACTCAAAACTAATCAAATATGCTAAGCCAGATGTATAACTCTTACTCCCTCCGTCCCAGAGTATTTGTCCGGTTTTAACTTTTGCAAATATTCATCTAAGCACTTTGACTTATCGAATTTTCTCAATGTGTAAACTTAAATATAGTCATGTGTGATCTTGTTTGATTTGTCTTAACATAGAGATTATTAATATATATACTACCTTGTTTGATTTGTCTTAACATAGAGATTATTAATATACACTACCTCTATCCTGCTATATTTGTCCACTTTTGACTTTTGGAAATTTTCATCTGAGTACTTTGACTCATCAAATTCTCTCAATGTGTAAACTTAAATATAGTCATATGCGATCTTGTTTGATTTGTCTTAACATATAAATTATTAATATATAATTTTTATAATTTTTTAATATACAAATTAGAAGATAAAATGGATTAAAAAAGTATATTGGATGATGTGTAAAAATGAAAGTGGACAAAATACTATGGGACAGAGGGAGTAATTTAGTAATTTTTTAATATACAAATTACAAGATAAAATGGATTGAAGAAGTATATTGGATGGTGTATAAAAATGAAACTGGACAAGTATTCTGGGATGGAGGTAGTATTAAATAATTAAATAAAAGTTACGTAAAATTTCAAGTGAGAAAATTACTACTTCCTCCGTCCCATTTTAAATTGCTTGTTTGCCTTTTTTCTCCGTCCCAAAATAAATTGTCTGTTAGTTGTTTTCGTAAATTATTAAAAATAAAATACCTGAACTACTATTAAAATAAGTCATTTTTTTTCACATTATCTTCTCATTCAGCATTACCCCTCTTAAAAAGTAATATCAATTTTGAAAAATCAACTCTATTTTTTATTTTTGTTAAATATGCCCAAAAGTCAAAACGGGTGATTTAAATTATGAGTAAAGAAAGAAAAAAACTACTCGTATGGAGGATTTTCCATTTGGGCCTCCTCCTCCTTGTATCGGTCCAATAATAATTTTGATCTCTCACATTCAACATCAACATCACTCTTGCGCAATGCGGAGTAATTTCGTAGTATTACTGCTGCACAGCACTTCCAATGACCTTGACTTGCTCAACCTCACCGTGGACCTCTTCGCACCCAATCCAGCGTTCTTAGCTGGCCCCACCTGGCAGCTCCCAGGATCCAACGGCTCATATCCAATCTCCACCAAAGAACCTATGGATTTCGCCTTAGCCAAATGGCGACAAATTTTCGCGCTATTCACGCCGCCTCCGGATTCTGCGCCCGCCACGCTGGACCCTTTCCGCGTTCTCCGGCTGCCGGCTCGGGAAATCCTTCCGGCCTCCAGTCTGTCCTCCAGCGGCTCGTATCGGGCCGCCACACGCGTCGATTCCCGCACGCAGTCCACGCGCCGCCGTATCGTGGTCCACACCGGCGACTTCAGGCGATCGTACACCGCTTTCAGGCAACCCGCCACTTCGGACATCGTCGGCCGGTTGCTCGCTGTCTTTCTCACGCACCGGGCGGCCAAGACCGTGATGTGCCGGATTGCCGCCTCGTCCTCCGGCAAGCGGATCCTTGGATCGCAGATCTCAGCGTAAGCCCCGGATTTCACCAATGGCACCGCCCAGTCCACGACGGAGGATGGGCTGTGATTTAAGTCAATGGCGTTCCGGCCGCTGATGATTTCCATCAACAGTGTCCCGAAGCTGAACACATCGGATTTCGGCGTGAGATCTCCCGGCGCAAGATATCCCGGATCGAGGTACCCCAAAGTCCCCGCCGGCGGCGTGCGCATCGCCGCCGCATCCTCCACCCGTCCCATCACCGCCAGTCCGAAATCCCCCAGCCGCGCGTTGAACCTCCCGTCAATCAACACATTCGCCGACTTTATATCCCTGTGTATGATCGGCGGGTTCAACCCGTGGCAGAACCGAACCGCCTTTGCCACCTGCAAAGCGAACCTAATCCGGCGATCGAAACGGAGCGGCCGGTCCGAGCCGTGAAGCAAGTCGTACAAAGACCCGTTAGGCATAAACTCCACAACCAAAACCTTCTTCCGGTTCATTTCCAACCCGTACCCGATCAAATTGACGAGCCGCGGGTGGTAAACACGGGACAAGACATCCACCTCGTTCTCCGCCGCGGCGGCGGTTCCGCCGGCGCTGCTCTGTTTCGTGACCTTGGCGGCGACCGTGGCAAACCCATTTCGCCCCTCAAGAAGATTAGCTCTGTAAACAAACCCATAGCTCCCTTTCCCGAGAAGATTTCCCTGGGAGAAGCCATTAGTGGCAGAATCAAGATCGGAGCAAGAAAACTCTCTGATCTGGAAGGGCCTGCTTGGCGGACAGTGGGTTTTGAAGATTGAGGAATCGCAGGTGGCAATTGCGGCCTCGGCAGTGCAAGAGAGCAAACCCATGGGGGATTATAATTACTAGAGTAAAAATACAGAGTAGGGTAGAAGAAGAAGAAGAATGAGGGTATATATGAGAAAGGAAGAAGGGAGAGGCAGAGGNGCTCTGTAAACAAACCCATAGCTCCCTTTCCCGAGAAGATTTCCCTGGGAGAAGCCATTAGTGGCAGAATCAAGATCGGAGCAAGAAAACTCTCTGATCTGGAAGGGCCTGCTTGGCGGACAGTGGGTTTTGAAGATTGAGGAATCGCAGGTGGCAATTGCGGCCTCGGCAGTGCAAGAGAGCAAACCCATGGGGGATTATAATTACTAGAGTAAAAATACAGAGTAGGGTAGAAGAAGAAGAAGAATGAGGGTATATATGAGAAAGGAAGAAGGGAGAGGCAGAGGCCATTAGCGAAGAAGAAGGGTATGGAGTTTGAAGTTTAGCGGTGGATGATGATAAATAAAGTGGAAAGGCCAGAAAATTGAAAAAAGGCAAAGCATTTTTGGCTTTCACAGCTTTTCATGAATTTGGGGGACACTCCCTGTCATAAGGAGCCGAGCCGTTGTTTGACTACGTAAGAGTTATCCTACAACAGACAAGGGACCTGATTTGGGCGGGCCTAACATTAATATTTTTATGTACGGGACTACGTCTAGTCGGGCTAAACTCGGCCCTTTATCTTAGGATTATCTTATCTTGGAAGATAAATACTCCATCACGTTCCATATATTCTAAAATATTTTTCGATTCCAAAGTCAATAATATTTTGAGAAAAAATATTGAAGAAATTAGGGAGTGTGTTTGGATTGGGCCGGAATAGAAAGGTTTATCCGAGTATTAAAGGTTTATTAACTAATAATTTTGCGAATAGAACACTCTAAGTAAATACTTAACAATTAGGTCGATAGGCGTTATTCTACAATTTTAGAGAGGTTACCAATTGATTTATCGAACAAATTTGACTTCTGTTAACTTGACGATAGTGTAGAACTTTATGTGTAACATAAACCCTTCCACGAGTATCTTTTATGGAGTCAACATTTCTTCAGAGTTTTCTCAATGGCTTTTTGCGAGAGAGACTCAAAAACTACAACCTTCTTATTCAATATCACATGAAAATTTTTACTCTTTTTGTGATATAGTTTGTGCACTTTTAAAATGTCTCAAAATAAAATTTGCATTTTTTATTCATAATAACTTTTTTTCTTTTACTTTTGAGAAGGGGTCTGATTTGCGTATGACGTACACGTCCTTCCTCAAGAGCCTGGATCCAACTACATTTGTTAGAGTGCATCTCACATCGAAAGTTCAAGAGTAAAATAATCAGTATATAAGCTTTTGAGTTAAAATAACTAGTCGATTGGATTCTGGTGGGTATATCCTTATACCCGACCTGAATAACTGAAAGGGACATGTCAAAACATGACCGGTCACTTTCTTCAATCACCAAATGAGGACAACTCATCGATTGAAACAGGTCAAAAGTTTACCGGTCACTTTCCTTAAAAAAAGTGACCAGTCACATTTTGGGCGATAGCCAAAATGTCACTTAATAGTACGAAGGATATTCCAGAAGACCAAAGAGATGGGTTGAGCTCAAGAAATGACCGGATAACCTTTGAGAAAAGGTGACCGGTCATGTCACGTTACTTGGCTGACATTGGTCCAATATCATAAGGATGGCAATCAACATCAGAGGCCGAGGGACCACCCCACCGCTCATCCATCACGAGGCATACAGTGAAAGAATGTTTGTCATCTTGCAAGGTTGATTGAATTGAGAATATCCAACTTATAGTCATTGATTGAACAGTGCTTCTTGGTTGTATTAATAACAAGTCTATGATTGAACAGTGATTAGATTATGTACACTGACCTTCCTCCGAGTTTCCTAGTTTGTCCATGGATGAACAGAGGAAGGTCACAAATCCTCCTCTATAAATATGATGATTATGGATAGAGGAGGGGATCCATTTATCGAGGTTTTGGCTCATCAGAGCATGTTTTGGCTCACCTCATTTATCGAGGTGTCTTAGACATTTATTTCTAGCGGCACGTTAGTCTTTAGCCCAGTTGTCCGTTTGGAGTACATACTCAATGGCATGTGGCTCGTTTAACACAATTCCTCGTCTTAAGATCCATACACAGCGGCTTGTGATGCTTAATGTGTTGGCACTAAAATAAATCAAGGGGGTGGGAATCTATTAGCAAGTGGTCAACCAATAAATTCAAAATGGTCTGGTTGTCCACTTGAGTGAAAGTGTTAGAGTACATCCCACATCGAAAGTTCAAGAATAAAATAATCGGTATATAAACTCTTGAGTTAAACTAACTAATTGATTGAATTCAATCTTATAACGTGATTCAGCGTAAGTGTCTTATTGTCCAATCCAGTTATCTTTACCCAATCCTAAATTACATCAACATTGTTTTTGTTTACTTTTTTACCTTCTAAAATCTATTCTTCATCTCAATTTAAATCACCTGTTTCGGTTTATAGTGTTTGACTGAAGTTATTTTTGAATTATTTTATACAAAAAATGGTGTAGAATTAAAATAAGAAAAATACATATTTAAAAACTATATCAAACGATTTACAAAACTAGTGGTGACATAACTATACTATTTTCTTAAATGACTATTAAAAATAGGAAAAAAATAAATAAAATTTTACTATGTCAATACTAAATATATAATTTAATTTGCGACGGAGACAATAACTTTTATAAAACGGGACATTTTTTGGTGTTAGTGTTATACAGTTAGTTATACTAACATTTTCAAATTATTTTGGTGAAGTAAACTTATACGGAGTAATGAATTTGGGGCCATAGGGCCGAAAAGCGCATATAACTAACGGAACTTTAACGGGCTTAGATTTTCAATTGATGGTAAAACGGCCCATTTCGTGATTGGTTTCAAGTCCAGTGACTTCGAAGCATCAACACTACTTTTTTGGAGTTGTTTATTTTAGGATTGTTTAATTTCCAAAAATTATTCGCTCATTTCAATTATTTTTTTTTGTCAATTTTTTACATTTTTGTGACGGATTATTTTTATATTAGTATCTAAAATACTTATGTAGCATACATTCAGTACTTTAAGTTTAATACTCCGTATTAAATGCAGGTTGTTCTTCCGTGTTCCTGTGTTCCTAACTAAAGCCTACATTTGAAGTGTAGACTTTTTCACATTTTTTATAAATTGACAACAGTAAAAAATAAATAGAACCAAATCGAGTCACTACAGTAACGTCGCCTTCTCCGAAGTATATGGCCACAAAGAACAGCACGCCCGCAAATTCAATATCTCATTGCCATTCCCAAGTCAAAAGTTAATGCACGCTTTAAGTTTTCACCTTGACTTTGCCACAAATCCAATTATTTATTTACTGATACAGCACAGGGGAGAGCCACACCCTAAAAGCTAGCTGATAAGGTGGGAGAATCCTTGGCTATATAAACCCATCACCAAGTCCCCCATATAACCGGTGTGGGACAATGAAATCAGTCCGTATCATTTACATACTAAAAATATATCAAGAGCTCTATATAACAAGAAGAGACATGATGAGTAAGAAAATATGGGGGAAAAAATTGAGTGTAATTGACCCTTGTAGAGATAACTCAATTTAGAATGGAGAGAATAAATTTTTAAAATTAATCTAAAATATTAAAAAATTTCTCAAAACATCAATGCTAGCTTATAACGTTGTTTTCAAACTATATTTTTCACTACAAACCAACCTACACTCAAAAGTCAAACCCAAATTCGAATAGACTTATTATCTCATTCTTCTCAAACTATTTTCTTAAATGCTAAATTGTTTTCTTCATTTTTACTTATTTTCATTTATCATTTGCAGGGTATTGAAATAACATAGGCATGTCACTTTATATTTTATTGATAGTTCATTTTTTAACGATTGATGTGTTGAAGTTCTGGTGGACCAAGAATTATAGGTGGAGTATCGGATAAAATTAAACACTTGCATATAAAGTCGATCCAATATTCTAACCCAAAAGATAAGCTCATAGGTAGAGTTTCATCTTTCTATACATACTAGATATATTCTTTTTTTTATTTTTCAATGTGGAAACTCCATTACTCTTCTTCAAGTGGTAACTAGCCTGATCAAGTTGTCACTTGGACAAACGGGACTACCATCTCAATCTTTTTTATTTAGCACACACAACAAGCAGTGACTTCTCATTCTCTTATAGTCAATTTAATCCAAACCACGGAAATGTAGTTCATTTTGCTAAACTCTCATCCAAACAACCAGGAACAATCGAACACAGACCGTACATGCTCCGATACCATGTTGGTATTCCGGTGGGTGAGAATTATGATTGAAGAGTATCGGGTAAAATTAACCAATTGCATATAAAATCGGGATCTATTGTTATAATCCAAAAGCTTAAACTGATAGGTAAGATTTTACTTTTCTATATATGCTAGTAGTATTCTTTTTTATTTTTTCAATGTGAGAAATCCAACATAATAGTTTGATAAGTTTTTTAATACTCTATATATTACAGTATAAAGGAAAAAACACACGATAAATGCATGACGGACTAAAAGAGAAAAACAAGAATGACAAATTTGGACAAAGACTTTGCCACACTAAATATGATAAGTTTGGGGGAATCCCCACAAGATAGGGGTAAAGTCACATTATTATTTTCAATAATAATAATAGTTCAAAAAGAAAGAAAGAAAAAAGAAAAGTACAGTGAATTTATGGGACCCAATTTCCAAAGAACATATTAGGCGTGCGTCCTTCCACCCTGTTTTTCCAGTGTCCCATGGGAGACAGAAAACATGTTTTCTTCTCATCAATCATCATCATCATCATCATCCAACTCTGAAGCCATGAAAGATCCACTGTACATTTCTTAGCTCCCAATGGCATGGTGGATAAACAGTTAAACCCACAAACAAGAAGAATTATAACACCATAGACAACCATGTGCAACCAAGAATGTTCATGAGGCACTTGTTATCTGTGATACACACTCAGATTGACACCGACGGTGTCAATCTCAGTGTCATTCGCAATTTGGTTGTAGCGTAACCCCGTTAAGTACCTACTGTGATTGTCGTTCTTATTATTGCCACTTTTGGATGCACCAAGAAATTGTTATTGTTATTAGAAAGAAAGAAAAAGATAAAGATGAACTCCATCCTTGGGGTTTTCTGGGATAAGGAACAGATATTATAGAGCATCAAGCCTCAAGGACTCAGCTTCAACCTTGAGGCTTTTCAGGTATCGGATTGTTTCATCAATAACTCCCATTGCGCCTTTTCCCTTTCCTCCTGGGACAATATTCTGCAAAACGCACAACGTTTTGCGTATTTTCTCCTTTTTTGATCTTTTCCTGCAGTTGTTGGTAGTCCCACAGCTTGATTCCGCGTCATCCTCTAATTCGGAGCGCCCAAACGGGGCATAACGACCCTCGAGAAGTTTTTGCCTTTTGGTGGGCCCCTCCTCTCCCGGCTTATTGCCATGGTTACTCGGAGAATGTCCCGAGCTTATGACTTCATCACCAGAGGAATCAGAATCAGAATCAGAATCAGAATCGTCAGAGTAGAGAAGAGCGTCTAGCTCTTCAGAGTCTTCTTGATGCATTTCCATTCCCTCATTGTTCTCTTGGACGCATTCGTCGCCAAGAAAAGGGGTTGGATCACTGGGTGCTGTTGAGGGTTTCAGAAGCCAGCTTGCATTTGCAGAAGAACTGTAGACTAGCCTCGTTTGGTTGCCCGATTGATCAAAAACAAGAAATTTCCTTCGGGCATCTCCATGGGCAGTTTCAGGATTCAGATTCGCCCAAACGGGACCTTCCTCTTCAGTTGTAGGTCCCAGTGATGGATGGAAAGAAGAAGGCAAACTGTTGAGAAGCAAGTTATTAGGACGGTATGCCATGGCAGGAAAATTCTGGATATGTGGGTCCCAGCGTCGAGGGAACTGAGGATCAAAATCCTTTTCCATTCAATTCAAGAAATCCCACCACCTAGAAGAAAAACATGGGAGGGGCCAAAAATCCTGTTGAGTAAAATCCAGATATTTTCAATCCTAAGACTAATAGCAACACAAAGAAGTATAGTAGATGGGAAAAACTCACGTACCAGTACTAGAACTTGCTGAATATAGCTTGTGTTGTTTTTGAGAAATAACAAAGAAGAAGAAGAAGAAGAAGAAATGCTAAAAAATGAGAGATCTTCAGCTTAACTTGAGAAAGAAAGGGGCAAGAAAATCAACTAATCTACGTGACAGGTTTCAGCAGGTGACGAAAATATTCAGCCTGAAAACACCATAAAAAAAAAGCAAAATCATGAAGTGTTTCCCATATGCTAAAAATGAATTGAACTAATATACACATTAAGAAGTCTTGGAGAATCCTGATCATCAATATAGCTCTTTTGAGCTGATTTTGATCCAACCAGATTTTTAACAAGATTTAATCTTGCAAAATTATGTGATTCCAACTAAAAACTAATTGGCAATGAGAGGAGTAACTCAAGTGGAACTTGGTTTTTTTACTACTTAGGAGGTTTCTTCAAATTTAAATTCTAGAGTAAAAAATAGATGGACTTGGGAACTCACCTGGCAATCTTGGAGTGGTTGAAAGCAAGCTATGACTCTAACTATAATGGTGGAACTCCCTGCAACTCCATTTTCATGTTTCAAAGCCCTGAATCTCGTCTGGCTCGCTGCTTGGCACACCATAACTTCTTCTTCCCCAAACCCCTTCCCCCTTCCCCACACACAAAATCAAAAGATCCCAAAATACTAAACCAGATATTGATTTGAAAGGATTAATAACGACACACTGACACAGAAGATGATAAAAATTCAGCTGATCCGGCGGACGTAGCAGGGAATGACAATGAAACGAGTCGAACCCATTGAATGAATGAACGAATGAAGGCTAACAAGATGATATTTTGTCAAGGGTAAAAAAAAAAGAGTTATAAGGTAAGAAAATCAAGCTATGGATGTGAAGGTGGGGGTGAAATTGTTACAGAATTACGCGGCAGTACAAATTCAAGAAGATGACTTTCCTAAACACATCAACTGAAAGACTGTACCACCGCATGCTGTTCTTCACTCTGCAACTTCTTCTCCCCACCTGTTTCCAGATCAGATTCAATTCAAATCCATGAGTGAATAAAATTAAAAATATGATCTTTGATGCAAAGAATTACTAAAGATTAACAAAAGTAAACCAGATATTTTTTCCAATAAACAGCTGATTGGCGGGATTAAGAAATTTTTACTGCCTGCTCCATGGTTTATCTTGACTTGCCCAGATTTACACAAGGAGAAGGGAAACATGTGATCTCATCAAGAAAATGCAGAGAAATTCTGGGTCGATGAGTTAGTTCACTCCAAACACATGTACATAGATTTAGAAGAATCTAAAAGCATGAATTGAAGCAGATCGGATATGAAATCAAGAAAAAGATTCCATTTCTAACGAGAAAAACAATGCTTACAGTGAATGGAAAAACAATGCTCCCGCCTCCCAGATTTCTTCCTTATCCTCAGAAACCACAAAACACTGATATTCAAGAGAGAGAGAGAGAGAGAGAGAGAGAGAGAGAGAGAGAATGTTTGTGAATACGTATTAAAGAGAAGGAATCCCAGAGTAAAAAATAGGGCTGCACAGAATGTGCCTATATAGAAAAAATTTGCTTTTACTTTTACTCATTTCTTCCCAAAAATAAAAGAAAATGTCCTGCACTAAATAAAGGCCTAAATTAGAAAGAAAAAAAATAATGCACCCATTTGACATCAGCATTAAAGATTAACATTAATATTTTGAAAAAGGCTATTTGTAGCGTTAACATTTTTCGAATTAATTTATACTGTTAATATTTTAACCAAAATGCTAACGCTAATTGAAAACGCTCTTCTCAAACAAGACCATCGCCTCCATCCCAAGATGTGTGTATAGTTTGAGTTTTATAACCAAATTTGACAAATTTAACTATCAATTAAATAAAATTTACTCTACGTTACGTTACGGAGTAGTACATAATGATTTAATTATATTCATCTTGAAAAATACTCCCTCCGTTTCTAAATAAACTTCCACTTTTGACTTTTTGAAGATTTAAGAAAGAGATATTTTGGTGTTGACTTTCCAAAAATACCCTTGATGTGATGTGTAAAAGTAAGATGTGATATGTAGATTATTAGTAGTAAAAAGTTATAATGTGATAAGTTGGATATGAAAACGTAAGTGGTAAAAGAAGTTTTTTAAGGGAAAAAAGAAGTTTATTTGGGGACAAGAAAAAACGAAAGAGAAAATTTATTTAGGGACGGAAGGGGTATTTTCAAAAAAAAAAAACTACGTATTTTATTTTCTTAATATACAATATATGGAATATATATACTTTATCTGTCTCACATTTATATTGCATGTTTATATTCATATAATTAAATTCATTTATTTTTTAAGTCAAAAATGAATTTTATTAATGTCTCTAAATCACAATCACAAGCTCAAGTGAAGTAGAGACCCACAATAGGTTGGATCAATTTTCATCCAACTCTTCAAGCATCTAATATTAAGGATGCTTTTAGAGACTAAAATCTGGAGTCTATATTAGATTATTAGCAAGTAAAGTAATTAGGAAGGTAACTACCAAAACCCATTTTGTTAGTAGCGTGATTATTATTATTCTGAGTAGGGTTGATGATCCGTGTGAACCGCACGCTTGTGAGCATGAAGTACATGCACTATGCATTCACCATTTCGGGCATTTCCATCACCCAAAGTGGGCCACATGGGTAGTTGTACATTACTAGTGGTGGGTTCGGATTATGCATTATGCATTCACCGTTGGTTATTCGGTTCGGTTTTATGCGGTTTTTATTTTGGTTTTTTTCGGTTTTTTCGGTATATAAAAGTAAATACTTATAAGCATTAAAAATTGTCTAAATACTAACTCGACGAAACAATAAAAATACGTAAGTTTGGGTTTGGTTTTTTTGCTTGATTTTTACACAAAAAAATGCCGAACGGAAGGTTAGTGTTCTATTCGGTTCAATTTTACATAGAAAATATGTGTCAAGTGCCTAAAATGTTTAATTAATAGTTAATTAAAAACTTTAATCAACTAGTAATATATTTGCATGTTTTTTTATATGATTTTTATACATATCACATATACTCATATACATAAAAAAGAAGCATATACATAAGTTCGGTTTATTCGGTTCGGTTCGGTTTTTCAAAATAAAAACCAAAACGGAACCAAACAATAGCGGTTCAGTTCGGTTTTTTTACATCCGGTTTCGGTTTTTTTGGTTCGGTTTTTTTTCTAGCTCGTTTCGATCGATTTCGGTTCGGTTTTCGGTTTTCGGTTTTTCCGACCCAGCCCTATACATTACTCCGTATTTTTTTACTCGGTTTCTCCCACCAAGTGTCTATTTATTTTTTACTTTTTTCAATCAAAATTGGTAAATTTTAATCTTAAATTATAATCAGTTCTCTTCAATTTATTTTTTTACTTATTACTTATTCTTATTGAAATCAGATCAGATCTAAAATAACTTTGAATATAACTATATTCAGATCAGACCAGGTCAGATTAAAACTTAATTATTTCAATCAAGTTAGGACTAATCAGATCAGGTGAAGAGAACATGACCTAAATAAAAATGACATTAGAAATTGATACAAAAATAGTTTTATTAGATTTATTATATCAAATATTTTCAAAATATTATTTTATCTAATTAATATAAAATATATATTTTATTTAATTATAAGTCATAGGTTGAATATAGTTAACTGGAAAAAAAAATTAAAATTGGACAAATACTCAGGGAGAAAAGTAGTATTTACTTATTACTCTAACTATGGTTATTCAAACTATCAAATTAAAATTAGAGACAACAATTCTAATTCAGATACTCTGTATTTGATAGTACAAAAATATATATATTTAGAATTAGAAGTGCCAAAAATGAATAAGATTTGAAAAATTCAATTCTGTAGAATTTCAACTCTCAATTTAATTCTAATTTCGTCAATTCCTTACTATGTATTATAAAATAAAAAATATATACTTTAGATTTGTCTAAAGAAAAGAGAGAATGATTAGTAGTTATTTTCTGGGACGATCAAAAAAAGTGTAAAGAATATGGGACATAGTTCAATATAGGTTTGATTTGTTTGTTTGGTCACTCTTTGTACACCAATAAAGTGAGTCACTGTAACTTTCGGCATTCATTACGAATCACCGTACCAAGAAACAACCACTCTATGTTTTAAGCAGGGTGGGTTGCATAGACGAAGACAGATCCATAGAAAAGACGGCACGAACGACATCAGTAGTGGTTAGCAGTTGTGCACGACTAGTCGAATCGGTTGTGGCTCCAATACCACATTTGTTCAAAGGCGGTAGTCTACAGAACTATTTGGTATAAAATGCATTTAAATTACTAAAATTTGGTCAAATAAATGGAACATAAAATTCAAATTATATGATTTTCAATAAATATATTTTATAAAATATAATTTGTGTAATACAATAATTTATTAATGATTTTAGATATACTATAGAAATAGTCTAAATTAAATTATTCAAAAGCGATGTTCTATGATTATTCAAATAATCATCTAGTATTCATTAATTTTTCAAATATTAATCGAATAGAAATACAAATTTTATTTGAAAATTGGAATTGGTTCTATATTTGGATTAGTTCGTTTAATCCAAGTGACAAGGCATAAGGGCATTTCCCTCCAAAAATGCGGACGTCGGAAATTTTCGTTCATCCAACGTCCAAAGGAAATCGATGAAAAATGCCTCCGCCATCCTCGGCTTCTCGGGAAAAGCCGGCGGAGATTTCTCCATTTCCTTCCTTTACCGTCGGATTTCCGTTCGCTCAACTCCTCCGGCCAACCACGTCGTCCCTTCCGCTGCATTCAAAAAGAAAAGAAAAAAAAAATCCGAAAACAAAACAAAACAGAAACTTTCAATTCCACGAGAGAGAAAGCGATCTATTGCTATCCGCCTCTCTTCGTCATGATAACCCGTTACATCATACTTCCATTTCCGTGTAATTGCGGTCAGAAAGGTGGGCAAAGTGATTTTTCTCACTTTATTTCCACTTTTTCTCCTTCTGATCCGTCCATTACAGCTGAATCGAACCCTAATTAGCTACGATTCATGAGAATTGTAGGATGGTGATGAAGATGGAGACATCTATTTTCAGAAAATTGGAATAGCATCATGCCCAACCGCAACACCGATGCTTTTCAGGTATTATAAGACACCAACATTATAGGCTGCTGTAAATTTGTGATCACATATGATCTCTGTTTACATGATCTGATTCCCCCTTTGAATCGTTATTTTGCAATTTCTTTTTTCAGGGTGAAGGTGGCAATCCACTGCCTCCAGGTGGCAATGACAACCAAGTTCAACAGTTTCGCGGTGGAAATAAGGTAATTGTTTGTCATCATTATCTTTGTTATTATCAATACCAATGTCTATGTCAGCACACATGATTTATTGATTCCCCATGAAGGAAGGATGACATTATATATGGAGGACTTGTTAGACTTTGTAGTCCAAATACAAGACTACAAAGCCTTATATTAGTTCTCTCTAGTGCAATAGAGATCTAAAAGGATGCACATAAAACTCCAAACTAATCGAAAAAGGCGACACCCAGATTTGAACTGGGGAAGAAAATGGAACATTAAACTCTCTTGCTTCTTCCGGAGTACTTTCTAAGCATCATTGCATCAAGGGTCTAGTGGAAACAACCTTGTCATGGTTAAGGTTGCCTACATCTTGGCACCCAAACCCCAATGTACTTGGGATTATACTAAGTTTGTTTTTGTTGTTGTTGAAGACTCCAAACTATAGGTTCAAGAGTGTACTCAGGACTACTAGATGCTAGACTAAGTAATAGAGATCAAGTGTATAGAGCCTCTACTAGACCATAGTTTAATAGAATACAACAACACCTCAGTATTTTTCACAACTCGGGGCCTCGGGGGATCAAGATGTACACAGTCTTACCCTTGAAAAATAAATAGGCTGCTCCTGTTACACCCTAGATGATTGCTGCATGTACTTCCCAAAACCTCATAGAAAGTAAGAATTACCGGAAGTTTAATGCCCCATTTTCATTTAGTCCATTATATTCCCAAATCTGAAAAATCCCAATAATGAATGCTTTAGCTCTGCTGGAAATGGGTGGGAAACTACCTAGTTTAGTAGAATAATCTTGAAATAATGAAATTACCTTTGCAACTGAATTTACACATTAGGGGACAAAACAGGAATTTGCAACTATCTATATGAATAGTTGATCAAACTGGCCTCAAAAAACAAGTTGATCAAACTGATTCGTGTGTAACCCAGGTTTAGTATAGTTTCGACTTTCGAGCAATACTCAGCTCTCACATCCAAGCTCTAGATAAGAACCTGGTTTGTGTAAGGCCCTTGTAAGGATATTTGTTACCTGGCTCTTTGTTGAACATAAATACTAAATACACTATACATACTAATTGGTATTGAATCTTGATTCTATCTTGCGCGTCACATGTTTAATCTGTTCATTAAGGATGGAATTACCTCATCACGAATTTGTTCCAAGTTAAAACTCCTCAATTCACAAATATTCATGCATCCGTATGGGGAGTGCCATGTTTTTATTGGAATATATAGTACCCTATTAAAAATAACTTTTGCATGTTTTGAAACTTACAATTCTATATATGGATGCAACTCTCATGAACTTATCTGGCTGTGCAGGTCTACAAAAGTGGGCCTTTGTTTTTATCATCCAAAGGTCTGTCCTCACTCCTTACTAGTTTTTGCTTAATGATGCTTATAGTAGTTAACACCCAAAAATAAGAAGCATTCAGTACTTGACACTTCTCATATTTCTAATAATTATTGTTATTTTCATTTATACTCACCCTGTTCCATTGTTTTCTTTGTGTATTGACTTGACTAAGTTTTGAATAAAGTACAAACTATGGTTGAGGCTTAAAAATAATTTGGAAGAAAATTTAAGGGGGGGGGGATGGGCGATGGGGAGTGTATCCTTAAATTGTGTTTAGCCCCTTTTCGTGTTTTCATACGAACTTAGCCTCTTCATTTTACCTATATTTAGTACTACAATTTATTTAGTTCTCCATATATTTTGTGTATTACACAACTAACTATATTTGCTGCTTATACCACACAATGAGGGTGTTCGTGGTTACAACAACAACCCAATATAATCCCACAAAAGCAGGTCTGGGGAGACTTACCCCTAGTAAAAGTGGAGAGGCTATTTCCAGAGAGGGTGTTCGTGGTTGTGGTATTTTTTGAATAAGCAAAAGCTATAAGTATAAGCAAAAAGAAAATTGTCTTAGCTTTGCTTAAAAGCACTTCTTGAGTCCATTTCAAACTCTTGAAGTCATAATCTACTAGCGGAAGCAGATTACCAAACAGAATAAACTACGGAGTATATTTTAACAAAGTAGAAGCTCAAAAGCAGTTGTCAAACACAACTGCGAACACCATCAATGAAAGTATAGATCCCGATTTCACTGTGAAAACTTATTAGTGGAGTATTTTCAAGTGTTTAACCAAAATCAAGTAACCAATTTTGTGCCAATTTCTGTCTGATCATCTTTTTTTTACATCCCTTTGTTTTTTTATCAATGCATCTTATTTGGAGAAAAGTGTTTATTCAGTGCTATTCTGCTAACTATATCTCACAGATCATTGTTTTAGTGATTACACTCTTCATTGTGTTGCTAATTTATTACCAGAAAGGAGACATCGATAGAAATCTCAAAGTCTTCCATTGCTGCAATTACCTTTGAGCATAACAAACAATGTTAATTTCTGAAGTAGGTATTGGATGGACAACTTGGAAGAAAAGATGGTTCATTTTAACGAGAACTTCTTTGGTGTTCTTCAGAAGTGATCCTGTAAGCTTCCTTAATTTCAAGCTGCATATCCTTGTTTATCCATTTTATCTATAAACTAGTTCTGAAATCTGCTTTCTGATATTGTCATGTCACTATTGTTTCTTGTGAGACATTTTCTTCTGCTGCAGGCCTGCAGCACTGTGTCATTTACAAGACTTTGGGTTGTGATTTTTTTGTTACCTTTCTGTCTGATGGAACTTGGGGGATTAAGTAATAAGATTTAACTTGTTAATTAAATCTGCCCATGGAGAAGTATACATATTGTAGTAAAGACATGGACATGCCCATGGTGTTTATAAACTTGGAGAAGAGATATGATAGTGTGTCTCACGTGAAGTAATTCTGAAGAGAGGTTTGAGGGGTGCCTAGGATGTATGTGAGTGTGATACAAGTCTTTAGTCATGTATGCTCAGGTTAGGACATGTGTCAGGATCGTGTCTGTACACTGATTATTTCAGGTGAAAGTCAGGTTACACCAAAGGCTCGAGTTGAATACATTCCTCTTTGTTGTGATTTGGATGTTATTTTCAGAGAGGTCCAAGTGAGCATCCTGTGGTGCATCATGTTTCTTATTGCATTGGTACTTGGTAGATGAAATGTGAAAAGGGATTATCACAAAACTTGAGCAGTGGAGAGTCTCATTGGAAGCACATGACTTGCACATTAATAACTCTAAGATTGAATACTTTTGGTTTAATATTAGTGTTAAACAGAATGAAGTTAAAAGTTAGCATTGAGGAGCAAAGGGTACCAGTATGCCACAAAGTGGAATTTACAACTGTTTAGTTCAGTTATCCAAAGAGAGAGAGAGAGAGATCGAAGATGACATCTCTTCACCATATAAAGGTAAGATGATTAAGATGAAAGGTTGCTGGCTTGCTGCAGGGGTGCTATGTGACAAAATGTCTTGTTGGAATTGTAGGGCAGGTTATACAGCGCAGCCATTTGACCAGTAATGATGTATGGAGTATGAGTTTAGTATCTGGTAATAAAGAAGGCCTATGAGCGGAAGTTGGACGCTGTGGAGATAATGATGATGCAATGGGCATTTGGTTATACAATATTAGATATAATACCAAATGTGGTCTTTTGGACAGAGAAAAGAATCAAGCCTATCAGAGTAAGAAATAACAAACTGCAGTAGTTTGATCATGTTAGCTGCAACAATGCACCAACACCAGTGAAGAGAGTGGTGAGTGTTTTGGTTGAGGGGACAAGGGGGAGATTGAACTTTTGATGCCCGGAATGTTATGCATTTATACCACCTTTTCTTGATCTATAATATCCATCTATTGTGATGTGATGAACTTCTTGCAATTGCAAGCATATATGAACATATCACATCTTTATGGTTTTTTTTTAATTATCTTTTTGAACAACTAAGTATTACTTTTGGCCACAATTCTTTTGTTTGCCTTAGTGATCATTAAAGCTAGAGACAACTAATGTTTTGTTCATTCTTTTTAGCATTTAAGGCCCAACCTAGTGATTCTTGATCGTTTGGGCTATAGTATTTTAATATTTTAAGACTTTGTTGTTTAAGCTTGCTTAATTCCCCCTCCCCACTGATTTCCCCAAACCCTACCTGGGGCAGGAGGCTATGCATTATGTTTAACCTTATTTTTTTAATTATTCTTTTCATTACAATAATAGAACCAAAGCTTTGCGTATCTTCTAGGCCTACATTCATTAATTGGTTGCATTTTTCAGACTATTGCTCCTAAAAAGGGGGGCGAAGTAAATTTAACACTTGGAGGCATCGATCTCAACAGTTCAGGCAGGTTGGCTTATATCAATCTTTCCTTTATAGTTGTGCTTTATCTATTTACACATTATTATTATTATTATTATTATTATTATTATTATTATTATTATTATATAGAGGAGTACGTCCCCATCCATATACTACTCA
Source organism: Cuscuta campestris (assembly GCA_900332095.2). NCBI lineage: Eukaryota > Viridiplantae > Streptophyta > Magnoliopsida > Solanales > Convolvulaceae > Cuscuta > Cuscuta campestris. The sequence continues at coordinate 1,260,072 of OOIL02003256.1, forward strand.
TTATCATCTTAACAAGTTTTCAGTGTGGTCGTCAAAGAAGATAAGAAATTGTTGACTGTGCTCTTTCCTGATGGTCGTGATGGGCGAGCTTTCACACTGAAGGTGCGACTGCTAATATTCGCGTTGCCTTTTGTCTTGAATTCTTTTCTTTCCATTGTTAGTTATTAATTCTTATCAATACATAGTTATATTTTCATCTATAGAGTTATGTTTCTATATGTACACATTCCTTTATTCTTCATCCTTGAAACCATTGCTACCAGTGAACCAAGCTTTGTTTTGGGTCTAGTTGTCTCATGTTTGAGTTTTGATATGTTAGGCTGAAACATCAGAAGACTTGTTTGAGTGGAAGGTTGCATTGGAAGAAGCTTTGGCAAATGCACCAAATGCTGCTCTTGTAGTGGGACAAAATGGAATGTTCAAGAATGATCAAGGGAATATATTTGATGCTTCAGACCCCTGTTAGTTTTTTCTTACTAATGTGGCTATAATTCTCTAACCATATAAGCTGTGTGATCCACTGGGATTTAAAAAAGAAAAAGAAGCTGTGTGATATAGCTATTTTCCTTCTGGTTGTACACATTTAGCTGTTGTGAACTTTCTGATATTTTTTTTGAAGTAAAGAAGTTTCTGGTTTATTCAACCCCACTTTTTCTAATTATCAAACACTCAAAAGGAATTTATAAAGAAAAAGATTTTAGTCTACAACAAGATAATACACAATAGTTTTGTTCTTTTCTTTACTGATGCATGTGATGGTATGAAATAGTGCAATATTTGTGATATTTATGAACTGGTAATAGCAATACTCTGCAAAGACCCTGCATCATCCAACCATATCAAATTTTCTATGCTTGATCAATTTCAGAAAGAATTTTATTTGGAGGACTAAAACGGTTAACTAAATTTATTTTTAGCTCTTTTCATTCATTTAGGCTTCAACTCTTTACAAGGCAGGAATTGTATGGTGTGAGTTTCTCTTATGGATGTACTGGTAGTTTGATCACCAGTGCATAAGTGCATTTCTTTTTTATAAATGTTTGTCATGGAGTTGACATTGCATGTTATTCTTTTTGTATTCACTCTCTAGCTAAGGATAGACAGCCAACAAAGTCATCAGTAATCGGTCAGCCAATTTTACTTGCTTTGGAAGAAGTTGATGGAAGCGCATCTTTTTTGGAGAAAGCACTTAAGTTTTTAGAAGAGTATGGTAATATTCTCCTACATCAAGATATTACACCATTTGTATTTCTCTCTCCTTTACATCTTAAGAGTAAAATGCTCTATTAGTATTTGCATTTATTGTATTCTTGCCTATCATTCTGTCATGATGAATATTTCTGTCTAAGATAAGTTTAAGTCTATTAGGCTACACTAAAAGAAAATGGGCTGCACTAAAAAATGGGTTTTTTTTCACAATTTTAAAGGGGCCCAAGGCATCAAGGCGAGGTAAGGCGACGCCTAGGCGAGCGCCTGGCCGCCTTAAGGTTTTCTAGGCGAGGCGAGCAGACAAGGCATCCCAGTGACAGTGCCTTATCGCCTAGGCGACGCCTTACAAACTATGGGCTTAATATTTCTCTATCATCAATTTAATTTCAGCAGTATGAATGGTAAACCCTTTTTCTTTGTATGTTAAATGCCCCAACATATTTTTAAGTTTTCTTTTTGATAAGAAAGAATCTTAATTATTTTTCCTTCAATTACTCAGGAAACAGGAAAGTTTATAAATAATTTGATGGCAGGCCTCCAAACATTTTGAATCTCTCTTTCCCCTTTAACGTAGAAAATAGAACTTAAAAATATTAGTTTGGACTACTCTTTTAAACTTTTCCCTTATCAATGCTCATATACTTGCTTTATTAATGCTGGTGTACTATCGTCATGTTAAAGAGATTTTCAATTATTTAGTTTTTTCATATGGGCTCGGATTACAGTTCCTTTGCATATTAATTATCCAACATAAATTTTTAATGGCCTTGTGCCAGGTTTAGAGTTGCAAACAACCATTGAGTTCTCTTCTTTCAAGCATGGCTTCATTTTATTAAGGAAAGCGTGGGATCTGTTAAATGCATGGTCACAACTGTTTTTTGTTTATATATCTGGAAATACTTTTTAGGAGTTCAAGTTGAAGGAATCTTGCGGCAAGCTGCAGATGTGGATGATGTTGAGCATCGAATCCGACAATATGAACATGGTACGTTTACTTTTAACACCATCACCGTCACCATCATTACTATTACGGAGTATTATTATTGTTATTGTTGTTGTTGTTGTTGTTGTTATTATTATTATTATTATTATTATTACTATTGCCATTGGAGGTAAAAGAGACTTTTATTTTACAATGATTTAGCTTCAGGAAAATAAGGGACTAAACCAGAATGGCATTAAACTTTTCATCACATTATTCCATATGATGATTGCTAGAGGAAGAGCATGCGGTGTAAAACGTTGCCACTCTGTTTTTTTGCATGATTTCTAATTTAAATTAGTTTTATACAATTAATTGGCACTATAAATTTTGTTCAGAGAATGATATTAAGGTGCTGACAACAATGACGGTGACTATTTTAGAATTTATCTCGAACTGTGAAGTGAAACAGAATACTCTCTTTGTTTCTTTTTACTTCACCCGTTCATTGTTCATAGGGTCAAACCTTGTCTTCTTTCTTAGCCTATTTTCTTTACTCATTTGAAAAAATAAGTCTTTGTTGCCTCTTGTTTTATATTCGTCTATTTTTTACGGAGCATATAGTTTTTTAATATATAATTCTATTTTTAGAAATTTACACCCTTTTTGTTTGCTCCTTGGGCTTTTGTTGCACTAGTTGTACTCTGTGTTGCTTGAGCTGGGGGTCTTGGGAACAACCTCTCTACTTTTAATAGGGGTAAGGTCTGCGCGTACACATACCCTCCCCAGACCTTGTTGCTGCGGGATTCCACTGGGTTGTATTTTTTAAATTTACGTAAATTTCAAATAAATAAAATCGAGAACAACGTTAACCAAACATTGTGAACCGTAATGGATCAAGTATAAAGAAACAGAGTATATGAAAGCACATCTTCCATGGTTTTTTTAGGGGTGGATGCATTTCACATGCTTTATAAAAGTTCTTTAAAGCTATGTTTATCATGGGTTTATGAAATGATCTAATTAATTAACCCAATTTCCTGGCGATACAACTTTAATATGCCATTATTAAGCTTTTGTTTGGTAGAGTAGAAATGAGAAAGAAATGAAGTGAAGAAAATGGTGCATATCTTTTGCTAACATTCCTCTCCTAATGTGAGAAGAAATGGGAGAGAAATGATTTTGTCTCAATTTCCACTCATTTCATCTAATTTTCTATCCTACCTTATAACACAAAAACTACTCTATTTCTCTAGAATTTCTCTCTTTTTCATCTCTTTCTCGTCGAATTCTCACTACTTTATTTCATTGGCTAAGAGCTTGTGCATAATTGATTTTTTTTATCACTGTATGGTGGGATGCTTATTTCAGTCATAATGGTAGCGAGCCTACAGTCATTGATTTGTTTGATATTCTTTGGTTCATCTTTGAATGTTTAAACCAAAATCCATTTGGTCAGTATGGCCTATATAGTATACACATAAGCATGTACATATATGATATTATAAAGCACTATGCTATAAATTCATTGTTGAATGACCTTTCATGGATTATAATTTTGGTAAACTGCTGGTGGATGTGGATGGCAAGCAACAAACTTATTTTTCTTGCACTGTTGGTATTTTGACCCAGGGAAAAGAGAGTTTTCGCCAGATGAGGATCCCCATATTATAGCTGACTGTGTGAAGGTATCTCCTATGAGAAGTGTAAAAATATCCTTTGGTAGATCTTTGACATTCTTTTCTAACTTTGGTTATTTTCAATGCTAAAATCTTCCAGTATATCCTTCGGGAATTACCATCGTCTCCAGTTCCTGCATCTTGCTGCAATGCCCTTTTGGAAGCTTATCGTAAGTTTGTCTAAACACTCATTCCTTTGAGACCTTATGAATTTATGGATGTGAAATAATCCTTACCAGCCAATGAAGAATTCTTGTTTATCTTGATTAGTCAAGATTGCCCTGTTTGGCTGTTTTGATCGTGTACCATGACCTGTTTTAAGTTGTTGGGTGATGGTGTATTCACTATGTCTTGAAGTTGTGTTTTATTAATTTATTACATCCTCTTTCCCCAGGTAAGATTCTGGTTTTCTTTTCTTGTCCGTCCCAAAACTGTTTCCTCAGCGTGGTTGATATTATTTCTCTCCTATAAATATAGCTCACCATAATTTGTCTTTCATAATAAGGGTGTCAATTCCAACCAAGAACCTCATTTTGGGATAGAGCAAATATAATTTCAATCGCTCACATAGTATGTTGTTTGGACTTTTTAAGTTTTCGAAAATTTATGTACTCAATGTGCATGTGTGTTCAATAACCCCAACTAATTGGTACTAAGATTCTGATCAGTGTGCATTTATTTCCCGACATAAACTATTGTAAATAAAGGCTCATTCCTTTTTCTTTCTCTGAACTGTTCTCTCACATATCCCCACCTTTGGTTCACACCACATTTTTTTCTTCTCTTGCAGCATTAAAGATCTTCTCCCCTCTCTTCATGACCTTATAATACTAGTCAGTAGCGTGTACACATTACCCAATGATTTTACCAATATCCTCATTATGTCTGGTGGGAGTTAATGAAGCAGCTTCTGTACAATTGCTGACTGCATTCAGTAGAAAGTGTCATTTATAGTTTTAGTAGTTCTTTTATACGCTAAGCTCATCAAAATGCAATGGGACCTTGTTGCTTTGAGATGTTAAAAACAGACTTTATCAGATAAAGTTTAGAGATTAGATGCCTTTAAACAGGAGCTACAAGGCACCCATTAAAATAGGCTGGAATAGGATATTATATCTAGTGCCAGAAAATTATAGCTAAACATGCACTAGTCAACTGCCAACAATATGAAATCTGATTCAGTATTTTTATCATAGTAATGGTGTGCAGTCTTGTGATAAAATCACATCAGGCAAATGATGCTTTATATATTTCATTAAATTGTTAGTGATACTCTACTTGAAGATACAATAACAACAACAACATAACATACAAAGCAAAAATATAGCACACACGGTTGTTGTTGATGTTCTTTGACCAAAGAGGCAGAGCATCGACAAAGTCTTCAATGTTCACGGGTGCTTTCGAACATTTTCTTTGACCAAAGTTCTTAAAGAACCAAATTTTACTCTTTCTGCAACTCTGGCATTCTTTCACACATCTCGCTTCTGTGACATACTACGTATAAGATCATACCACAACAAAAAATTTTTACCATCTTAAATCAATTTTGTAGCTGCACACATGCAATATCAGGAAAATAAAAAGAAAGTGAAGCAACATAGGTTTTTATTAACCTACTCACTTGGGAATATGCAGATATTTTCCTACTAAAGTACTAAACAGTACATGAGAACACTATATGCAGTGTTCCTAGCATTACAATTAGATAGCCACTCATAACTCTATGTTACATCTCACCCTGGACTTCTTGTCTCTTATTCTTAGGAACTGAGCGCAGTTCGAGAGTTAATGCTATACGTAATGCATTATTGGAGACATTTCCTGAGCCAAATCGGCGGTTATTGCAAAGGTGTTGATAATAACTTGTCCCCCCTGAATGTTTTTACTTTCGTACAAGGTGCTTTAGAATTTTATCATTTATCAACTTGTCCAAAACATAACAGTCATAATAACAACATTAAAATTGATTGCTGGATGCTTTTTGTAATCACATTTATTCTTAAAGTTGCATATTTTTATGTTTATTCTCTAACTATGTTAGTTCTAAATCAATTTCTTAATTAATTATATGCGTACCTATGTAATTCTACCGATTGAAAATACGGGGATAATTTTCTTGAATATTTGCTTTACATATTCAAATGATTGAGCAAAATTCATTTCAAGTAGTTAAGTTTATCATTCAGGGTACAACTTTGTTAATGTTCGAAATCCAGTTGTAACCCAGAAGCTTTTGCTACAAAGGTTGAGCGCAATGTAAGAGGTAGAAAAGATCTTTTGAATATAAATCTGTAACTTTTGTATGAATTGCCTGCCTCAGTTGTATTCTTTATCATGCTGGCACATCCTTGAGGTTTAGGTTAGGTTTTATGAGCTATGTCTCTCTTATTTAAATCTTTAAGCTCTATTGAAGCTTGAGTGGATTTGAAAATCTGCATGTATACTTGAAATTATTCTGCTACTCTTGACTGGGCAAACTACAAATGCAATATTTAAACTGATGCAAATTTCTACTTAATATATCAGAATTCTCACAATGATGCAAAAAGTGGCTTCTTACAAGAATGCGAATCGAATGAGCATTTCAGCTGTCGCTGCTTGCATGGCACCTCTACTTCTTCGTCCACTGCTAGCCGGAGAATGTGAACTTGGACACAACTTCGACATGGGTGGTGATGGTTCTGTTCAACTTCTCCAGGCAGCAGCTGCAGCGAACCATGCTCAGGCCATTGTTATAACTTTGCTGGAAGAGTATACCAATCTATTTGGGGTATGTTATTTATAAAAAATCACCCAAAATAGGAGCAAAACATAGCCCTTATCCCCAAACTAGGATTGACATGTTTTTATCCCCAAAATAGGACTATTGTATAGTGTGACGATGTGACACTGCATATTAGCACCCCACAAGTGATTTTTGGTAAATGGTAATATATGTTGACAATATTAGCATTATAAGTCCTATTTTAGGATAACAACATGAATGTCTTATTTTGGTTCTTTCCTTTCCTTATGTTTTACTCCTAGTTTAGTCTTTGTCCCTTTTTTCAATTACTATTTTATAATTTCTGCGCATGGTTTAAAATTCATCTATTTTCTATTTGCCTTAATTTATGAATTGTGTGAGCACATTGGCCCGCTGGTTATCTGGGCTGGGACATCCGGTCTGGACCCCACCATAATATGCATGATCAGTTTTATACAGAAGTAAGCTAGCCTTGTTCCCATCATCACACCCCCTTCTTTTATACTTGTAAACATCCGAACTACTTGCAGGAAGGCTCTGTGTCACCTGAACTATACTCTGACTCAGATGATACTGGGGGCGAAGAACTTAGTGATGAAGATGAAGAAGATGGAAGCTACTGTGATGAAGATGTTGATGATGAAGATGAGGGTTCTGATGCATATTCTGATGATTGTTCTGGTCATTCATCTACCAGCACTACCAGTGAGACTGGTAAAATTGAAGGTGCTATTAAGGTTAGTTTCTCTCTTCCTTAACATAATATCTACTTTCTGCAGATATGGCCATGAAATCAGCAAGGATTGTTTTAAGGATTAGTTAACCTCAGTTATTTTATATCAAAGAGCATATTCAATCTGTTACATTTCTTTCATTTATGCAGAGCAGTGTTTTTAATGTTCAAAGTATTTTGTGGTTTGAGTTCTTGTATCTCAGATAGACTTGTTATCTAGAACAACATGATTTACCAGCATCTAGTTCTTTTTCTAATTCAAGTGTGTCTTAATTGCCAACATCTCCCCTTTACTTATTCTGCTAATCTGAATATCTAGCATGCTAGAGACTCTAGTTCCCGTACTGAGTCTCCTGAAGGTAACAAGAAAGAAGCGAGTAGTCTCCCTCAAAGTTCTATTGAAAATGAAGGGATTAGTAATGGTGCTATAAATCACAGTAGTCACGTGCCTGCAACACCAGCGAATGAATCTCCTGATTTGTTAGGAGAGACGGTTGAAGCATCCGTTTCTCAACAATCAACAGAAGCATCAAATTTCCATGGGAGCACTGTTTGTCGCCCTGCTGTCCGAGTACGTGCTCGGGTGAGCATTGCCACATTTTCTTTTTAAATAAACACATCTTTTTTCAACTCCAAGTTTTGTTTGCGTCTCTCTACGACCCCCCCCCCCCACACACACACACACATACTTTTACTTCATTCCCTAAGCATCAGTCTTTTGACTTTCTTTTAGTCATTTTTCTGACCGTCCATCTTTCCCTTTCAAACATTATTATTATTATTATTAAAATGATTATTATTATTAATCTCTTTTAATTACTATTTCTTGGACAGGGCAATAACATTCCATTAGAATCTTTTGATTTCACCTTTGAGGAAGAGTAAGTGGCTATCTTATCATTTCTTGAAATACTTCTTCCGTCCCAAAAGATAGGTCAATTTCTGTTGGGGTGTGGAGATTATGATTTACGTAGTCTTACCAGTGTAATGAACGTAGAGTTTGTTTCTGTTAGACTTTTGATGCAATGCTGTATTTACTGCCCAAAACTTCATAGAAATTAAACAGCAAGGGGATATTAGGTTGTCATTCTAATTTAGTCCATTATTTACAGTAGTGAAAACATTGTAAATAGAATTGTTTTTGCTCCATTGGCAATGGACATGTTAGAAATAATTCATGACAGGTATATTTTGAAATTTGCTTGTTCTTTAAACCAAATTTAGCATACTTTACTTGATTGAGACAATTTTAAAACATTAAATATAGTTAAAACTAGATTCTTTTGTTTAAATAGGACTATTTATTTAGGAAAAAACAAGTGTTTCAAATAAGTTTTTTTGAAATAGATGGAGTACTAGAGAATAACTCAGCTTCTATATGACTAACATTGTTGAGTCTCCTTGTACTGTTCTCTTGTCTGTATTCTTTTGGTTCCGTTTAGTCTGACATTTTATTAATTGGTTTTCCATCTTTTCCGTAGTTCTGAAATCTTGATGCTGGAGGCCACCAAAATAGAATTGGAAAACAAAATCGCTGAGGAGGTATGAATCATAATCTATGCTAAATGCGGAGGGCATGCTTAGTCAATGGATCATAATCATCCTTCATAACATTAGGCCAAGGGAAACACGCTACTGAAAGAGAGGTTGGCAAAACAAAAGGATGCTCTATGTGAACGGCGTCTAGCTCTTCAAAAAGATGTATGCCCTCAATTAGCACTCTCCTCTTTCCATTGACTAGTAGTTTGTTCGTGGAGAACCAACCAAGCAGATTATATTTATTTGTACTTTTTAAAGCAATTTTTTTTGTTGCTTGTTTTGGCTCAGGTAGCGAGGCTTCAAGAGCAGTTACAAAAAGAATCGGAGTTGAGGATGGTACTGGAAGCTGGACTTAACAAATCACCACTACCATTGGCCATTCCTTCTAGTATTGATGAAGCAGTGAGTTGGTTTAAACCCAAAGTCTTCATATCATATGATAAATTAACTACTGCTTACTATGCCCTCTAATAGTAAACTTTTCTGTTTAATAGACCAGATCAGAACTTGAGGAGATTGCTCAAGTAGAGGCAGATATTACCCACTTGAAGCAGAGGGCTGATGATCTTGGAGCAGAGCTCAATAAACAACATGAATTAATTTCTAGATTTTTAAATAACGACACTGGCAGTCAACCACGTCAAAATCTAACTCATCAAGGAAATCAGTAAGAATTTTTGTACTTTACTCCTTTTTTTCAGTTTGTTGCATGCATTCCTTGGGGTAGAGCTTTATCTGATCTCTAATTTTTCATTTTTTCATCCACTTTTTTCATGATGATATTCCTTTTCTCTATTTACTGTCTATTTACTGTTTTTGCATATTGATGTGACTATAACATGGATAATAGAAACATGGATGTGGATACCAATACTACTTCACAAGATCAAGAGAAGTCATTGAGAAGTAAGGTACTTTTTAACTGTAGACTGGGGTTTCTGCCCATTATTTTTTTAGAAATGAATAATAATCATAATAATTTTTTTTCAATTTCATTGTTGTATTTATAATAATTTAGCAGGGCTGTCCCTGGTACAGCCTAGGTGATGTAATGGCACCAGGCTCAAAAAAAAAATTAGGAGGCCAATTTTTTTAAAAAAGAGTATTACGTAAATAGAATCATTTGATAAATAAAGAGACAATATACTGCTGACTAAAACAATTCTGATTTCATGTTTGGTAAATGCTAAAGCATAAGAATGCATGCTTAAAACTTAAAAATCTATCCGGGGTTTGGGCAATTTGTGTTAAAACCAGAAAAAGCTACGCAAACGACTGGTGTAGCAATTGATGTTTATGAAATTTCTTGATACGTATGCTATAAAACACGTCATAGCACAGAACTTCGTATGCCTCTAGTGCACAATGCCCCAAATTCACAGGGCTGGCCCTATTATTAAGATAAGAATGGGTTTAAAATAAAACTGCATGTGTGAAGCAGCAACATGATACGTCTTGTAACAAGGCCAATAGCCAGAGAGAGAAGAAAGACGAATCTGAAACGATCGTAAGCAAACAATCAGTCCCTGCTTGTAATAATCTCAACAGCTCTGGGGCTTCGATTGTGGCTTCAACAACCTCAAAAAAACCTGGTCCAAGAAACGAGGTATGCTCCATTGCTCTTGTTTTCCCCCACTATTGTTGGAATACATTACACACATGAAAATGTGCTGTTTTTACCCCCCCTCCCCACCCCACCCACCCCACCCCACCAAAGGAGTATTTAAATGTCAAAGCTAACAAGTCCATTTCATTTATCACCAGGGAGCTAGTGCTTCTCCTGCATCAGCACTGTCAAAGCTAACAAACCCACTTAACTTCCTTAAAGAGCGACGCACGCAAATTGCCAATGACCTTTTAGATCTGGACAGAAGCCTGAATTACTGCCAAATTAGCCTATCTCCCGAGAGGAAAAGATCAGATCGTCCCCCGGAAAACTCATCATCTGAAAAAAAGTAAAAGGAACAAACAGAGAGCTATGGCGTGTGCATTCTACTGGCAAAAGTAAAACTTCACCACATTTGATGGGGGAAAAAAACAAAGACGAGAAAAGCTCGATTCAATTAGTCATCCAGATGATGTTTTTATAGCAGCTCTGTTTTCTAATTTCATGGTTCTCCAATGTTTTTTTTTCTTTTTCCTTTTTCATGTCCAGTTTTAGATGATGAGTAAAGTAAGGTGGCGGAATAATACTCAGTGAAGCCCCTCCTAGCTAAAGTAAACGATCTGAATCAGTGGGATATTGGTTCAACAATTTTGATAATTATTTGAAATGGAACGTGTAAGGAATGCTTATAACTACCCTATCTAGTGTAGGGCAGTATGTCAATTCTCATTTGAAATGATTTTTTCAGAATACGAATCACAAACCCAATAAAAAATATTCGTTTCATTTTTTTATTAGTATATTTTGCAATGACTATTTCACTTGAGTTACGCTCTTACTTAAACAAGTAATGCATTATATCAGAGTAGACTTACATGGTCCCAAGGTCCACATTTAAAATGTAGATCTTCTCATATTTTTCATGGGCTTGTATGTGGATATTTATATTTTGCAAAAGGTCCATTGTTTCTATGCTACAAATGCACTAAGATGCATAAGATAAGCATGGATTTTAGGTCTACAGAAGAATTTGTCTATATTATTATATTTATTACATGTTCATTTGTAAAATGGTGCTCGTATATTTATTTGAGTTCTAGCACTAGATATATTTAAAATCTATCGAGTGCAATAAATTGAATACCTATATTTGTATGAAGAAGAGTATGGTTTTCTTTTGAATATATCTGTATTTGCCACTGTATTATAATAACAATAATAATAATCATAATCATAAAATTATTAGTATTATTATTAGAGTATTATTATTATTATTGTTATTATTATTATTATTATAACGGAGTACAAGTATAACATTATTATGACTTGATGCGATTTAGAGCAAATCATTATATAATTTGGTGCTCATGCTACGTGGAGATCAATGATTTTCTCGCTTTCAATTTTCAAATAATTATAATCATATACCATTATTAAATAGTATTCCCTCCGTCCCTGAGTGTTTGTCCACTTTCATTTTTGCATACCATCCAATGCACTTCTTTAATCCATTTTATCTTGTAATTTGTATATTAAAAAATTATAAAAATTGTATATTAATAATCTATATGTTAAGACGAATCAAACAAGATCACACATGACTATTTTTAGGCTTACACATTGAGAGAATTTGATGAGTAAAAGTGCTTATATGAACAGTTCCAAAAATCAAAAGTGGACAAATACTTAGGGACGGACCAAGTAATAATAATGGTTTTTTTTAGAGCAAATGCTTTTTTTAAATAGGATTCTTCATTAGAGCAAATGATTTTCTCTCTTTTTCTTTAACACGAAGGGAATATCCCATTTGTTGTCCCAAAGTCAGATAACAGGAGCTCTTCCTAAACTAATGGGCCGGTTTAACACATGACGCCTAAGTCCATATTTGGGCCGACCCAATTTCCAATTAAATCTTTGCTACAGTTATTAGAACTATACATCAGCTATACTATACTCACTGGCCTCCTTCCTCCGTCTCCATCGACATGCAATTCGCCCCTTCTTCCATATGCATAAAGTGATAAACCTCAGGTACTTCTCCATTTTCATCTTCATCTTCTCTGCTTAATCCGACCTTCTGAACTATTCCAGAAGAATATTATGCATTTTCGCAGTTATCCAGAAGTGAAGAACAATCTGTAGGTGTTTTTTTTACCAAGTGTGCATTTTAGATGGTCCGAATTCCAAATCTAGAACACTAGTATATAGATCTTCCATTAGCCTTGTTTCTCTCGAAGATGCGCATCAAACGCCACTCCCCAGCTCTGGTTTTCGCTTTTCAGATCAGTATTTTTGATGTATGCCATAAAAGGCCATCCATATGCATCTATATATTGTCATGTGAAATGAGTAGGGGCTTGTTTTTAGAAAATTGAAATCTGTGCTTATTTCTTATTTTAAGACGCTTTTACAATTTGGTAGCATAATGGAATATCTGCTTATTGCTTTTTGTGAGCAGTTAAAAGCTCATTTACTTAGATGACTTGTAAATCCCACCTAGAGGTTTCTGTAGCTTATTCTGATGTAGTGAGGTAAATCTGTAAAGAGAAGGTTCTAACTTTCCCTAAATTGGTAGGAAATTGGAAGATAGTTTCACTCTAAGTTGTACGGGGACGTGGTAGGGAATGGGGGAACACTAATTTTTCTAAATTTTACAAATGATTTGGGTGTGGGGATGTCCCAAGTACCCAAACGGGAATGTTTTGGGGAGGGGAAGTGGCACTTACCTTAAGATTCGTGCAACATAGGTTTTATGCCTTTTACTTTGATCCTCACCTTTTTGTGTGGATACAAACAATGTATACTTGACCTAATCATCTTCTATCTGAACATGTCCTCCGACCTTTTTCTCTTTATACAGAGCTGGACATTTCCCGCCTTTTGGTAGTTAGTTTTAGGTTCTTCATCATCCATTGACCATTGGACTTCATTTTTATAATTGTGTTTGACCTTTTAATTCTATTTTTCTTTGCTTCCCAAACACACTTAATTTTTTATTAGTGTGATTATGTGACAGAAGATTCTTACCATTTAGCACATTTGTCATAGTGCTACTTGTTTAATTGGGTCATGCTATGTTACCTACCCTCATGTGATTAATCGAATGGTTGAAGTATATTCCTGGACTGTTTCTATTTAAAAAAATCAGCGAAGCATGCTTATATGCTATCTTGGTGCTACTTCCATGTAGGATATTACTCGATTTATCAAAAAGTGAATGACAATATGTTATTAGTCAAATTTGTTAAAGTAGGCTACTCCTTGAAGTATTTTTTAAATATTATCGATACAAATTGAAAAGCGCTTGAAGGATGTTCCCATGTTTCCTTCTTTTCGTTTTACATATACTCGTGATTAGTATTATTTTTATTCCCATACGCTGAACCTGTAGTTTACTCACAATTATCTAGTTCGATGGAGTAGCTTTTTATGCCTATGGGAAGACATAAATAAGCAGAATGCCATCAAAACGCTCTAGTCCAGCAGATGAAGATGACTCCAGGCCTGTTCGTACAAGTGACAGGCTCAGGAGAAAACCAAAACCATATGTCAATGGTCGTCAATTTTTGTATTATATGGAACCTCGGAGAACAAAGACAAAAAGAAAGATGCCAGCTTCTCATATTGCAAAAATATTCAGTAATCGTCCAGTACGGAAATCCAAGACAAAAGTACGTATTGTTGTTTTCTAGTTTTTTTTTTGTGTGAAAATAATGAGAAGATGTGATTGTACTCTCGTTACCCATTTCTTTTTTACTGTGTATTTTCTACTCTGTATCTTCTCTTTGATTCTAAATTTAGTAAATGACCTTCTCCCTTTGCCATTCAAATTACGGCTTACGCTGCAGACCCTTTCAATTGGTATTCTGTTGCTATAGACTAGCTTATCTTGCAGATGTTTTCTTGTGTAAAAGCTCAGTAGTATATTTTTGTTGGTTTTATTGGCAGCCAGTTGTGGCCGATCTTCGTCGCTCTACTAGAAAGAGGAGGATATCTGTAAACCTCGAAGATTATACAGATAGTTCTGGAACAGAGGACAATGACCTTATGGTATATTTTTTTTAGTTGTTTGTTCATCATCATATGTTATTCGGTAGGATAGCTCATATATAAGCATACACCTATCTGTGAGTTCTTATGATTTTAGATTTTTAGTTTTAGCATGTAAAGGGAACTAATAAATCATTTACCGGAATCTGAAGCATTGTCTGAATTTTCATCAGAGCCCCAAATATGGACGTCCCACGAACCAAATTGATAATAACAGTGCAACTCAAGATGAACTAACACCTCGACGTGCTGGGCTGCGCCCTCGCCGTGCAGGATTACAATCTCGTCGTCCAACACCAGTTGCTAAAAAAACATTGAAGTTAGAGTCTGATGATGATCAGGGCACTTCTGAGGAGAAGGTAGGCCAAGACGAGCCGGATAATGGCAATGACGCCGAGGGTAATGATGCTGAGGATGAGGGCGATGGAGATGAAGATGGTGAAGATGAGGATGGTGATGACGAGGAGGGTGAAGAACAGGAGGGCAGAAGGCGGTATGACCTCCGCAATCGTGCTGACGTTCGGAGATCCATTGAGGAGGGGAATAGTAAACAAAGACCACGGTCTCCTCGTAGGGTACTTCAGCAAGGAATGGGAAGTAATAAGGTGAACAGAGATGTAAGAAAAGGAGGACACCGAGTTCATAAGCGTCACAGAATGACACGAGCTGATGACTCTGATGATTCTCTTCTTGTGGATGAGTTGGACCAAGGTCCTCACTTGCCTTGGGGGGGTAGTAGAACGGGGGGTAGATCTGGCCCGCCTTGGCTTTTAGGGGGTCTAGACACTCATGGCACATGGGGGTTAAACCTTGCTGCTGCATCTGGTTGGGGTCACCAAAGTGACACCTTGACCAGCTTGACTTCTGGCATTCAAACTGCCGGACCCAGCTCCAAGGGTAGGGCTGATATTCAACCACTACAAGTTGATGGGAGCATAAGCTTTGATGACATAGGCGGGCTATCGGAATATATCGATGCCCTTAAGGAGATGGTTTTCTTCCCCCTATTGTATCCAGACTTTTTTGCGAGTTACAACATCACCCCTCCACGGGGTGTGCTGTTGTGTGGGCCCCCTGGCACGGGTAAAACACTGGTTGCCAGAGCATTAGCTTCTGCTGCTTCAAAGGCTGGCCAGAAAGTCAACTTTTACATGAGAAAAGGTGCTGACGTTCTCAGCAAATGGGTTGGTGAGGCCGAAAGACAACTGAAGTTGTTGTTTGAAGAAGCTCAAAGGAACCAACCTTCCATAATTTTCTTTGATGAGATTGATGGACTTGCCCCTGTAAGGTCTAGCAAACAAGAGCAGATTCATAATTCCATTGTGTCAACTTTGCTTGCTTTAATGGATGGTCTTGATTCACGTGGGCAAGTAGTCTTGATCGGAGCCACAAATAGGGTCGACGCAATTGATGGTGCCCTTCGCCGTCCTGGAAGGTTTGACCGTGAATTCAATTTCTCCTTGCCTAGCCTTGAAGCACGAGCTGAAATATTAGATATTCACACGCGTAAGTGGAAACAGCCTCCTTCGAAGGATCTTAAAATGGAGTTGGCTGCAAGTTGTGTGGGGTATTGTGGGGCTGACCTAAAGGCACTGTGCACGGAGGCTGCTATTCGTGCTTTCCGTGAGAAGTATCCTCAGATTTACACTAGCGATGACAAGTTTTTGATAGATGTTGACTCAGTTGAGGTTGAAAAGCATCATTTCATGGAGGCCATGGCAACAATAACCCCTGCTGCTCACAGAGGATCTATAGTTCATTCAAGGCCATTATCACCGGTTGTTGCTCCTTGTTTACAAAGACATCTCCGGAAAGCTATGGACATTATTTCAGACATTTTCCCTCTTTCAGTCTCTTCAGAGTTGACCAAACTTTCCATGCTTTCTTATGGCTCCGTGATTCCTCTGGTGTACAGGCCTAGAATTTTGATATGTGGTGGTGAAGGAACCGGGCTGGTATATACTCTATGGAATCCTTTGTTTAAATATGATCTGCAACCAATGTGAACTGCCAACCAAGTGTACTCATTTAGTTTTGCAGGATCATATAGGGCCTGCAGTTTTACACGAGTTGGAAAAGTTTCCTGTGCATTCACTTGGACTTGCCTCTCTTCTTTCTGACCCTGGTGCCAAAACACCAGAGGAGGCATTGGTCCACATATTTGGTGAAGCTAGAAGGACAACTCCATCGATACTTTATTTACCTCAATTTCATCTCTGGTGGGAAAATGTGAGTTTTCATATGTTGGTATTTTTTGAAAACACATTATACTTTCTGTTTGGGGATCAAAACGGTGTGATCCTCACTATTTGCTTCAGGCACAAGACCAGCTCAAGGCTGTTTTGCTTTCCCTGCTGGACGGACTGCCATCTGACCTTCCTGTATTATTATTTGGAACATCCTCAGTGCCACTCTCTGAGTTAGATGAAAATTCTTCTTCAATATTTCACGATCATAATAATGTGTACGTTTTCTTTTTCCAAATTTCATTTCACGTAGTTACATAATTTTTTCCCATAGAATCTTCTTGATTCTCCATACACACATAAGTGGATTCTCTGTTTTGCTTATGCCTTACCGTCATGCATTATATTGCTATGCTTAAAGTGTTTGTCTTTTGTGCCAGTTGCTTCTAACTGGAAAATTCTTATGGAGCTGGATTTTGTTACAAGTCATTTTCTGGCATCAGCTAGTTTTTATATCATGTTCTCGTCTGCAGGTGCTAATTGTGGACCAACTGTCTTCTAGATGCTTTAGACTTGAATGTTACAGACTTTCTATTTAGAACATAACCTTTCTATGGTCTCAAGCTTCAAATCATTATGCATTTTGGTGTACATAAGCCAAGTCCAACCAAATCTCTGTGTTTAACATGCTAGAACCTGTAATATATCACTGAGTCATGTCATCTATACATAAGTTACGTGTTCAACATTTTTTGGGGGAACTAAAATATATATGTTCTTTTGGAAGTTTGTGTGTAGACGCACCAACAGCTGAAGATAGATACTTGTTCTTTGATCGGCTGACCCAATCTGCTTTGTCGATTCAATTTGACACTGTTACGAAGAAGTCCAACAGATCAGATTCTCTTCCTGAGCTTCCAAAGGCTCCAAAAGTGGATACCAGGCCAAAGGCTTCTGAGTTAAAATCCAAAGCTGAAGCTCAGGGACATGCTCTTCGGCGAATGCGTATGTGCTTACGTGATATTTGTAACCGGTAATCTATTTCTCCCACTGCAATGTTTAAATTATGCTTTTATTGAGTGATTATTTACTTACATCATTAGTACGAAGAGTTTAAAACTGCGTCCACAACTTAATGGTTTGTTTGGTTTGTGGAACTCTGGGTTTTGGAGAGGGGTGTTGTTTTTTGTTTTACTAATTTTATATATTTGCTATCCTTAGACTAGGAAATCAATATATGCTTAGCTAAATCGTTTATGTCTATATGATTATTTATCTTTGCTTTCTTTCCATCCATCAAAATACAAGAAATAATTGATAACATAAATATCATCCCTTCCTCTAAAATCCCCCTGCCAAATAAGGACTGCATTGTAAAAATGCTAAAACAACTCTCCTATTTATGGATTATTCTATTAATGGATGTGCAAGTTTGTCAAAGCATGGCATGGGCTTTTCTAGTTCACACATGTAGTGATGCTTATTGCAAAGTTTAGCTCGCACACCTAGGTGCTGTTGGAGCCAGGTATTGACAAGTTTAAAATGAATTCTTCTGGTTGATGAACTGAAATATGAAGACTTCGGTTTGTTTGAAAATAATTTATAATTCAGTTGTTGATTGTGTGAATTATTGTAGTGCTCACCTTGTTTTTACAGACTTGTTTCTTTTTTCCATTCTTTTCCCGCTATTTTCTTGACATACATAAGCATGTATTCTGATCACTTTCTTATTTCATATGTGCAGAATCTTATATGATAAACGTTTTAGTGCTTTCCATTATCCAGTAATGGACGAGGATGCACCAAACTATCGTTCAATCATTCAGAACCCCATGGACGTTGCAACTTTGTTGCATCGTGTTGACAGTGGCAAGTATATCACGTGTAAGGCATATCTGGAGGATTTTGATCTTATTCTGGCAAATGCAAAGGTGGAGTGTATCTAAATTTACTCTATGCTACTCTTTATGTATATTTTTTTAAACAACCTTTTGCCTGTTTATAATATATCCTGATGTCTGATTGTGGAAATTCTTTACTATTTATCTCATTCTTCCATAAATTCATAGTTTTTCTTTTCATATTACTACAAAATAAGAATGATGATTGCCATTCTCATGGATCTCACCCATAGCTTTTTGGCAAGCTATTTAAAATATCTTTTTTCTTGACCAGTCTATGTGTCCCTTGCCAATGGAGCTAAAAGAGTCATTTTGACAATGTTTTATCTTTGGGTAAATAGTGTAGAATATCAAAACAGCAAATTAAAACCCCCTTGCTTCTTTCTTTCTATAAAGTTTTAGGTTGCATATGCAACAATGCATCAAGTGTCTTATGGATGGTCTCTAATTTTATAGGGGTAAGGTTGCGTGCCCCATGGAGTTGGGAATTTGGGGCTATACTGGGTTTTTTTTGTTGTTGAAGATCTGTCCATGTTGTGAAGTATTCCCTCCGGAATAAGTTGTCCACTTTCTAAAAACTTGTATTTTAAAGAAATAAGTTTAAAATTTCAAATAAGTCCTTCAAATGAGTTTGCACTCATTCATTTCAATAATGCTCATACTTCATATCTCTAGTATAGTTTGGACAATTCATCATAATATCTTTATTGAATATTGATAGTGGACAATTTTGGACAAACAAAAACAAGTGAACAACTAACGCCGGACGGAAGGAGTAATTTTTATAAGAAATGCATTTGGAGTGAAGAAAGCTTTTCTGTGTTTTCTTTATGGTAACTACTGAAATATGTTACACCTCTCCAGGGGAGGGGGGGGGGGGGACTAATATGAGTATATAAGGACTTGCACGACATTTGGTTTGAAGAGTGAATTTATTCATTTTATTCATGTCAAAGAGTAACACACACATTCCTTTGGTTGATGTTGTCTTTCTTCCTCAACTTTCCATTTCTCCTAATATTAATCTTTTCCAAATAAAATCCCTGTATAAATTATTTATTAACCCCTTTTATTACAAATCAAAAATTGTGAGCCCTTTTTTGTGAGCCCTTTTATTATACATCCCACTCATTCTTGTTACAAAGCAAACCAGACATCAAAAATATAATTTGTTATTCACACCAACCGAACAATTGAATATAAATTCCTTGTTCCTAGTGCATTCTTTTCTCAGGAAATAAATGTCGCCTTCTCTTAAAAAATTCCATCTTTCACATCAAGCATGTCATTAGCTCTGGAAGGTTTCATCCAATAAACTGTTCAGAATCTGATTTATGAAGCTTCTGATGCAGAAATACAATGGCGATGATTACAATGGGTCGAGGATTGTAAGCAGAGCGTATGAGCTGAGGGATTCTGTATGTTCTCGCTGCGACTATGGTTTTCTCTCAGCAGCTTTTAGCTTCTTCCAGTTGATATAGTGGAGTTTTGGTCTGTGTTTTCCCCATTTTTTCCATGTCAGGTGCATTCCATGCTTTCTCAGATGGACCCCGCACTGGTTGCATTATGTGAGAAGATTGCAGCAGAAGGAGGTCCGGTGTCAGTGCCAGAAGAATTTAGTGAGAGCTCTGTTGTGCCACAATCTCCTGTTCTTGTAACTGCTGTCACTAGGGCAAGTGCACGGTTAAGGAATGTCCAGCCAGAAGTTAACCTAGATCAGAGTTACGAAGCTTTGAAAAGGCCAAAGAAGCATGCTGATGTCACACACACAGGTACTTTAAAATTGAAAAAAGAAGAAAAGGAAAAGTCTAATTTGATTGCCTGGTCATCAAATGCTTTTTATTATTCGTCTAAAATAATGATGATCAGCCTTCTACACCTGTGTTATGCATACTTTTTTATCATTTAGATTGATTTGCTCATTGGAATTGAGTTACCGGGAATTGGCCAATTACCCTGATATCCAAATTTTATGAAAGTTCAAGAGTACACTGATTTGAGGAATTTTCAAAATCCTGATGTCAATCCCACATATCTTAGCTATGCCCCATCCTTGGAATTTATGTCAATTTCTATCTTTCCAAACATAGTTTTGTACTCGTTTGGTATACTTTTTTCGGCATTACTGCACGTATTTTTACAGGCTAAACTGACTCATGATGAAAACACAGTTACTTGAAAAGAAAATGGCATTTCTATATTCATTCCTACATATTGTCTTTAATTTATTGATCAAATATATGTCAAATAGTTTTGTTATACGGAGTACTATAATTCAGCCATTTGAGAATCAACTTTGGCGAATTCAATAGATTCAACCACTTTAAGCCTTACCAAAGAGTTTCATGACCTGATTCCCACTGATTTAGTTTTGAGTACAATCCCACTACCAAAGCAATCCATTTTAGGACTAAAATAAAACAATGTTTGGAAGATGGGAATTCACCTGCTTAGCGAAACACATAAGATATCAGCAAAGGGACCATGTTAGACCATGTCCAACCCGTTACACCAAACTGAAATGCAAATAAGTGTTTAGAATTAGGGTATGGTAGGAGGAAGCTTGGCTCGGAAACCCAACAATTAGCATACAATTCAAGATGCTCTTAGGGACACCCCACCTTCTCACAAACATCTGTTACATCTTCAATGTCAGTTGATCTCTGTGAGAAGGTTGGAGTTCAAAAAGGGGTCAGAGTTGAGGTAACTTGAGCATATTTTTTATGGGCAAGAGGCCTTTGACCAAACAAGGGCTCCCCCACAAACATTTTTTTTTGACATCCTGTTATAATTTCATCGATTTAAGCTGATAGTATGTTTTATATGGCTGGCATTTTGATTCAACACCAGAAGAGGGATCACAGCCTCAAAAATCATTGGAGCACAAGTCATCAGAGGAACAACCCGAACCTGCTGCTGTTGATGAACAGAACATGCCGCCGGAAAACATGGAATCTGATGCCCAACCCAACAACTCCGGCAGCTTCAGAAGACAAGAAGCTGACATGTCAGGCGGAGAGATTTCCAGCAAAGTCGAGTACATCAAGAAATGTTTCATGAGGAGGACTAAAGAGTACGGCATTCCCCAGCTCGAAAGACTGTACACTCGGCTCATGAAAGGCGTTTTAGAAACAAAAAATGATGTAAATGACGACAGAAAAGACCAAAAGTCTGCAGTTTTGAGCTTTTTGTTGACATTTGCAGATGAACCCTCCAATTTTTTAATGTGACACCAAATTTTCCCTCACAGGTAAGAGTTACAGTACTAAATTAGTTTAAACTCTGATTTATTTAGCTGTCAAAGAAATTGCCCTTTTTCTTTCTTAGCTGAGCCCTCACTGTATCTGATGGATTCCACTAGGAAAAGGAGATCTTTTTTATGATATACAGTGTATATGCAGACTTACTATTGAGATATGTAAATGGACATTCTTTGAAAGAAAAAAAATTGAACAATTGTATACTATTCTAATTCTAATGCTTTGAGAGAATATGAGGCAAATAGAAATAAATACTAAAACACAAAGGAAATTTACATTAAGAAAACTGAGCAAATAGCAAATACTCGTAGCCATTAGCAACTTGTACTCACAATTTTGATTTGTTCGGAGTAACATTTTTGAAATAGCATTTTGTACCTTAAGTAGCATTATGACAAATCAAAATATTGTTTTGGGTAAAAACTCCAAACAAATACTCTGGGGTAGCATAATGCCAAGTAATACTCTCTACGTCCAAAAATGTTCTCACTTGACGTTCCATGATAACCATACTTTTATCATTATTGTTAGCATTCTGCATAAAATTGTGATGCATAGACTAATTTTGAAAGTGCACCTGTAAGATGTCCTTTTTAAAATGATAATGCTAAATTCTAAAGTCGTTTTCAAACATACTCATTGATTATATTTCATCTGGAGTATATAGCTAGATATATACTACTACTTTCGTTTCTGAGTATTTGTCTAGTTTTTATTTTTTTTGGTCAATTATTTTTAACATTTGATGATAATTAAATAAAATATATATTGTATATTAATTTGATAAAATAATATTTTAAAAATATTTGATATAATAAATTCAAAATTATTTTTGTATCAATATCTGTTATCATTTTTATTTAATTTAAAGTTAAAATTTACCGATTTTGACTAAAAAATTAAAAATAGACAAATACTCAGGAACGAATAATTATGTTTGAACTTTGAAGAAATCTATTGGTATCGGATCTGCTCTGTACATCTTAACCAATTCTACCTTTTCTATATATTTTGGGGGGAAATTGAAAACGTCGATTAAAAAAATAAAATGAGTATTTATTTCCTCTACTTATTTAAAGTTAAACTTTTCTTAACTTGTTGTTGCTAATAATTTGTTTAAATAGTATAGTCATGTTGCTCTTGTTTTGTAGAGAATTAAATGTTGTTTTTTAATATCAAATATATATTTTATTATGAAGTTTTGTCCCATTATATTTTATCACTATTTTAAATTGATTAAAAATAAATTTAGCCCGTCATCATAATCTAAGACAGTAAAAGCTTCTTTTCATAATAATAATAATAATAATAATATTAATATTAATAATAATAATAGTAATAATAATAATAATAATAAAGACATTACAGGCTTGGAATTAAAAATGTTCTCAGTTGCAGAGTTCACGGGTGATTCCAAGGCGTGAATTAACGGTGTCAAACACGACCCTAAGGTTCTGTTGCTGCAAACTGGCGATGACATTCAACACAGAGTTGACGCCGCCCGGCGCCGCCGCCATTGCCAGACAAGCCAGCTTCCCATAACTGCTGTGAATCAAGGTGTTCTCCACCGGCAACACCAAATCCATACCTTCCAAGTGGAATGTCACCGTGGGGGCCGCCGCCTCGTGCGTCACAGCGAAGCACGTGTCGAATGCCCCCAGGGAGCTGAACGGCCCCGCCACCTGTCTCCTGAACTCGTCCCGAACCGCTTCGTAAGCCGGGCCCACGAACCGGGTTATGACCGTGCCCGAGTCGATGACCGTGCCCGACCCGGTGTTCGGGTCGAACTTCAGGAGGTCTTGTGGTATGGGGATTGTGACCTTGCCCACGCTCACCCCCGTGAGGTTCACGTAGTATAGGGACGGGCGGTGCGGGTTCTTGAGGAGCGGGGTTGTGTGCTTGGTCTTGGGTTGGCCCAATGGGCCGAGCTTGAGCGAGCCCGAGAAATAATACGACTTGAAACTCGGAAGGCAATATGAGAACATGCCCGAGTAGAGGGCCCCAGCTTGCGAAAGCAGTGATGTGGGCCCTCTTCCCAGGCCCAAAAGGCCCTGGGGAGCAATGTTGCTTCCCGATATGGAAGTAACGCACCCGAACTCGTAGCTCGGGATGACATCATTCCTGAGCCTGAGCGTGTCACGCGCCAGCGTGGCCGAGAACGACGAGTCCCCGCCGTAGGACTGGTTGAACAAGCAATCGCCCCCGCTGCCCGACCCGGTTTGCGGGCAGGCGAGTCCCCGAGCCCGAGTGCACTCGGGCTGGGCGCAATCGACCAGCGAGTAACTCGACGACCCGCTCGGAGCGAACGGGGCGGCGGGTCCCGAGCAACACCCGCACGGGACCCACGCGCCGTCCCGGCTCGTGTCTAGGACCATGAACATGAGTTGGGGCGGCGTGCCGAGTTTGGCCTGGACCACGTAGTTCCCGATGTTCAGCACGTTCTGGCCCGAGGCCACGGGAACCGTGGTGGCCCGAGCGCGCTGAGCACCGGAAACCTTCCGGGCGGAGAGGTACGAGAGTCTTTCGGCATCGTGGGAGGCCATGAAGGAGATGAATGTTGTGTTGTCCCATGAAGGGGAGGATTTGGGAAGCCTGAAAGGGGAGCATTTGCCATAGATGTGGATGACTGAAACGTCGTCGTTTTCGTCACTACAGAGATCCCCGGCTATGGCGGCTCTTGGTGACAGAAGGGAGATGAAGGTGAGAAGAATGAATATGTGAACTGCGGCCATGGCTTTTACTTTGTTTTCTTGCTAGTTTCCTATTAGCATGCCATAAATAGGATGGTGTTGAAAATATTAAACAAGTTAGGATCCTATTTATATTACGAGTACATATTTTCATAATTTCATGGCATATAGTGGCTCACTCCCAAAAAAATGTTTATGCTTCATTTTTCTCGTATCACATAAAACACTTTCAAATGTCCAAAAAACTTTCAATACAACTTCGACCCACAATAAAATAGAAGTGTAGTGTATTTTAAACATTACAAATGTAGGTAGAAGTTTTTTATGTGATACGAAAAAAATGAAATAGGAACGTATTTTTGGGAGGGTCCAGTTTATCTCATTTTTTCGTGTTGACTATCCAAAAAATATTACTGTTAAAGTATAATATAATGTGATGTTATTACGAGGTAGTAAATAAGTATGATATACTCGTAATATGTGAGGCAATAGTAAGCATATGTGAAAATGATTTTTTAATATACAAGAAAAAAAATTTGGAATAAATAAAAACAAATGAAAAAATAATTTTGTGACAAAAAGAGGTATATTTGATTATTTTTAATTAAAAAAAAGAAAGTACTACTACCTCCGTCCCAGAGTATTTGTCCACTTTCATTTTTACACACCATCCAATGCACTTCTTTAATATATTTTATCTTGTAATTTGTATATTAAAAAATTATAGAAATTATATATTAATAATCTATATGTTAAGACAAATCAAACAAGATCACACATGACTATATTTAGGCTTACACATTGAGAGAATTGGATGAATCAAAGTGCTTAGATAAACAGTTTCAAAAATCAAAAGTGGACGAATATAACAGGACAGAGGGAGTAATTTGGTCATGAAAAAAGTTCATGAATTATAGTAATGAATGAAAAACTAGTCATCAATTAACAAATATTGTCACTCCTATAAAATGATTGCCAATATAGAGTTATAGACCAATTTAGAACTTGTTTTGGAACTTGGAAGTCATTTATGGGCCCAAAAGTTTTTGAGGTGCCGCTTATGACCGTTTTGAAAAGATTAACACCCATCCCGGACGCCGTCCCGATATGATTCTTAGGGCCCTAAATAATCTTCTTTATCTAATCCTTAAACAGATTGTCTCATGTCCAGTGCATACAAAAATCTATTAGAAATAAAAGAACTTTGTTATTGCCAGAATTCAACATTAAGATCAACAGACTTGTTATTTTCTCTTTAGACCAGTTGAGCTATCATGGAAGTTTGATTACTGTTTTGAAAAAAGCAATTTACCTAAATAGGACTAAAACATAGTGACTTTCTCAATATAGGACTATATGTTTTAATTTCCCAATGTAGGACCATTGGTCATTATCTATTAGTCATTATTGAACTAAATGTCCAGCATCATTTGGATATTATTATTCTCACTAGTCATTATTAAGCCTTATTTAGGGAATAAAAAAGTTAAAGTCCTACATTGAGAAATAACTTGTGTTTTAGTCTCATGCAAATTTCACTTTTGAAAACCCCAAGATATGGCCTTACACCGTTACACGTGATGACGAGAAAGGAAAAAAAAACAAAAAAGTTGGGAGTGTTGGAAACAATAATGGAGAAACAGTAGTGAGGCTCGTGAACCCCTCCTCAAACGGCGAGCGTACGCTTCTGGTTTTTCGTCTTTTCTTGATGGGCCCCAATCAACGCCGTACAGAATGGGCTCCCTCACGGGGATCCTTTGACGGGCCCTACTGCGGCCCTATTCGGATTTGAATCTTCTTTCCAAACAAAACCCTATTCATTCTTTCTACCCGGCCGACTTCATATCCCCAGTCGGTTTTTATGAATTTTTTTTCGTGGTTCTTTCTACCCTATCCCAATTTAGATTACAAATTAGGAATTACAAAATAAAATCTTGTGATTTTTTAAATTATTTTATGTACAAATTGATACATCAATAAAAAATAAAAATTATATATTAAAAAATGATGTTAAAAATTCTATAAAATAAGATGTGTTTTATTTTATCAAATAATTAATGAAAACATAGAAATAAAAAAGTTATCGAGAGAAAAGAGAAAATAAAATTATAATCAAAATTGAGAGGGACAAAGTACATATTATTATGTCTACATTTTTTTATTTTTCCTTTTACCAGTTTCTCCATAATTCTTTTAACCTTAGAAAAAATGACTTAAAAAAGACACAGAGACATACGGTGATGCGTTGATGAAAGTAATGGTTCCCCTCTCTAAACTCTCAGTCTAGTCCCCTCCAATATACTACAAGTATTTTGACCCGTGCCATGCACGAGATCGAAAGAAATTTATGTTGATTCGGAATTTATTTTAATGAAAATTTTATTTTTCAGAATAAAGTAAATATATTGCTCACATGATCTTTAATACAAAAAATGAAAAAAGCCAAAGTAAAATAAATAATATTTGAGGAACAGAATGTAGAGTTAACAATGTTTATTTTAATACCAAATTTTCTGAAAGATTTCAGGGTATAAAACATTTTTGGTATGATTGCAAGGGTTTCTATTGTTATCTAGAACTAATATTTTTAATCCGGTCTTTGTCTTCACTCGTGAAACAACAAAATATAGTTGATCATGTGTGAACACTGACTTGGTTAAAAATAATCCCACAAATAACAATGTTTGACATTGACTTTTGTTGATTGTTATAGCAAAACATGAGGTGATCGAGAATTATCTTCTTTGGAACTTCAAGGATAGCCCTAGATCAGATGGTACCAAATTCATTCTAGGGATGCAAACTTTTTCTCCGACTCGATTTTCCGAAACCACAATTGCACCGATAACATTATTTCACAGCTCTTGAACGAATAATTTTGTCCCATTATACAATCCAGATGTTTGGTCAATGTTCCTCAATAGCATAATCGGTACCCCTTTTTTCAAGACTATTTTGTGGTTTGGGATTCCCAAACATTTGATTTTGTCAAAATTAAAACTCAACTGTTATCCAATCGCCATCAACACCTACATCTGCTTCTGCTTGGCACGAAGAATCAGAACTCGAGTACTCCTTTTCATCACCAGGAATGAGGGACAAAACAAATTCATTTATCATTTCAACTACTTCGAGAGTTGGTGCCAATAGTGCTTTATCCTCATAAAAGAATTATTTTTCATATTTTCAAACATAAGTAATTTCCCAATATAAGACTTAAACTTTTTCAAATTTTTCATTTTTCATTTTTCAAATTTTCCATTTTTCATTTTTCAAACTTTTTCCCAATATAATTTTTCAATTTTTTTATTTTTCATATCTGCACTAAATAACACTAAAACAAAAGTCATTTTCCAAAATAAGACTTAAACTTTTTATCCCTTAAATAACACTTAATAATGTCTAGAAGGAGAAATAATATCCTGTGACGGTGAACATTTGTCTAAATAATGACTAATGGATAATGACTAAAAGTGCTACATTGGGAAATAAAAAACATATGTTGCTATTTAGAAAAAGTCATTATGTTTTAGTGTTATTTAGGTAAATTCCTCTGACTATGAATACATATATGGAGTATCAATTATTTCAGTTGAACACACCTTAGTTGCCATTTTGATAAATGAATTACGTGTTAGATATAAGTAAATTTTCCAATTTAAAAATTATATTTGAACTTTGAATTATTTTCATTGATCATTCCGTATCAATGCCTTTTTTTTTCCTCGCATGCATGTCATTTTGTTTTAAAATATGTACTCACATTTTTTATATTCACTCATTTTCATATCAAATTTATTGCAAAGTTTTGAATTTTATTTAAAAGATTTTAAATACGAATATGTTTTTACTCAACTTTGTTAATATTCGTCCATTCAATTGTTTAAAATATTCAATATGTATAAATATTTTTTTCATAAAAAATATAGAAAAATGAAATTAAAGAGTCATGGTTAGACATCATTTTATTCCTATTGATGTAAATATAAAATTGATAAAAAATAATCATTGAGCTATATGCATACCTAGATAAATCAACAATTATACATTTTAATTATCCATGATTTCTATGCAACCTATGAACAACGTTTAATTTTTTTACGGATGCAGATTATAATTGATAAAATAACATGACTATAAAATAACATGACTAAACATATATTTTTATCTTTTCTTGGAGTGTTCATTTTCATAATATTAAATTTTGTATAAAACTTTTTTTATTTAACATAAATTAATTTATCTATACTAACGATTTATATATGAAGATAAGAAAATTTTTCAATGCTCATTAAAAAGCAACCATATAAATTTTAAATACAAAAATTCTGGTCACTAACATATCCCATTTCATTTTTTTATTTTAAATAATTCAAAAATGTTATGCATCAAATTACCTTAAAACAATAAAACATAATTAAATGTATTAAGATAAAACAATATTTAAAGTCCGTACCTTTTCTATCTTTTTTGTTGAAGTATTCATTTTCTCATTTCTCTTGCATCTCTGGCTGATCTCGTCCATGTATCGTTAACTTGATTTTCCATAGCCCCAATTGAAATTGAAAAATAGGATATATGCTCCTACCACCCATCCTTTTAAAAACAAAAAACTGAATTTGAATTAACGATTCTCCGCTTATTTATTGCATAATTAACTCTGAATGCCTATGTATTGAAATGGAAAATGAAAATGGGTGATGGATGTCACATTTCAACTCATTATATATCTCTTTTTATAATAGGATTTTGACCCAAGTATATAAGACTTTCCATAAATTTGGATATAAAAGTGAGTAATTTAACTCATTGCCAGTTAAATATATAAGTAAGGAATTCAAAATAATATTGGGTCCATCCTAGATATAACGAATTTCTTACTAAAAATAAACGAATCCAGAATAATATTACTGATTATTCAAGATACATAATTAACGATTGCCATATATAAGTAAAGGGATCCAAAATAATATAAGTATTATCCAACAAACATAATATAAGTAAGGTGATGAATAATATACTCGTGATCATAATTTTCAAATTTAGTACTATTTAGGATTGTTTCTTAATAATATTTTTCGTAAATTTTGTCAATCACCATATGTTAAGGAACTAATCTATTCTTGAAATCATATCATACCATTCATGGCTATGCATGAATCATTTTCTAATGCACGGCCGTATTAGGATAGTTTCACATTTAATTATTTACTTACCTTTTGTATTTTAGGAATGACTTTATTATGGTGAGAATTCCTTGGTAAAGGATTAATATATGCAGCATGGTCCTAAAATTCTATTTAAATTAATTAAAAATATTCTTTTTTTATTTTTTAAATAGTATTTATATTTCTTCATATTTATTTTTAATTTTTTTATATTATCATCATAATTGGAGTTCGTATTGTTGTAATCTGAATACAGATATTTACATATAATATTATTGATTATCCAAGATACATAATTAAGGATTGCCATATATAAGTAAAGATATCAAAAATAATATTAGTATTATCCAAGATACATAATATAAGTAAGGTGATGAATAATATACTCGTGATCATAATTTACAAATTTAGTACTCCCTCCGTCTCCCTAAGATGTTCTCATTTTGACTTTTGGTGGTTTTTAAGGAGAGTTGAAAAAAGGTGAAAGTTTATCATAATACCCTTAATGAAAAATGGGTGGAGTGTATTAAATGAGGTGATTGAGGTGTAATAAATAAAGTAAGTGGGAGTAGTTGTGGTATTTTAATTGTTAAAAAATGAAATGAGAAGATTTATTGTGGACAAAGAAAAAGGACTATTGGGAAGATCTATGGGGGGACGGAGGGAGTATTATTTAGGATTGTTTCTTAATAAGATTTTCCGTAAATTTTGTTAATGACCATATATAAGTAAGGTGATCAATAATATATACTCATGGAATTAAGACAAATAAGTAAGGAATCAAAAATAGTATTGAAATTTCTATTAGTATAGGTACTCTATTGATTTCAACCTATATATATATACGAATTTCCATTAATAAATCTTTGTTACTTATTAATTTAAGTATGAAATTTATAAATATGAAAGTAAGATAAAGGATTAATATATGTAGCATGGTTCTAAAATTCTATTTAAGTTAAATGAAAATTATTATTATTATTTTTTATTTTTTAAATAGTATTTATATTTTTTCGTATTTATTTTTAATTTTTTATATTATCCTCGTAATAGGAGTTCGTATTATTGTAATCTGAAAACATATATTAACATATAATATTATTGATTATCCAAGACACATAATTAAGGATTTCCATATATAAGTAAACGGATCCAAAATAATATTAGTATTATCCAACATAAATAACATAAGTAAGGTGATGAGTAATATACTCGTGATCATCATTTTCAAATTTAGTATTATTTAAGATTGTTTCTTAATATATTTTTTTTGTAAAAAATAATATTCTAATTTCCAGTAATATAGGTACTCTATTGAGTTTAACTCTTATTATACACGAATTTCCACAATAAACCTTTGTAACTTATTATTTAAGTATGTAATTTTTAAATATGGAAGTAAGATAAAGGATTAATATATGTAGCATGGTCCTAAAATTCTATTTAAATTAAATGAAAAATATTATATTTGTTTTTTAAATAGTATTCATATTTTTTCATATTTATTTTTAATTATTTTATATTATCATCATAATAGGAGTTCGTATTGTTGTAATCTGAAGGAAAATTTTTTGTTGAAGACCAATGATTATTGCGTAGAAAATCTGCGGTCAATTGTTTCTAACAGGAGATCCGCTGGTGCATCGTATATATTTTATTTCCGCTGGTTTACTTGGATATTACGTGGCATGCTGAGATGTTTAAATTTTGCCACATAGACATGCCAAATGTCGAGTTTCTGTGCATCCGAGTCTCCTTTATTATATTAAAGGATTTTTACTATTATTACATGGCTTGATGATGTGTTCCATTTTTTGCCAAATAGGCGTGCCAAATGTCGCATTCTCGTGCATCCGAGTCTCCTTTATTATAATAAAGGATTAGGGATGAGGAGAGGGATGAGGTGCAGGTTTAGAAGGGTTTGGGGCTAGAAATTATCAATTTTATCAATTTCTAAGATCAAAAGATCTGTTTTAGTTTATTTTATTACAATATAGTATCTGTTTATACTTTTTTTAATCTAATGAAGCACAAATGTCTAATACTTCTACCTCTGTTGGGACTCGAATCCGAGTTAATTTCACCGTGAATTCTCGAAAGTAACTTTTTACCACTCAATCCATGTGAGAAATTCTAGTGATTTATGTTAATTTTATGGTTAATATAAGGACCATGCTACACTTACACCAAAAAATATACCCCATTTGTACACCACAGGTTTGCACAAACATTTCGATGGTTTACACCGACACAAGTGTTGGTGCGTTAATAAAAATTCACATGGACACAAATGTTGGTGCGTTTAACAAAAATTAGTTTTACACCAACACAAAGTGTTGGTGCAAAACTGCGAGATATAAATTGGGATACAAACTTTGGGGTACACATGACATAATCCTTAATATAATACTCTACATGTATCTTTTGAACGAGCTTTTCAATCACATTGTGGACGAGCCACAGAGCCCAAAGTTAAACCACTAGTTGCCGGACCTGATCGAAGGCCCAAACCACGAGGGAGCAGAAGACAGGCCGTATCCTATGGGCCGGAAACTCAACCCAAATAAGCCTTTCCAGCTCTGTGTATTATCATTTGTGTATTATAGTTTGGCCCATGTGCAGCCCAACTGGAAAGCAATCAAATGCAATCTAGTACTCTATTAATAATATAGAGAAAATACCAAAATAAGAGTTATATTTTTATCTCTAAAATACAAGCTTGCACTGTGGTAATGTTGCACTGTATATGTGCATTTCACAATATTTTTTGACAATGTATATGATTATTATTATTACTGTAAATGCATTGAAACTATTATTTCGAGAATAAAAAACATAGAACTTTTATTTTGATATATTTTCAATGTTTTACTCCTATTTTAGGTTTTTTCTCGTTAATTTATGCACTTAACTTTCTATGCATGTCAATCTGAAAACACATTTTTTATTTATATTATTTTTATTGTAAGTGTTCCATTAACATATGACTTGAAACATTCTTGACTCGCTTAAATAAATTTTAACCACATATTTTAAAAAAAAATCTGTAAAAACTTAATGAAAACAAAACATTTTTAGAATGAAAAGAAGAGAGAGGTTGAAAGGCACCAAATTAAATGAGCAGATGAGTGCGGCATGTACGGGGGCGGAATAATTGCTTGCTAAAGGGCAAAGCTACTGATAGTGGAATCTCATCTTATTGTTTACAAAAAGAAAACCACAAAACTAATTGAGATGGGAAATCCATGCGGGGATTTCAATACTCAACTTCACAATGATGCCATTTCACCTCCTCCATAATTACATTGCATGCATTTACTATTTTTTTCAAATAGGTTGAATAGTGAAAATTGATTGGAAAAAAAAGTTTATTGCTACTCCCTCCGTCCCAAATTATTTGCCACATTTGTATTCCCGAGGCAAAATATCAAGTTTTTTCAATTCATTTTATTTACATATTGGTATAGAAATAAAAAATAAAATTTACATATAAAAAAACTACATGAAAAGTTCTTCGAAATAAGAGGTGTCAGGAATATTTTATTTTATCAAATAACCAATGAAAACGTCGAAATAAACAAAAGTTCCCGCGACTGCTGAAAAAGCAAATGTGGTGAATATTTAGGAACGGAGGAAGTATTATATTACACCTTCCTTTTTTGTAACAATTACTATTTTTATTTTTGGAAAATTTGTTTTGTAATCTAACTTTTTAATTGTCTTCTTAGAATCGAAGATAAAAGAGAAACAAAAAACACTTAAATACTCCGTAACTTATTATGTCACTACATGATGGGTGGAGTATGTTGTAATAACTTTATTTGGATATATTAATTCTTTTATTCATAAGAGAACATTTCAAGTTACATAATTAAGTTATAAAATAGTACTTCTGATTAAAGAAGCATTGCATAGTTACTAATTAATTCCTCTACTAATGAAAATGTTAAATGAGCAAAACACACGTAGATTTTGTGAAGATATGAAACACGCGCGTAACAAAATAAACTAATTAGTCGGAATTATCTTTGTCTACGTGATTAAAAGTATAAAACAATCTTTTTCCACCTCTCATATATATTCTATTATATTCTCCATGTAGCTTTATTCTACTAGAATAATATTGTGTGATATGAGAGCAAGGTAGAAGCTAAGAAGACAATTCTCTCGCGAAAAAACAAGGATAATTCTGTTAGATTAACTTTTACTTAGCTTGTTACATTTTCTTTTCACATCTTTGAATAATACACATTGTTATGCTCCCTTCACAATTTCTCTAAGAGATGAACTAGTTATATTTTGGTTCTTTACCACAACAATTATTTCGCAACTTATGAAAATCTAGAAACAATTTCTTACTTATAATATCATACAAAACCACAATAACTATTTACGCAGATAACTGAATTATTTTCATTCGAAACATATTGTAAGGTTGCAAGTTAGTAACACGCATATTGTAATGATCCACAAGTCATTTTAGCGTGAATCATGTACGAGTAACTAAAAATCTAGAACATTACATTGTGCTATTGAAAATTAATTTGGTTTTAATGAATCAAGAAGTTCATACTTCATCCGTCTAAAAACTATCTTACCGATGACTATTCAAAACGTCAAATTATTTATTCATTTTGTTAACTTATTTTTATTTCCCATGTTATAAAATAATATACTCAATTCGTATCTAGTTTTAATTTGTAGATTTTTTGATGTAGTTTATAAATATGTATTTTTTATTTTTTAAATTTCATGCAATTTTTATATAAAATAATTTAAAAATAAATCAAATCAAACAGCTTGACGCACAAGGAAATATAATACTCCGGTAATGAAAAGTAAATTTGTTTTTTATTTTGTTTTTAATGCAACATACGGAGTTTACAACTAACAAGCTAGGTAACAATCCTATTTATAGGAATGAATTATCTTGTAGCTAGGCATGTGGCCATATTATGGTGCAAACTCCGTATTACTCCGTTCGTCTTCAAAAAAAATTATGAGAAATTTAACTAAATAGGACTAAAACATAATGACTTTTCCAATATAGGATCATATGTTTTTATTTCCCAATTTAGGACCTTTAGTCATTATCAAGTAGTCATTATTCAACTAAATGTCCATCATTACTCGACATTATTCCTCCCACTAGGTCATTATTAAGTTCTATTTAGGGAATAAAAAAATTTAAATCCTACATTGGGAAAGTCATTATGTTTTAGTCATATTTAGTGCAAATTTCAAAAAAATTATCACAGTTTATCTTTTTTCATCAAAATATAGCCTTCTTTCACTAGGAATCAAATATTTAAAAAATTGATTTTTTTCTACTATATTTTAAAATAAAACCAATTTTACTAGATTTATTTACATTATAATTAAATACAACTTTACCATAATTCATGGTCAAAGATTGCCATAATTTGATCAAAAAGTCAAAATGTAGTAATCTTGTATGGATGGAGGGAGTATTTGAGTTGGATTTCTAACAATTGTATTGAGAGGCAATAACTATGTTCAACATAGGATCTTTACAAGTACAAGATGCAAGTTTTACAGTTTTAATTTATTTATTTAAAGATTAGTATATAATCTAAAAATTAAACTAGCTTATTTGAAAATTACATTAAAAGTTCTAAAAAAAATAAGGTGACAATAATATTTTATTTTTTCAAATAATCATTCAAAATAGACAAATAAATAAAAGTTTTCGTAATGTATAAATAGTGAGGAGTGTAAATTTTTTGGGGGCAATGTGGGTATTACTTATTTTTATTCAAATTATATTAGATTATACTAGATCAAATAAAAATACCTTTAAATATAACTATAATTAAATCAGATCAGAGCATGTCATATTAGAACTTATTCCCATTAGGTTAGGTGGATAGAGCAAGCTCTAAGTGTAGATGTAAATTAAATGAAATCTCATTGGATAATAGTAAAAAAATGAAAATATTAAAATATGAGTTCTCTTTTAAGACCAAAATATGAATATAATGGTTGTTGATGTAAGAGAACGCATTGAGACTTGAGAGTGTGTTGGATAAGTGTTGACAATAGAATTTGGCAGTGAGACAAGTCAATCATCGACGATATTTTCGTGACAGTGTAGTACTTGCAGAGTGATGCAAACTTATATTTTAATCTTAGAAGGATGAAAACTTTTATTTTAATATATCTATTATTTTTACTCTTATCTAGAAAATATTTCTCTAAATTTTTTTTTGAGAATATTTCTCTAAATTTATTAGGGAAATAAGTAAATTTGAGAAATAAATTTGGAAAGAGGAGAAAGTAATCACGCACGTCTTCCTGCTTAGTTGGCCATGACTCACACTCACTCATTCTTGAAAAATGAGGACCACGTACGTTTCCCTATTTATTTCCTCGTACGTACATAAGATTCTACCAATAAGGATTGAGGATATTCATTTTTATTTTATCAAATAATAAAAAAAACATACAATAAATAAAAGTTTTTTAATTTACGATATTTAACTGAAATTATTTTTAGTTCAATTTATATTAGAATTGAAATAGAATAAAAAAATTTACATATTAAATAACTACTTCAAAAGTTTCACTTTACAAAATAAGATCATTAAGATGTGATATCGTTTTGTTATTTTACCAATTATCAATGAGTAACAAAAATAAGAAAAAAAAACAGATGAGGTTTGATATTGTGAATAATAAACTGGTCGTTTAATTTGAGAGAAAATGAGCATGATCTTATATTATTTTATGATAGTTGTGCTGCTTGACTTGACGGTCTCTTGTAAACTTTCTCTCTCTCCTTTTGAGTCAAGATCCAGAAGGTCTGCGTACACGTACACTCTCAAACCATACTTTGGTATGACCCAACTGGATTGTTTTAAAATTATCTTAGATTCTGTTTGATACAAAAAATTCAAGTTATGCAATTAGATTTGGAGACATCAATATCAATGACTGCAAAAAAAATATAAATTTTGAATTGGTAGTGTAAAAAAATAAATTAGAAGTCTAGAATTTAATTCTATTTATAATTCAATTCTATAAAATTTAATTAGAATTATGTCAAACTCCTAGTTTATATCAACAATATTTGGGAATTGGGAGACATGTTAGGCAATAACCCATTTTTTTGGCGGGACCTAATGGGGACCCACAGCTTTCCTTTAAAAAAAAGAGGAAGAAAGAGCTTTATTGGAGCAGGAGAGAAATTTTGACTTGCATCCAGTAGGCCGGGTCATGAAGCGGCCCATATAGTCGGTCCATCTCCATCAGGTGGCCCACAGTGAATATTATTCTTTACCGACCCACCCACATGCTCGTCCCTTTCCCTCCCAAAACAATTCCTTTCTTACCGCGTACGGAGTGTGTGTATAATTGTATATACACACGTTTTGCTTTGCTCCCCCAATTTTGGTCCTTCATTTTCTCATTTCTATTTGTCCAAAGAGTAATGTATTTTCCAAAAGAGCGTTAAAGTTAATTGAAAATGTTATTAAAGTGTTAAAATAAAGAATCTTATTTTGATTTATTCTTTTGGTTGAGTGGGAGAAAGTCCAAATCATAAAATTAATAGAAAGTTCACTCATATTTGAGTCACATAGGAGAGACACAAACATTAGTTCTTTATACGTCATTAGATTAAAAAAAGATGAATAAATATTATATTATAATCAAGTCAATAACTGTAAAAGAGGCTTCATTTTGTTTACCGCAATAAAAAAATTAAATCATTTTTTGAGATATTCCAAAAACATAAAGGATGAGTCTTTTTTAGGACAGATGAAGTATAAAATGATTTGATTTAAAATTTTCTAGAGTTAGGTTTGATAATTATTAACATCATTAAATGTCCAAATAATTCATTTGAAATTTTTACACTCATTCCTAAAAATGAAACGTTTTAGCAAGTTGATAACAAATTCAGGCAAAAAAGTACTCCGTATTTATTATTTCACAAAATGTTTTAAGTTTCCGTAAGCCTATTAAATGAGTCGGAGACTCGCGCGATCCAATGTAACAAAACATGAGAAATCTCGACAGTCAAAATTATGATACCCGCAAGGTATAAATTATTTAGTCATTTAATCTAAAAAGTTACAAATTTAAAGATTCTTTACAAAAAAGTATTTTTTTAATCAAAGTGTTAACCACCTTTTTTTCTTTCACACAAGAGGTTTCTAGAAAATAAGTTTTTCCCCCAATGAATTCTAATAGATGTTTGAGCTATTATTTACCTAAAAAAAGCTTTGCTTTTACTCCCTCCGTCCCACTCTTTTTGTCCACTTTTATTTTTGTACATCATCCAATGCACTTCTTTAATCCATTTTATCTTGTAATTTGTATATTAAAAAATTATAAAAATTATATATTAATAATCTATATGTTAAGACAAATCAAACAAGATCACACATGACTATTTTTAGATTTACACATTGAGAAAATTTGATGAGTCAAAGTGCTTAGATGAACAGTTCCAAAAGTCAAAACTAGACAAAAAGAGTGGGACGGAGGTAGTATTATTTACAAAAAAAATACTTTCAAAAAACTAGGTGCCCTTTATTGAAAAATACTAAAAAAGAATACCTCTAATTTAATTTTTTTTGATAGAGGGTAATAATGGCATGGTTTATTAGTAAGTAAGCACCATAGAACAAGAAGCCGTATTTATTTCTTTCTTTTCGAATTTACCCCTAAATTCTCGATCTGGGAAATCAGAGTCTTCTTCACTTCTTCTTCCTGTCTCAGCGCATCTTTATTGCTTCGCAGAAGGTCGCAGTTACAGTTCTCCATCTCTCTCTCTCTCTCTCTCTCTCTCTCTCTCTCTTTATCGACCTTTTTGCACGTATAATCTTTATACCGATTTTGTGTTTTTCTCGTTGATATCGCTTTAACGGCGGCGGCGGCGATAATCGCCGGCGAGATTGGCCTTTACAATCGGGTTCCGAAATTTCTGTTGATTCTAGTTTGGCGGAGGGCTGCGTAGTCTATGAGGCTTGGTGGAAGTAGGGTTTGGATGTGATCGAGACTGGAGGCGGATTGTTGCTGTGTAAATGCTCGTGGGAGGGGATCTAGGTTTTCTCTCTCGCGCTTTTGTGGCGGCGTTCCTGGTGCTTGCTGGACCGTTGCTGGCCTTTGTGGTCAGATGGAAATGGCGGCGTGCGGTGGCTAGGAGGGAAGAGGTTGACCGGCTCTTGGTTTTTGCTTCGGATGAGGCTGCTAGGGCTGAGTCCCAGGCGGCTGCCGAGTACGGCTTTGGCTATGGGGGCTATAGCTTCGGCTCTGTGCTGGAAGGTGAGGTGCCAGCTGCTGTTCCGACTCCTTCTCCTGCTCCTGTATATTCAACTTCGTCATCTATGCCAGCTACACGCCAACAGCCGTACCAATGTGCCAATTGCTTTTCTCCAGCTTCTACTCGGTGCTCACGCTGTAAAGCTGTTCGATACTGGTATGTTTATTCAGCACTCCAATTTTCAAGAACTTCCCTTGTTCATTCACTATCTGGTGTTTCCAATCCCGAAACTGTATCTTTTCAGTTTTGCCCCGGATGAATTTTCTGTTAAAAGAAATTCCTTGATTATGATGATCACGTGTATTTCATCTCTAATTCAATAGTTGAGCTGGATGTGAATCCAGAGCTTGCATATCTGCTTAAATAAGCTGTAATAGAACCAGCAACTCTTTAAGATATAGATTAGATTATACATTTGTGAGAATTAGAAATGTTAGATTGTTGGTGTCTTTTTTAATCCCCAAAAAACAGCCCCACCCTCCCCCTGAAAGCATCAATGTCATTATATGCACCATACAGCAATTTGTACTCCGCACAAGTAAATATTAGGTTTTTAAGAGAGCTTTAAGCTGCGAGCTGTTTTCTTGATGTGAGGCAAGACAAACACACCAAAATTCATAACCTCAGGTGATTGAAACCATAGGTATTCAGGTATCAACACATAGCTGCAATAAAATATACTATGTAGAAAACAAACCATATGATTAGTGAGTCATGAATATGATGCAACCCCACACGACTTGTCGTGGTAGCCTACATGGCTACACACTAAATTGTTTCGAATGTCCATAGAATTAACGAAAATAGGGGTTAACTTCTAAACCTCTACGCAAGCCACCAAAACAACTCGGAAAAGGTGATATTCTTAACAGCACATGTTAATTTAATCTATCTGGGTAAGTAAAGAAATATTTTGAAAATTTCAAGTTCCAAGAAGAAAATATATTAAGGGCTTCATATGTATTCTCTCTTAATACATAGTCTCTCCGTCATCCCAATATGCTGGTCATCCTGGTCTCAATATGCTTTTCTTCTTGCTTTTTGGCCATTGGACCAAGACAATGGGAATACAGTGGAAATATGACCAAAATGTCTATTACTTTGCCACACATGGAAAGTGGACAAACATATTTGGACGAAGAGAGTATATACTATTAAGTATTACTACATTTATCCTTATAAATGGACTACATTTATCCTTATAAATGGCTAAACACACTTATTTTCTGAAGTGAGAAAATAATAAAGTACATGACATAATCATTAAAAAATATTTTTTTAATGATTTGCATCTTCCAATCTAAGTGCAGACACAAAAAACAACAATCCATTAAAATAATCCAATCTTTTCCATTGAATGTTGTGCTGGTCTTCAACCTGTCATTCTTTCCTCCATTATTGATCTTACAAATACAGCTGACATTGGAGTGGTGCATGAACATTGAAAAGTGCACTGGTCTCCCACTAAGACGTGCTCCATGTCCTAATTAAGAACGGTGCATGGCCTGACAGGAACTAGTGCACCAGTCCTCCATTTTCTCTTTTTTGTGCATGACTGACACTAGTTTATTGGCTGTTATAAATTAGCTGCTGGCTTCAAAGATGTAGTCTGTTCTCTCCATTTTCCCTCATACTTGTTTGTGTTTATATTCTCAAATATCCTGCATGTTAGCATTGTCATGGCATTAGCATTACTATGTGCTTGTGATCCATAACAGTATAAACAACTGCCTAACAAGACCAAGCAAAAAAAAGCGAGGTGAGCCCAATCCTTATGACTCTCACTCACACACAACCACTACAAGGTTTCTTATCAAATTCCATGTCCTCGTAAGGGTCTAAGGACACCAAGTCCAACCTCAACTTTGCATCCCACATCTAACATTCTTATGTGCCCCGCCTCTCTTCCTGCCCCCAACCAAAATGCTACACACTCTACTCACTGTTCGTGTTGGCCTGTTGCATATTATATTGCTCCCTTATTTTCAACACCTTTTATGTCTATTCTATATAATTATTACCCGTACTACTTTTGTGATATTCTCACCAAACAAAATTCATGTTTCAGTTCTGGAAAATGCCAAATAGTCCACTGGAGACTTGGTCACAAAGATGAATGTCAGCCACCTTCAAACAGTAATCATGGCAGTAATGGTGAAGAAGCTAATCATTCCAAGGTATTAAAGCAAGGGGAAAGTGAAGGTTATGCTGGCGGAATCCAGGCTGAAGAGGATAACTCTCCTGTATCAATTGCTCCTTCATCTCCAGAGATTGCGCATTCGAAAGCCAGAATCTCCACATCATTAAACACGGATAATGCCAGGAAAGGAAAGCATTTCACAGATGGAAGATCTACAAACTCAGATTCTGACTCTTCATCTTTTGCATTTTCAACTCCCACTGCTTTTGAATCCAGTTCAAGCACATCCACAAGCGATTCAAATTGGTCTGATGGTATTGTCAATTCTACTGTTGCTGGGTTTGATCATATTGAGACGTCTCAAACCACCTCAGACCACCTTAGGCCACATTTTCTGGAGCAACCCACTGTGGTCAGTTCTACAAATTCTGTTTCTACTTCTAGTGCATCAGGTCTTGTAAATATAAGCAACAATGGATGTACAAAATCAAATCCATTAAGTTCAATACCATCAATTATTGATGGTTTTGGTAAGTCTTCATTATTGGACCCCTCTGTACCATCTTCTGACTTTTGGGAAGGAATAGCTCGTTACAGCAGATCTAAAGTCAACACAATGGAAGATGACGGTGCTCATCCTGATTCTGAAGATGTTATCACCTCCAACAATTCAGATTCTCAGTTGTTCCCAAACTGTTCTACTAAAATGGCCAGAACTTCTCCTGTTTCCAGTGCGAGTGAGCAGAACTCAAAAGTAAAATCATCGAGTTTGGATTGTCCAAGGACTGAAATATCTGTAGGAAGAAAGGCAAATGAAGGAGCTCAGCTTTCACAGGTTAAAGATGATGTAGACATGCAAAGTTCTTCATCATTGAGAGTAAAATCGCGTAACACTATGGATCTCAGTCACTCCACAGAGAAAACTATATTCACTGATTCCCATTCATGTCCAGTGGAGAATGATACATTGAAAATCAAAAGCGCACAAAAAATGTCTCATAATACTCACACCATTGATTTGTTGAAGAATGCTTCATATACATCAAAATCCAGACAAGTCGAACACCTTCCTGCAAAGCCTCCTCTTGTTTATCCATCTTCTAGTATTCAAAGGCATGATTATCAAGGTGTGAAGTCCATAAAGACAGATAGTGCACAAGTGACTGTTTGCTTATCAGGCCCAGGAGGTGATTCACAAAGTTCAAAGGTTGGCCAGAAATCAAATATCTTGAAAGGTGTTGACCCATTCAAAGTCTCAAAGTTGTCACAGCATAATTCGTTAAGAGACTGTGGTGAAAATGTTGGAAGATACAATAACAAGGTAACCTCATACTTCGCTAAGCACTCTTTTCTCGTATGCATGTGATCAACTGTTTGTTGTGTTCTATTGACATTTGATTACATAATCATTGACAGGGCCTATTTCCATATGAGTTGTTTGTGAGGCTTTTCAATTCCAACAAGGTTGAATTACACCCATTTGGCCTAAAAAATTGTGGGAACAGGTATCTAAAGCTTACCAGTTTTTGCTCATTATGCTTTTTTTAGACTATTTATTTGACATATTTATTTGGTTTTGATCCTGTAGAGTGTAGAGTATAAATATCTTCCATGAATTATTAATTTTTTTGGACATTTATATCAGTGATTGTTTGTTTTTGGCTTGTGTGCCTTCACATATGATTCAAGCCTTGGCTTTTAGTGGCAGCAGCTATTACTGATGCATGGTTGACCATATACATAATTAATCATAATTCCAATTTATTGCATGTGAGGTGCTAGTTACTTCCACGTGTTTGTATTTTAAATATCCAAGCGTCTTGCTGAAGAGAGAACTTTTATTAATGCTATTGTAGGTAAGTAGTGAATTGTCTTTGTTAGGCTTAATATTTTTTTTTATTTCTTCTAATATTTTGCAGCTGTTATGCGAATGCTGTCCTGCAATGTTTGGCATTCACTCCACCCTTTACGGCTTATTTCCTTCAAGGATTCCATTCAAAAGGATGTGAGTTGGGATATTCATTGTATACTTTCACTCTTTCATCCAGCCTTATTTTCAAATTATTGTAACACCTAATTATTCCTCTGTCCACGGTTTAGGTGCAAAGAAAGAGTGGTGTTTCACATGTGAATTTGAGACTTTAGTACTAAAAGCAAAGGATGGGAATTCTCCACTCTCCCCCATCTCGATAATATCCCATTTGGAGGATATTGGGAGCAGTCTGGGTAATGGCAGAGAAGAAGATGCTCACGAATTTCTCAGGTGTGTTCTCTTATTCAGCGCCCAAGATTCATTCATTTTGCACCTCAAAACTGTCCTCAAAACTCTCTTGCTTAGCTTAATCATGTTTATATTATAGGTATGTCATAGAGACGATGCAATCTATCTGCTTAAAGGAAGCAGGTGTCCGTGCACCGAACACTTCGGAAGAGAAAACTTGTCTGGTTGACCTCACATTTGGGGGCTTCATCCGTTCGAAGGTAATAAGTTATGTTCTTCTAGAAGCATGCTAGAAGTTAGAGCTCTATAACCCCCAAAGAAAGAATACGGAATAATAAATTAAAGAAACACATGAGAGCACACTTTAATGTGCCCACATTACAGTATGTGGTAATAAACCCATGTGGGTCCCATGCATGGGACTGAGGCGGGTTTATTATAACATTTGGTAATTAGGCACATTAACATTGATTTTTTTAGAACTTTATATAACCCTCCCGGTGATAATTCAATAATATACTTTGCAGATTCAGTGCTTGCGATGTGGAGGCAAATCTGAGAAGCATGAAAGGATGATGGACCTTACAATTGAGATTGATGGAGATATTGGAACACTAGAAGGAGCTTTAAAACAATTCACACACACTGAGGTTCTAGATGGTGAAAACAAGTACCACTGCAGCAGGTACTTTACTTTCTCACAGTATCTTCTATTGCATTACTTTTGTTAAGCAAACTGTTTCACTACTTTCATACATGCCTGCCTCCTTTTGTACCTTTACACACTTTACTTTATTACTCTCAGTTTATCGTTACATGTATCTTGGGGGGGGGGCTTTGGGTGGGTGTTTGGTAGCTTCTGTTTAATTTAATTTATCAGCCAGTGTTTTGGGTTGATGCTGTTGAATATGACCATTTTAGCCAATTTCATATACTTATTGTTTTATTTTGTTGTTTTCAACAAATTTTATTTTGTATTATTAACTATATAATTCAGCAATATCAGCCACAATTTCAGCAATTCTAGCCAAATTTACCTGTATCAAACTGGCCCTGAATATGCTTCCCAATCTCTG
This sequence comes from Cuscuta campestris, assembly GCA_900332095.2. Lineage (NCBI taxonomy): Eukaryota > Viridiplantae > Streptophyta > Magnoliopsida > Solanales > Convolvulaceae > Cuscuta > Cuscuta campestris. The sequence continues at coordinate 1,304,490 of OOIL02003256.1, forward strand.
TTCTTTCTGTGTAACAAATTTGTGTTACCACTTACCGATGTGTTTCGTAGACATGCATTATACAACTAACTGGAATTGCATTGTCTCATCAGATGCAAATCGTATGAGAAGGCCCGGAAGAAGTTAAAAATTTTAGAGGCCCCTAATGTCCTTACTATTGTGTTAAAGAGATTTCAGGTAATAGTTATACACCTTGAATCAGCTTTAAGTTTGTTGCCCTTGCTGCTTGATCACTCTTTGTTCTTTTCCAGACAGGTAGATTTGGGAAGCTGAACAAAATGATCACATTTCCCGAGATTCTGAATTTGGCATCATACATGAGTGGTACGAGTGATAAATCACCGATTTATCGGCTTTATGGAGTAATTGTACACTTGGATGTCATGAATGCTGCCTTTTCTGGTCACTATGTATGCTATGTCAAGAATTATCAAAATAAGTGGTTCGAAGTTGACGACAGCACGGTATGTTATTGCATTGGAAACATCAAATGTAGTGAATCATCAACCTAGTAGCCCATTTGGTAATGCCTTCAATGGCGGAATATGCTAAAGTTGTGGCTAAAATGAATGTTTTGACATCAAAGATATATACTTTCCAAAAGCTAATTTGTACCATTAAAGATTTATCCAAAAAAATGCTAATTCTACTTTCAAACGTTGTTCCCAAACAAACCTTGATAACAAGAAGAATTTATGTTCATTTCATATTTGCATTCTCGTGATTTACACGGTCGACTCTTATGGACACATATATACATATGGTTGTAGGTAAAACCTGTGGAACTAGAGTGTGTTTTGACAAAGGGAGCATACATGCTTCTCTACTCGAGGTAACATACTTTTACCCCTCTATGTTTAAGTCCCTACCTGAGGGAGCATAATGTCTAACATGTAATCCTTTATTAGGTGCTCCCCACGGGCCCCGAGGTTGATAAGGAGTTCAGATCCGCGTGCACCAAAACATTTTAACTGTAAATCGAGTTCTCATAAAAACTCATGGGATTTCTCATCAAGCAGCCAGGGATGTGGAGAATGCTTTAATTCTTCTGCCCAAACAGGGCCTTGGACATATCACCATCATCATCATCAGAGAACCATGCTCGAGGACTCATCTTCCAGCGATAACTCATCATCTCTATTCTCTGAAGGTGGTTCTTTCAGCACAGACAGCAGCCACAGAGATTCCATTGACGATTTTGCTGACCAATTTTTTGGTGATCATCCGGAAGGAGTTTGGAGGAACTCTCCGGATTCTGACACATCATCATCCTCGTCATCATCTCCTTTTTCAAGGCATTCACCCCTCGCTGACATGGACCGTTACACAACTTCCTCTTTTAACCAGCAGAAGAACACGGAGATGGCCTCAAAAAGCAAAGGTAGTGTTCCGTATCACTCTGTGTCGGACTCAACAGCCAAACATTGTAGAAGTTTAGGTGGGAGTAGAGGCAGTAAGTTAGGATCTGATAAAGCCCATGGGAACATGAGATGCAGATGAGGTCAGACCCTACCCTAATCTGGAGCTTTTCATATATATATATATACATATATAACTTAAAGCTTTTTGTATTGTAGATGGTAAATAAA
>OOIL02003256.1:1306151-1345274 GCA_900332095.2 Cuscuta campestris
CCCCCCCCCCCCCCCCTCCGTGTAACATATTCCCACCCACCCATAATTTTTTGCCTCTCTTCCCCGTTGTAATTGTAGGGCGTATGTGCCATTATATATAGAGACAAACGGACCTGCTCTAACATGAATATGATGAAATGTGCATTATTCTTCTCTCAAGCTTGTCTTCTTTGTCTAGGCGTTACAATTTTCTTGATCGTTCGGGTTTTGTTTTTTGCAGTATCCCCTGTCTGAGGGCAGGGGTTTTTTTGGGGTTAGGAGAAGGGTTTGATTTCGGGCTTAATGGTGGCAAGTGTAGGTTCGGGTGTCATACTATGACACTCAAAAGGGGTGTCAAAAGAACGGTGGAGCAGATCAAAATAAGATAGTTATGTTTTGCATTGTTGCATAACAATGATACCTAAATAGTATATTGTGTGGGTGGTGCTAGAGGGACCCCGAGAGATGCACACCAAGACGATCATAGATACACGCACACGCATTCAAGTATTCAATGTTTGTGCGTGCACTGAAGGCTTTCAAACCAATCACTACTTTGGTCAAATGACTCAAATCTTGGTTGGAAAGAGTATTAAGTAATTCGCATCGTGATGAAAGTAGTGACTGCACTTTTGAACTAGTCACTACTTTGGTCAAATATGCTCCACTGACACTGAAGGTTTTATTGGAACTGATTCAAAAATGCATAGTGACTAAGGCCAAATATACTCGGCTCGTTCCATAATTAATACGGAGTACTATTGTCCCAGAAAAATTTTATTGCCTTGATTTTTTGTAAAACTATGACTTTTTTTAACCACAAATTGTGAACTTAATAATAATGCGAATAGATTATATCAACCTCAAAAGTACCCGTAGTACAAAATAGAAAACCTTGATGCAAGATCACTTTTAAGAATAAATTTGAGCATTTAATATAAAAAACTATAGCAAACCTGAAGGTGGATATAGCAACACTATTATTTTTACGTGACTTTTTGGCCCATACTCATTTTATAAATTTGGAACTAAAAATGATTCTTTTGCAAAAAAAATTGAAGATCTACGCTTACTCCGTATGTATCTTCATTAAACTATCGTAACTATCTTCTCTAATTTGATTCTTCTAAATATAAGTTCATATATATAATTTCTCAATATTAAATCTCATATATTTTGAATTTCATTATTAATCAATTACTGTATCTTAAAATAAAAAATCAAATTATTTTGTAATAAAATATGGAGTATGTATTATAAAAGTAATAAATAAATTAACTACAATCGTGAATAACTAAATCAATGGATTAATGGATGAAAATTGTTGTAAGCATTTTTTTTAAATAGAGTATTTAATATCAGATGATACGAGGATGATATGAATGAAAGAGGATGATTGGATGAATAAAGTTTAGAGAATAAATTAACTACAAGCACGATCGTGAATAACTGTTTATCTAACAGTTACGTAGTTGTCAAAGGCGAATAATGTCGAGAGAATAAGACCCGAATTCGATTCCGTTTAAGAGCATCAACAATGGCGTGAGAAATGTTTACCATGGTTGACACATATTTTATTTTATCAAATACTCAATGAAAATATACAAATAAACAAAAATTAAGAGAAAAAATAGATTTTATCCATTTCGGTTTTTTATTACTGAATCTAACAGCACAGTTATGAACACAGTGACACCGCCACAGAAGGCGGCGATTGACTATATGCGCTAACGGAGGAGCGACTGTGATGGTGTGAAAATAGCATTTTACCCGGAGAAAGAAGAAAAAGCAAAGAACTCATTGTAAGACACCGGGCGGCGGACACAGCTGAGCACGACGGCGTTTGAAGAATGTCGGGAGGCGGCATTTTCCGGCAGTCTCGAGGGCGATTAGCGTTTCCAAATCCATTTCAATTTGGGGCGCTTTTGGTGATGCTCCTACCCAATTTCTTCCCCGCCCTCTTCTCCCCGCTTGGCCGGACTTACACTTCTTTATTTTCCGTATGCCTTTCTCTCCCTCTCTCCAGCTTAATCATAATCTAAGATTGCTTTGAATTGTCGATCTTTCAGTAGTTTTCAATTTACAGACTCAAGCAATTCGTTTTGGAAAAATCATGGAAAATCCACTTTTGGGTTATTTTATTTCTTCTTCTAGTAACTTGGCATAGAACACAGTTCATAATTTGTTTAGAGAATGCCAAAAAGATCACATATTTAAACTTTCATTTGGCTGCTTAGAGTATATTCCTTTTTTTACCATCACTGGGCTGCTCAGTATGAACTGTATGGTAATTTTGTTGGCGTATAGGTTGTTATTCAAGTGGACTTTTTCCTTTGTGTCTGGAGAACTATGTTTTGTGCAGATTGATTGGCTAGTTTGCCCCTTCTGTTAAAATGCTTACAACTTGGATCTCTTTCTTGTACAAGTCTTTCAGGGAACATGTGGATGAGTGTGTTTATGAAAGCATACAGTGTTGGCTTTAGAGGTTCCTAAAACAAATCTGACTTTAGCAGTATTTTGCTTAGAGTTTTGTTGTTGTTGTTGGCTATTTGTAAAACCAAACAATTGATGATAGAAGTTCATTTCTTGTTTGGATTTTTCCATCTATTAAGCACAATGTGAAGATCTGGAGATAGAGTGCTTGTAGTTTGGAACTTTGGATATTAAATGATTCATTCATATACTTGGAGTGTGTGTGGGGAGCACTCTTGGAAACATCCTATCTACACCATGGGGTAGGTTTAATGTTTGTGTTCAACTTGCCCTCTTAGACAGTAGACTCTTGTATGGAATATACTGGGTTTGTTTGGTTGGCTTGGTATTCATATACTGAGTGTATATTTCCTAAAAATGTTATATACATTTATTCACATTGCAGTCTTTTAAGTGGAGGGTTTAATCTAATGCAGTAGCTCCATGCAACTGTAGGAATGGAATGCTCCAAAGCCTGTGCACTTGAATTTACTTAATGCAGCACTGCAACAACATCCATCTGTCAGTAGATTTTTTTTATTTTTTATTTGTTTTCTTTTTTTTGTTTTTTACAGCCAATAGGCATGGATTTTTTTATAAAAAAAAATTCATAAATTCTATTGATGAATATGTATATACTGACTTACTATCCATGAAGTCCAATGAACAAGAATCTGATCCGTGGTCTCCCTTACCAAACCAAGGACGGAAACCATGTGTTACACAAAGTAACCACTGTGAGTATATTCAAGTGTATGTTAATCACATATCTTGTTTTTGGTTTTGCATTTGCAACCCATGGGAGCGTCCTCCTAACTCTGGTCTAGTTGAACCTTATATATAGTTTTGCCGAGGAAGTCTCGCGGATATCTACAAGTGTTTCTTGATGGAGGCTTGAACCAACAAAGAATGGGGGTATGCAACTTTGATTTTTGGCATCGCAAGAATTCATGTCTTGAGCTGCTTGACCTCACGAACATTTCTCCTTCTGGTGTCTGTAGATTTGTGATGCAGTAGCCGTGGCAAAAATTTTAAATGCAACCCTCATAATTCCATACCTTGATATCAATCCTGTATGGCAGGACACAAGGTCAGGAATGCCTCCATTTTCAATTTTGATTTATGATTTTTTAAAGCCTATATAATGAATGATCATTATTAATTTTCGAATACATCTTTCTCCTTGTAGTGCATTTGAGGATATATTTGATATCAATCATTTTATCCAAGCGTTGAAGGATGATGTCTCCGTAGTTAAAGAGCTTCCGAGTGATTTTTCATGGAGCACTAGGGAGTACTATGCAACAGGCATACGGGAAACTAGAATTAAGACAGCACCAGTCCATGCTTCTGGTACTTGGTATCTGGAAAATGTTTTGCCAGCAATGCAGAGGTCCGTTAATGAATGTCATTTTCAATATCTAAACTTAATTTAGGAATTTGTGTTCTCATTTTATTTTTTACTAAAGATTACTAAATATATGGTTGTGTGTGTGTGTGTGGGGGGGGGGGGGGGGGTAAAACCCAACCATATTTGGCTGCCTCAAAAATAAGGGATCTTTTCTTTATTGAATCAAATTGCTAGATGCGGGTATAGTCCCTGCTAATTGAATAGTGTTTGCCCAAGCCCTAAAGAAAGAACCGTATGTCTAAATGTGAACTTCATCATTTCTGTATATTCTAGATTTGGGATTGTTGCTGTAGCTCCGTTCTCTCATCGCTTAGCTTTCGATGGCCTGCCTTCTGATGTCCAGCACCTGCGTTGCAAAGTCAACTTTTTGGCACTGGTTTATGTTCCACATATCAGAACATTAGGAGATTTACTCGCCAGCCGATTGAGAAGCAACCCTTCTAACATGGATGGGACATCAACTTCCATATCCCGAAGGGACAATTACAAACCAGGAGTTGGAAAATACGTCGTTTTGCATTTACGTTTTGACAAAGTATGACTCTTGTACCTTGCTCACATCTTATTTCTCAACCAGAAAGTACAAAGGTAGATAAAGGTCATACTACCTCCGTCCCGCTATATTTGTCCACATTTGACTTTTGGAACTGTTCATCTAAGCACTTTGACTCATCAAATTCTCTCAATGTGTAAGCCTAAATATAGTCATGTGTGATCTTGTTTGATTTATCTTAACATATAGATTATTAATATATAATTTCTATAATTTTTTAATATACAAATTACAAGATAAAATGGATTAAAGAAGTGCATGGGATGGTGTGTAAAAATGAAAGTGGACAAATACTCTGGAACGGAGGGAGTATTAATTAATTGTGGATGTGAACATGCACATCTTCACTTAGCTAGATTTTACAGGAGAAGCTTAAATATGATGTTTTTTTTCTTGTGTTAGTGTATTCAGCCCTTGTAAAATTTTCTTAGTGCTATTTATGTTTTTAATAGAAGCTGTTTTTAGTCATTCCTTGTCAACCTCTGTTAATAAGAAAAATGATATGGTTCACAAAATTCTAAACTTTAGTCTGGCCATTCCACGCAAACTTTTTCTAACTCATCAGTGACTATTATTGGAATCAGGGCTTAGGGAAACACTAAAACTTATCATTCCACTTTCAATATATGGTTCTCTCTGAAAATTAAATATTTAAATGTAGCGGGGGAAGGCCAGAGTGGATCTATGAGCCACGTCAATGTTTTTTTATGTAGATGGGAAGATGAAAAACTGTTAATTCACGTCATAATTACTACAAAACATTTAGCCTATGAGCATTAAGTGTGTATAAAATTGACTATTTCGAATACAAGTATAACCAAATTGTCTGTGTGCTCTTACTCTGTGCTACTGTGTTTGTATTTGAGCCGGGGCCTCTTGGAAACGGTCTGTCTACTTTATTGTAGGGGTATGGTGTGCGCGTACAATCAACCCCCCCCCCAGGCCCTAGTGTTGTGGGATTCTACTGGGTTTGTTGTCGAGTATAACTGAATCCAAAGGCTTTCTTATAAAGATGAGTATTCAGAGTTAAGTACAAGTTTTTGGTTTCATGATTTTGTTGGATCCATCCTTGAACAGGATATGGCAGCTCACTCTGCTTGTGATTTTGGTGGAGGTAAAGTTGAGAAGCTTGCTCTTGCAAAATACCGCCAGTTGATTTGGCAGGGAAGGGTTGTCAAGTCTCAATTCGCTGATGAGGAATTAAGAAACCAAGGGCGTTGTCCATTGACTCCCGAAGAAATTGGACTCCTTTTGGCTGCTTTAGGTTTCAACAACAGTACGCGCCTTTATCTTGCTTCCCACAAGGTTGTTTGGTAGCATAAGTAGCTTTAATGGCTGTCACCAAATGCTTACCAATGGGCATCTAGATGTGTATATGTGCTTTTAACAGGAGTCTCTCTTTTCTTGTTTTCTGTTCTGCCAGGTTTATGGGGGAGAAGCAAGGCTCTCGGCGCTTCGCCAAATGTTCCCACTAATGGAGGATAAAAGGAGCCTAGCATCTTCAGAGGAATTGGCTATGGTTGAAGGAAAGGCCTCTTTATCAGCTGCTGTGGATTATCATGTGAGCATGCAGAGCGATATCTTCATCTCTGCTTCTCCTGGAAACATGCACAATGCACTGGTAAGAATGTAGTAGTTCATAAATATTCACTAGCAGTTGGTCCCTTAGGCCTCGTTTGGATAGACAAACGTTTAAGAACCTTTATATATAAAAAAAACATAGGTGGGACATCGCGCGTTTAAGAACCTGAAGACCATAAGACCAAACATGAGACTTGTTGGGAAGCTGTTCCAGAACAAGAGCATGGGATGGTCGGAGTTCCGGGAAGCAGTGGTGCGGGGTCACAAGAACAGACAAGGGCAACTCCAATTCCGCAAACAAAACCAGTCGATTTATACTTATCCTGCCCCCGATTGCCTCTGTCCAGCTGCTGCTGCTGCTTAAACAAACAAGCATTCCCATTGAGGTTTTGATTTCCTCTGGTTTGGTTTGAGTTTGTTTTTCATTTGAAATCAACAATGTTTTTATATTTTCTTTTTTGGGCATTCACACCAGCCTAGATGATATTTTTATGGTGCTTTTGTGATAGTAATGGTTATTTTCTATTGATGCTATGTAATGAAAGAATGGAGTACAATGCCTAACTATTGAAAACCATCAAATATAGTGGTGCTTTTAAATTTATTTATTGGTTCGGTTAAATTCCAGCTTCTTTGGAACATTTTTTTAATTTAAAGTACATTAAATATGATAGAAATTGCCTTCTTTTATTTTTATTTTTATTTTTTCCAATTAGACACTTTTTAGAAAAAAATAATAAATTTAGAATAGGCTATTTTTATGATACATTGGCCCTGAGAAGTGGAAGCATTATACGAGAAGCTCGTTCATCCACTGGGTTGACCACCACCGCTGCCCCCTACAACCTCCTACAGCCACCGTTCCATCCACCTCGATGGTGTTCGATAAGAAAAGTAAGCATCATTGTGTTTCTAAAGTAAACTTCATAGTTTTACTTGACAAAGTTTAAGTGTTGAAAATTACTTGACGGCATTCTTTTCTTTAAACAAAAATAAAGTGAAATTAATTTTTTGACGGATGGTAAAAAAGAAGTATGAAATTTATTTTGGACACAAGTACTAATGCATTCATTAAAAATAAGGTAAAAACAATGGGAAGGTTATGCAAAGATTCAATCTTTGCAGGAAGAAAAAAAAAGAGACTGAGTTTGCTTACTTTAAGAGAACCAAACATACACAATACTCAGTGCAATTAGCCCATGCTAAAATTAAGTAATTTCATATATCCCCAGGAATAATAAAATTATGGTCAACAAGCAGGGAGGAGGCAGAAGCATTTGTTCTCCCTTCCCCTTTATTTATACAGCTTTTTTACAGCAGCGTTTGGTATATAAAGTTCATCTGTCTGTGTTGTAATAAGTAAAAACATCTCGATAACTAATGCCGTAACATATCGTATAAGAATTCATTCTACACTTTTAAAAAATCAAAATCAAAAGAGGGTTGAGAAACAATTTCCAGTTCTAATAGAAGAAAAAAGAAGAGGAGATAAAAGGTATAAAGACACTGGCTTTGTGTCTCGGTTCTGGACGGTTGATGAACCTTGGTAGCCAAAAGGGAAATAGATGATCGAATGTCCAATTCATGCCGACACCAACAAGGTCTTGGAGCAATTGTAAAGAATTGAAGACTTCACCAGACATCCCTGAGATATCTCCCGTTCATTTGGAGATTCTTCACCGTGGCCTCTGCTTCAGACGAGCCTACGTTTTCCTGAGTTAAAGAACAAATAGGAAAGCCGTCCGTTACAAAGAAGCCGATGGGTAGAATCTGAAGGAGCTTTCTAAATTGAGTTGTTCATCCATGGTTCTAAGGTCCACATGTGAAATGTGGACCTTCTCACACTTTTCATTGGCTGGTACGTGGATTTTTTTCTTTTTTTTTTTGTAAAAGGCGCAATTCTTTTATGATATGAATGCACTAAGGTCCATAAAATTAACATGGACCTTAGGACCACGTAAGAATTAGTCCTAGGGGTGGGAGCTGATAATAGCAAGTCAGCAAAAATGTGACAGTAGAAAACCTGCTCCTGGACAATGGTATGTAGTGTGCGATGAACATCTCTAGCCATTCCTTTGGCATCCCCGCATACATATAGATATCCCCCATTGGAGATCAAACTCCATACTTGGGATGCCTGCAGACAAATAGAAAGAAAGAGTGGGGAGAATGTGTGATTCATCTCAAGAGAGAAACTCAAGATTAATTGCAACCAAAAGGCTAAAAATAAAATAAAATCGTACTCGTTCACTGATCTTGTGTTGAACATATTCTTTCTGTGGCCCTTCCCTAGAAAATGCAACAATTAGCTCTGAGATTGTGCCTTGCGCTTCAAAATGTTTGAGTTCCTCCTCATAAATGAAATCCTATATCCAAATATCAAGTCAATGTATATTGCAGTAGAATACCACTTGTTTATGTATTTTAGTTTGCAACTATGAAGATGATAAATAGACAGTTTACCATTCTTCTATTTCTACAACCAAAAAACAGCAGAGCCTGACCAAGTTGAGCACCATTTTCCTTTAGGGCAGCTCTTTCCTGATGACCAAATAGACCCCCATTAGGTTTGTCTAAAAACAACAAAGGCAGAATGAAATTGATTGCAAATTTGCAGTACCTGGAGAAATCCTCTAAATGGCGCCAAACCTGTACCGGGTCCCACCATGACAATTGGGATTGAAGGATCAGCTGGTAATTTGAAATTTGATGACCGAATGTAAATGGGAGCTGAACTGCAGTCATTGTGTTTTTCCAAAGGAGTCGCGTTCTGAAAAAATGGAGCATCACTATGTTAATGAAACAAGATAAAAGTAGCAGATACAGTTTTGATAGCTACCACTCCATGAGTCCATGGGTGGGTACTTTTTTATATAAATATAAATTAAATTAGCACAGGTTTTATTGCAAACATATATAAACTTGAGAATGATAATAAACATTTGATCTTGAAACTAACAATAGATATTCAATCCTCATGGATGGATATTTCTTTGTGGTATGGGTACCCACCCATCACCCCCCCCACCCCACACACATGTGGTTTGTTTTTCACCAAAACAGGAGTTTAGATTTTTCTGGCACCTTCATCCATGTTGAACATACTCCTTTGTGAATCCGGCCAGTAGGAGTTGGACCATGAACTAAAGCACATGTTACATGGACTCTATGTGGAGCGAATCTGCAAGTCAAAATACAATATCCAAAATGTTGATCGACGATGAAGGGAGTGGACTTCATGTGAAGAAGTCCTTTAATATATTATTCAGAAAAAATACAAGACTCACTTGGGGGAAGAAGAGATAGAATAATAGCGAGGCTGTAAGCGAGGGGAAACTGCAGCAAAAAATACACCAAGGGGGGGTCTTGCTGAAGGAAACTCTGCCATAACCTCAAGGAGACTTCTTTGACTAGCAACAACCCATTGTGAATATTCATCCTAAAAGAAAATAATAGAAGTCATAGTACATAATTATGTTATTGTTTTTTGATGAATGCATAAGTTTTATTTTACTTCACTGATGTTCTGGTTATGGAGCAGAGATGGCCATAATCTTAGAAGTAAAAAAAGAATACCTTGCCCTGAGGCGATGCCAAAAATCTAAGCCTTTCTGCTTCATTAGGTTCAGCAGCATGACTAGCTAATGCAACCAATGTAGCCTGAAAATGCAAATCATTTGTACTAAAACCCCAAAAAACTCAAAAATAAACTATATAGTTATATATGTAGATGTACAGTAAAACTTTATAATTGCATATAGCTGGTGTACCTTTCTAGGAGGATTCAACAGATCTGCATATCGTGCTAGTGCTTCTCTAAGGGTGCAAGGACCAGGGAAAGGTGGCGGCAAGGACCCTCCAAGTGGCGCACCATCTTCTTTGTCAGCATGGATAGAAAAAAGTAAATCTAGAGGTTGACCCAACAGCTTTGCTGCTTCCTCAACAGTGTCTTCATAATTTTCGGCATAAACACCCACGTGGTCTCCTGTTTCGTATCTGGGAAATTAGCAAATAAAAATGAGGAAAGGTTCTAATAAGGTTGTGTACCATTGCAGTGAATGTGGAGAACATTTAATAATATGCATAATAGCAGTTCACGCAGAAAAATAAACTAATACAACTCCAATAATTGTTTATGAAGTAACAAGCATAGTTATAGCTATAAAAGTAAGCCATACGGAAAAAATGATAATTATCATTAGGGCAACCCGACCATAGAAAAACCAAATAATTTTTAATGCTTAGACGAACAAATTAGCTGACAAGATAACATTTCGAAACTTGCTGTTTTACTTCAATGAAATACAAAAGGCATGTTCTAAACACAACCCCAGGCACAACTAGATCTAACTTGCCTTTGCTTAGAGTCCAGCCAAGCAATGACCATTAGCCTATTATTCAAAATTTTATTTTATACTTCATCCCGAATTAAACTTCGGTATTTGAATTTGCAGACTGCAGAGTTTGAGAAAAGTGTTGAAAAATAAAAAGTGAATTTTGGGAGCCACATATTTTATTCCCAAAAGGCAAAAACAAAAAAGTGTGAAGTTTATTTTGGGACAACCAAAAAGGAAAGTGTGAAGTTTATTTTAGAACGGAGGGAAAACAAAGTATTACTCCATAGTTTATTGTGTTAGTTGGAATAGTTAGTTTTTATAATTGATTTGGCAGTGGCTAAAATCCAGTATAAAGTAGAGCAGGTTTGCAAAGCACACTCTTGAGAAAGTAAGAAACTAGTTTGCGTGATCGAACCATCTCACTGATTGCTTAAACAATTAAATGAACTTACACTATGCCAGTGCCAGAAATATCAAATTCTAAGTGTATGCATGAACGATCCGACTCAGGCGTATGAAGCTCTCTTTGAACAGCAACGTTAACTCTGTACAGGAAAAGCAATTAAATACATTCAACAAAACACTAACAAAAGCAAATAAAGCATAGATGATCTAGCACCCACTTGCACGGATGATGCACATCATAGACAGTGTTTCCATTAGCCATACTGGTATGCTTATCCTCGTGAGTTCTAGTGGAAGGATCATGAACCACCACACGATATTCAAGAACTGTAGCAGTGTACGGTGTAGATGCAGAATTTACATCATCCTCGTCCTTAAGTATTTTGTCCAAGTCCGGCCATAATAGTTCTCGCCTTGTAACATGAATTCATTAACATATTAAAACTTTCAGGAATACACCCAACAATATATATACTTCCTTTTGGTGACATCCCAAAACAAGGTCTCATTTTCTTGTAAGGAAATATTTGTGAGGCTCAAATAATTTCTCCCTCCTTTTCATAAATTCCAACCACACAATTTCATTTTTTTCATGAACTCCGTGAGAAAGTAAAAGAAAACTTCCTTTGGGGTAGAGGGAGTAATATATTTTCATCAATTATGTTATTTAAATTATTTAAATAAATAATTATATGGTTGCATGAAAGATATAACATTTCAAAAACATCAAAACCTTAAGTTTCTGAGGGATTTAGACTTTTAAAGAGAACTCACCAGGCAGCAAAGTCATCTTCAATGCTCTGATCATCATCACCAAGGCCAAGTGGAACAATGCGCTTTGCACCTGAGAGGTTAGCCTTGTTAGTGCAGCATTAAAATAAAAAGTAACTGGATCACAAACTTTCTACTACCACTGTCCTTAACAAAACTTCCCACTCTTTCATTTTGTCCATCTCAAAATTAGATTCCATTCCTTATACAAACAAGAATTGCCTGGCTGATATTTCTCTCCTAAATTCTTAATTAAGTCTCAACCACACGACTTCATCTTCTTAATAAGGCATGTAACAATAAAATGGGAATCCTGGGTACCGATAAATTAATCATTTCCATGAACAAAGAATAGATCCATATATAACGTGATCATTCTAGGAATAAAAAATAAGTTAGGAGTCATTGAGTTGACCAAGTACGGGAATATTGGAGAAAAAGGTGGGATTAAGGCCCACAATGTATTTGTAAGACAGTAATCACAAAATAAATCCAGCAATATCCCAACCCTAACATGAATAAAAAGAGAGAAATCAAATGATATATAAATTTTAAATTGTATACACACCTTGTTCACTTAGCTTTTCATCTAAGACCTTGCCAATCTGATCCAAACATACCAATCATCAGAAATACACAATTGACATATCAAACAGATAGAGGCTAGACAGTATTATTTTACCTTATTAAAATGCTCATATTGGCGGTTTCCTAGACCAAATATGCCATAAGTGAGTTGTTGAAGCCAAGGACCCCGTTCTTCTCCCTTAAAATTAAAACCATATTACAAACACAAGGTCATGCTTAGGGGCCATTAAAGTAGAGCTTATCTGAACTGATAATAAGTACTGAATAATAATAAAAATAATAATAATAATAACATCAAAAATAATAATAATAGTAACAACAACACTAACTTGAATAAAAATTAATAATGATAAAATAAATAGTAGTGATATTATTATTATTATTATTATTATTATGATCAATAATAATATTAACGTTAATATTAATGCCGAAATGAACAATACTGAACTTAACTAGATTGAACTTAATTGTACTGAGCTGAACTTATAGGTACTAAAGTAAAACTGATATGACTAAACTTAATACTGAACTGAATTGATCTTAACTGAGGTGAATGATACCGAATTGAACAGTACTGAAATTAAGTGGTATTGAGGTGCCCTCTAAATGTGTTTCATGATAACCAAAATAAGCTATTAGTTGGAGCAACCACCTACCTCGGTAAACCATTTGTAAAACCTTGCAGCATTATCAGTTGGCTCTCCATCCCCATATCTGTTGATTCAGGATCAAAATGTAAGAATATGATATCCTATAATCTGCTAGATTTCAGAGCAGTAGAAGGTCAAATCCTGAACAAATGTTAGAGCAGTGATGTTTCTTACGTTGCAACCATAAAAAATGTTAATGTCTCTTTCTTCAATTTCTCTTCATATTTATCATCGTCTGCAGCATAATCATCCTGGCACAGATCCCCCCCAAAAATGGAATTAGACAACTGAATTTCTGGGAGCAGCCAAAAAGGTTCTATTTCACTTACCAAGTCAACAACTTTCACAACTGCCTTCTTCTCATACCTTACCCTGATCTCCTCAGCCAAAGCCTGAAAGATAAATTATGTAAGAAATATGCTGGAGAACACAAACAGATTAATTTAATGTCAAAATAATTGGTCCATGATATAGAAAAGCTCCTTTTCCAAGATCTCATCCTAATCTGTATAGAAAAAGAACAATACAAGCTCGTGAGCTTCAGGAGCAGCTGCACTAATTTCAAAATCAAAACTTCGAATTAATTTGGATTCCAATATCACTAAGCTAGATCATGACCGCATTGAAACAAATGCAATCAAGCACAGAAAGCGAAGTAGATTGTAGTTCAATACCTTAGCAAACCCCTCAGCTGTTCCGGTCTGTGTACCAAAAAACACTGTGACCTTAACTTTGCCAGGGTCAACGACGTCCTCCTCCTCAGCCTCGGCCTCCACGGCCTTGTGGACGACCGCAGTTTTCACCTCCTTGCTCCGATCGCCGGATCTCTTCCACACAAATACGAGCAACCCAATGACGACGGCTAACGACGTCGTCAGCAACACCGCCACTGTCTCATTCCCTATCGACACTCCCAACGCCGACTCAATCGATCTCACCAGCTCCGAGGACGACTCCATATCCTCTTTCTATCTATTTCTCTGTACCTGTCTCCCCCTTAATATACGGGATTCGTTTGGTAGTAGTTGGCAGGTAGGTCCAAAGCAGAATTATTCACCTCCTGATTTCTCCCTTGCTCCGCTTGAAGTCCCTAGATTTCAGGAAAAATGTTTCCTCAAACCAGAAACATCGGAGCGCCGCTTGATGTAGGCGGAGGATGCCGGATCGATGCGGCGGAGCAGGGGAGGAGACGAGAAGTAGCGGACAAACTGATGTCCAGGAGGCTATAGCCCGCAAATAAAGTTTCCTTTTTTCTTTCAGGACAAACGTGAATTTGAAAAAATAAAAAAGTTTTACCGTATATATACGGAGTATTCAAAATCTTAAAAAATGTAAAAATGGAAAATGGTAAAGGCTGCTCCCTCCATTCCTCCAATTAATTAATGTATCTTGAAAACCACAAAATTTGATTAATTTCCTTCTTTAAATGTTCTCTCTGTCCTAACAAAATGTTATAATTTGATTTTTTTAAATATTGCATTTGTTCTAAAACTATTTTTCTAATTATTACTCCCATGTTCAAACGTACTTACTTTGTTTATTTTATTAGATACTCCCTCCGTCCGGAAATGATCTTTCCATTTGACTTTTCATGGTCAAAGTTTGTAAATTTTGATTACGATATGTGGAAAAAATACATTGTATTATGATATAAATTTAATATCAATACAATTATATTGAAATGTAGTTTTGGAATATCAAGTTATTATAAAATATATCTATGTATAAATATAGATATTAATGGTCACATGCAATATTGGAGACCGTGAAAGATCAAATGGAAAGAATATTTCTGGACGGAGGGAGTATTTGATAAAATTATATAGTCATGTCACCTCTGATTTGTAAAACTTTTGATGTAATTTTTAAATATATAAAATTTATTTTTAAATTTTATACTCATAACCAAATAAGTTGAATTAAAAATGAAATTGATCAAACTTCGTAAACTGAAACAAAAAGTTAATTTTAGAACGAAGAGGGTAAATAATAGTATATGTTGGAAAAAAATTTAAATATAAAAAAATTATAACAAATTTTTTATAAAACAAAATGTAACATCACTATGTTACCGGATCGGAGTATTTAATTTTAACAAAGGATAAATGAACAATAAGTCAAGAAATAAGAAAAAAATTGACTTGTGTATAATTATGTGCATCAACTGCACTACAAAAATTGGGGGTACTTTTGTCTTCTCTTCGTGTCTATAAACTTTGTTCTCATTTAACCTTAGTATCATGAGTGTGATAAATTTAACATTAATATTAAAAGTGTGATGGGATTAAACAAAAATGAAGAACTCATAGACTTAAACGGTTTAAGTGATAACCTTAAAAAATCTGTTTAAATTTTGAATGCATGTGGAGTAAACTAATTTGTACTCCTTCCGTTTATGAGTATTTTGTTCATTTTTGAATTTTTTTATTAAAATTAATGAATTTTAATTTTAAATTAAATAAAAATTATATTAAATATTGACATAAAAATAATTTTATTAGTTTTATTATATCAAATATTTTAAAAATATTATTTTATCTAATTAATATACAATATTTATTTTATTTAATTATAAGTCAAAGGTTACGGACGGAGTACATTTTAATGTTGCACGGAGTATAAGGATCTTTGCCATACGTTGTCCGGCCATTACGGACGGAGTATTTTATTTTAAAAAGTCTCAAGATTCATTAATCAAAAACGAGTTGTTTATTAATTTCCCATAATTGTTAGGTAAATATAATTAAAATGGGGGGTTGACATGGTTGGTGGATTCATTAATGGTTTTGCCAATGAGACGTAGCCGCCCGGTAGGTGAACCACCTTTCTATTTATTTCTATTTATGTTGTCTCAAAAAATATACTCATGTTTTAATGTTTCATAAATAAATAATTCTCACTTTGGTTTTATGGAATTTAAGAAATATGTTGGAAAAGTATTTCCCCTGATCCTACGAAAATTTCAGTTGTTGTTATAAAGTCAACATAAAATATAAAAAATATTAAATGATTTAAGTTTTAGTTTCTTACTTACTTTATTACGGAGTATACAACAATAATCAAACTGCATCCCAGTATCCCACAAAACTAGCCCCTAGAGAAGGTGTGGTGGAGATCATGAACCTATAATACTTTAATTTCTTAATTATACTATTTTTTATAATATAGTTTATTTTCAAATATTGTTTTTAATTTTTTAAATAAGTATAATGCCTTTTCATTTAGCAAAAGTACTTTAAATTAACGATGTGATGTGAATTACTCTTTTTGCTTGTCTAAAAATAAAATGTGTTTCAACAATGAAGTTACTATTGTAAACAAATAAAATGTGAAAAAACATTGTCTAACTCGTAAATGTCATATGATAAATATATACAATAACATTGTGCATCCAAATTTATTATATATAACCAATCATATATAGACAAATAAAGAAGAATTCTTTTTTTATCTAAATCCGAGTACACGAACATTTTTTTGGTGAATTTTTTATTTTTATAATGTAGTGCTTTAATTATTATTATTATTATTGAAATAGAATGAGTATCCCCCTACCCCGTCATTTTAGATACGCACAACTTGTAATTATTTTAGTATATAAAGTGTATTGTAAGATTAATTTTAGTAGTCGAGATAACGTTGATTGTTTATGAGAGCTTTTTTCAATTTAAAATAATATTAATGTCTTTATCTACTATTTTATTTAAACGCGAGTTAGTGGCATACAATCTAATAAAAGAAAAAACTACATTATTGATATCAATGTAAAAATGTGTGAGAAGAAGTAATAATGGGTGCCTTTTTTTGAATTGGAATAGTTGACACCTTAAATTTCCCAACACTAACATTAGTTTGAAGGAAAACTTTCAAAAATATGACACTTTTCTGTTTAGTTTTTTTTTCTTTTTAAATACACAGTCATTATATTCATGAATTGTGAAAATATTATAGTCAATATAGAATATTTTATCAAAATACAAAGAGTTAGTTATAAATTAATAAATTTATTTCTTTTGACGTTGTAGCCAAGTTTGAATATTAATTTGCATGTGTACCTTAGATCTTCTCGCACCATTTCTCTTAGTTTTAACTTTTTGTATTATCCATGCACATAGATTTCCATTGCCACATATCTTCCCATGCATCCACACATTGTCTTCTTTCTCCATCTCTCATATCGAATAACATTCCATGAAGTTTCAATGTATAATTACGTACATAAAAAAAGAAAGTGGCTCTTCTTTCATCCAAATGTTCTTATTCTCGTGTATAAATATAGTGAATTATTACACAATATAAGTTTATAAATGCTAAGTTATAGTATAACTTATTTCAATTAAAATAGTAAGTCAAATTTAAAAGATGAAGTGCACGGGTTAAATTAAAATTTTCTAATTTATTTGATTTAAATATTTGACCATTTAAAAAACAATCTATTCATTTCATGGTTTATATAATGCGAATTGAAGGGGATTTTTTACTCTAACAAATAGGTTTAAGGTTAATGTGCATGTCTTTGATGCTTCTAGCCACACTTCTTTTATTCTTTGGGGCAGAGAGTGCAAAGAGATTTTAGGTGCAAGTGTCTATCTTCTTAGAGAGATGATGTTTGAGGTATCTAAAACCTATTAGTCTCTTATTCAGTTTACTGAAATCTTAACAAAAGGCATATTCGAACTAATGGCTTCTAATTTCTTGACTGGCAGAGAAAAATGGACCCAAATTTGTTTCCAACGGAGCTCAATCATTTTATTGGGCAAAAGAGTTTGTTTAACATGGTCTTGAAGTTAGAAGGCGGGAGTCCTCGCTAGAATGGTCATATATGTCTTTTGGTGTTCGATCTTTCATTTCATATCTCAGAATTCTCAAGATGTATGAATATGTAATCAAGACTGTCGATGAAGGCTCCAAAGAAGATGCAAGGGCACACATTTTGTATGGGGCTT
This sequence comes from Cuscuta campestris, assembly GCA_900332095.2. Classification (NCBI taxonomy): domain Eukaryota; kingdom Viridiplantae; phylum Streptophyta; class Magnoliopsida; order Solanales; family Convolvulaceae; genus Cuscuta; species Cuscuta campestris. The sequence goes on from OOIL02003256.1 coordinate 1,323,845, forward strand.
ACAACGAGATTGAGGTGGGGGATGCAGGGGCGGGAGTTTTAGGAGTGGGTTAGGGGGGGTAGGAACTGTCAATTTTACAAACGAAGCACCGGAAATATCCTAAATGACAGTGATATTGCTAGTGTCACCAAACGTGGGTGTCACTAGAATCCAACTGTTTTTTATATGTTAGTTATACTCTTGAATGAGTATTCAATTACTCAAAAGGTGTATTATATAAATTATACGGAGTATTACTTTCAAACAAATATTCAGTTAATCAAGAAATGAGTATTCAAAGAGATGTACTTGAAATTTCAAACATCTGGATGTATGATATAATTATTTAGGTTTGACTCCAATGCGTGTCCATTTCATCATGCCCGCCTCACGCTGCCTCCACCGTGCCGCCATGCACCATTCTTGTGATGTGAGTCGGGTGTAGCGTAGCCCTTTTGTGGCGATGGCCATCTAGTGGTGACAAGCTTATTTGATTTTTTTAACCAATTAAAATAATTAAATTTTAAACACTTTTTTGTGTCATAGAGTCATTAACATATATTCTCTCCATCCTTTAATGTTTTTCTTGTTTGTGTTTACGAGGTTTGACTGACTTTATTTTCAATTCAATTTATTTGATTGTAGGTGTAAAATTAAAAAATAAAATTTATATGTTTAAAAATTATATCAAAAGTTCTACAAAATAAGTGGTGACATTATATTATTATTTTATCAAATACTTAATTAAAATAGGTAAGGAAAGTGATTAAAGTTTGACAGTGTGAAAAGTAATTCAGAAAACATTTCAGAAGAAAAGGGAGTTTTTTTGTAGGAAGTCTGCATCTACTTGGCCGTGACTAATCTGTCTTCCATTGATTTCTCTTCGAATCAAATTGATTTATCAGCTATTGATTTGTATCATGAATTCATGATTATCAATATATATGCAATCTACTCAGATGTAAAGGCATTTATGGTATGTTTGGGAACATGGATTTGGATTTCAAATCCGGATTTGGCTTAAATTCCATGTTTGGGAAACTTAAGTATTTTGAATTTGGATTTGAATCAAATTCTTTACATTCAAAACCAAGTTTAATTTAAAATCCATGCACCTCCCCTTGTCATTTGAAATTCAGAATTTCAAATTTTGGATTTGAAATGCATGAATTAAAATGAAATGCTAGTTGCCAAACACTACCTTAGTATTCATAAACTCCCAAAATAGATAGATAAACCATATATGCAGCAGAGACTTATCACAGAACCATTCTAGCTCCGATTCCTGGCAGACTCCATTCAATCTTCAAAGAAAACCAGCCGAGGTCTAGATCGTGAAGTCTAAAACCCTAGGAAAAGCTTCTGGTTGCACCAGAGCCAGTCGATTCAATAACGGTGATGAATTTTGCCGCCAGTTAAAGACGTTTGCTTCGAATAATCATCTCTGTGATTCGTGTGAACCGGTTCCCCTTCTTCATTTTGTTCTTATCCTTCCTGAGAAACGAGAGTGAAATGTGATGAGAGGCTGGAGTATCAATTTGCACGCTCTATTGAATTTTCATATCTTGATCGTGTTATCATCTCTCTAAGGGTAGCATGAACATTGTCAAAGGTGTTGCTGACCTTTTACGGAAGGGATCAAGTAGCTATGGGGGTGACAATAGGTCGGGGTCATCACTGGAGAGATTCTCTCCTCCATCTCCAATAATTCGGTTTAGGTAATAATACGTCCAATTGTTTTACAGCTCTTTAGTTGAATGCTGTGCTTCTATAGCACACTCCAGTGTTCATTATCCACTATTTGGAACTGATTACATTCACACTTACCTTCATTCATTCAACCTGAAGTCTATGAGTTTAAGTCACTTTTGGACCACTCTCACTTGTTGATTTCCCCCCTTTACAGTGACATCGGTGACGAGTCAATTCTAAATGCACTTTGGGGAAGATACGAGAATGTCACCGACAAGGTGTGTGAAAAGATGTTTTTCTTGACTGTTGTTATAACTTCAATAGGTTATGTCTTGGGGTATGGAACTGTTTGAATTGGATTTGTTATTTTTCCAAATTTGAATTTATGCAGCACAAAAATGTGAACTCAAATGTCTTTGTTATAAGAATTGAGTCCTTCCCTAAAAGCTCAACTTTAATAGGAGTAGTAGTCCAAAGTCTTTAGCTTGGGTTGTATTTTGTACGTGACTTGCAGGAGATGACTTAACTTGTTCACAAGATGGTGACATGTTGAAATTCACCAATTTTGAAGTTCATACGCTACTTGTATAGGCTTACAAGAATCATATTATTTGTTACTACATTAAGACCTGAGGCTACATCCTGAAAGGTTAACTGCGGAGTGGAGTACACCATTTTAGAAACACGTGTGTTTTCTGAGTCTTAGTTGGATAGATTGCTCATTTGAGCTTATCATTCTTTAACAACATATTAATACTTGGGGTTCCAAGTGTCTTCGTAATAATAGTTACATTCTAGACTCTTCTCAAATTAAGCATCAATTTATGTGAGGCAAGGTTTTGCCACTCTCAATGCTGACAAGATTGTGTTAACTAGTCTACTTGCCAACTCCTATATACGAACCTGTTATCACCATGCTTTCTCGGCCCGCATCATTCAGAAATAACACGTGGTTTGAACTAAGTATGTAATGAATTACATATGAAAACTTGTTTTTTGGTTAAATATCATACCGAAGTTAAAACAAGACACAATACATCAATTCTTTGATGATCATATTTTCCCAATTGAGGTATTCCAATTGTACCAAATAGCAAAGTGGTGGATCTGTGGTTTGTGGTGTGGTCTTCTATTTTCTGTCCTTTTCCCCTCAAAATAGCTATAAATGCATGTAATTGATGTAAAGAAGAGTCCACATATGCCATTTGTCATGCTTTGTTAGATTGCTGATTTTGAGATGTATTACCTTTATCATCTTTCCAGATATTATTTGATGCTATACTACTTTTTATAACTGATGTGCATGTAGGGTTTTTATATCATTAAAGTATCTAACATGTTCATTGTAACAAATAGTACTACTTATAAATTAAGATGCTCTTGTAAAAAGCCATATTCCAGTAAAGAGTTAATATAAATAATTGGAATTACGCGTCTAGTTTCAACAAACTAAAACCTTTTTAATCCATATGTCATTTGTTAGCCTTTGTTTGCTTCAAAAAAAGGAGAGAGAGGGGAGGAGAAATGAGGGGTACAGATAAAATTTGAAGAGTATAAAAAGATTTTATGTTGGAGAGGAGAATTCTATATAAAAATATTGTATCTGGCATATAATTCATGTTGTAATTAAAAATACAGTAATCTATAAAAAGTGCTGGGAGGTCAATCCCACACCGAAAAAGAAACAACAAGGTGCCCAATATATAATTTCCATGGTCTCTCATCCTTGTCGCCAATTGGTTTTAGGATGGAACCCCCATGGGCTTGTATGTTGGGCCTATCGCGAACCGGCGGCCGGTGTGTGTCCCCCAGGCCATGTTTGGCCCACAGAACTTTATTATGGTATCGGAGCTTGTTCGGTCTCGGTTTGAACTTCTGGTCTATTGGGTTGGCCGATCACAAGGCAAAAAAAAAAAACTTCAAGGGCAACATGCAAAATTGCGGGGCCAAGCAGTTGCACTTGGGGGGGGGGGTGTTGGGAGTTCCATCCCACACCGAAAAAGAAACAACAAGGTGCCCAATATATAAGTTCCATGGTCTCTCCTTCAATCGCCAATTGGTTTTATGATGGAACCCCCATGGGCTTGTATGTTGGGCCTATTGCGCAAACGCACACGAACCGGCGTGTGTCGCCCACACTATGTTTGGCCCACTGGACTCTTATAAAAAAGGGCAGCCCGGTGCACAAAGCGTTCTCGCGAGCAGGGGTCCATGGAAGGGTCCCACCACAACGTATAATGTTGGCAAACCTTACACTGCATTTCTGCAAGAGGCTGCTTTAAGTACTTGAACTCGAGATCGCACGATCACATGGAAACAAATCAACTGTTGCCCCAGTAAAAAGATAACAATGTTGAACAATTTTGACAAAAATAATAAGAATGTTGAACAAATTTAACAAAAAAAGGTTAACAAGAAATTAAGGAAAAAACCAAACTCCAAAAACCCTAAATTGGGTGTGTGAGATATGATGAGTTTGTAGAAGTATATAGTTCGTCACCCCTCCCTTTTCGAGCTCCCTTAACCAAACACAAAAGACTCCTCCACTTTGCTCATCTAGCCTCTTTTCTCCAAAGTCTTTCTCCAAGCAAGGACTTGTGTTGTCCGTAGTGTACCTCAGCTCATCCTCACTCAGCTACTTTTACATTAGCATCTAACATTCTATGTCATTCTATGACTTAGTAGCTCATCAGCTATGTGTTTATTTGTAGCTCTAAGTTATTGTGCAACTATATTTAGGCAGCGTTCTGTTCAAAATTACTTATTCTTGTTATAACAGACCAGATCAGAAACAACTTTAATTATAAATGCAATCAGACCAAACCAGATCAGATTAGATCACACCAGATCAGATCAGATCTTCAAAAAATCTGATCAGGCGCATGGAACGCAGCTTAGTTCCAATTTTTTGGTCTATAGTTCAACTATATCAATCATTTTATTTTAAATCATATTATTCCTCAATTATTAGCTTGCAAAATGGATACATGAAGATTTCTTAAAATGTCTTCATATTATTAATTTTCCACCTTAGAACACTCATAAATTGTTTGAATAAATTTCAGGGGGAAAAGAAGAGGTCATTTCAAATTTTCTTGAAGCAATTCCTAGTTGTATTTCAAAATTGGGAGCCGGTTAGTATTGAGCTATCTCGAGATGTTGTTAATTCTGCATCTACCTCGGAGGTTGCAAAACAAGGCCCTGATGTTGTACTTGGCTGCACATTTGGTCATCCTGCTGAAATAGTTCTATGTTTAACTGAAGATCTTGCACAAATAACCAGCATTATCAATGAATGTAAGTTGGAATGTTGGATTTATAGTTTATGGAACTCTGTGCGTGATTTTTACATATAAATCTGGAAATCTTGCTGGTGGTAACACCTTGCCTCTCCTGGTTTTTTATTGGACTTCCACTATTTTTACATACTATCTTAGTGGTTTTCCTGTATTTGGAAGGAATGTGTAGGGTTTTTTTGATAAACAGGAAGTTTTACATCCCTACAATTCTACAAATTGACTTTGCTAGGTTGAGTTTTCCAAAAAAGAAAAAAAGAAAAGACAAACCGGACATAGCCTTTATCCACCAAGGAATGTGTGGGTAATATTGGACTAAGTTATGCACGGACTAATATGTTCTGGCCGCAAAAGTTTTAGATGTGTGATTGTGAGTAATTTGTGGAAGTTGCATCACTGTGGTTGTTTCTGCTCAATTGGTCTTTTGATACTGTAATCATTATTTGTTTAACAAGTCCCCTACAATAATATGATTAACTCCATAATAATGCGGTTGAGCGCAGACCAGTTAGGAGCTTTGTCTACCATAACATCTGAAGGTATTCCCGTGTTGGATGCTTTGACTGTTGTGGTCCGTTCATTGCACAATTGCCGACTTTTTGGATACTATGGCGGGATCCAAAAGATTACTGCATTAATGAAGGGTACAACTTTTTTCTCGCTTTTTGTTTAACTATTTCATTGGTTGTATTGTTATTGTTGTATGTTTGTCTCAAGGGGGTGATTTGATCTCTTCTTATTGCAGAGCTAATCCATCCCTGATCTTTCTTACTAGTTTTTACATGCTCATAATTATTTTCCTTTCCATTTGAACTTTTATATCCTGAAAATCTAAAAAAAGACTGAGGTTATTGAGTATTACTAATTTTCAGCCACAGTTGTGCAACTCAAGACCATTGCTAGTGCACTTTCAACAGATGGAAATTTGTCAAACGATGTTGTGGAGAGGACTGCAATTTTTCAAAATGTTCTAGTACGTGCTGTCTCTATAATAGGCAGCTTTATTAATTTGCACTCAAACATATATAAGGCTCATCTAAACAGCAGTCACTTGGAGTTTTTTGTCTCAAGGGGCAGTATGGAAACAACTGATCATTCCACAGATGTGAATGGTTCTCTCACTGAAGAATTGTTGCTGTGGCATAAAAAGGCAGTTGTGTCAGTAATGGAAGCAGGTGGCCTTAATTGGTTAGTAGGTAAGGTAGGCGGCTTCTTTTGTTTTTCTTCTCCAATTTTTAAGGACATGTACGTAGTACATAATTTAAATAACTCAAATTATAATAATATTTATTGAACAAGAAGTATTCTTCAAACATAACATTTTGGTCTCATTTATGTTTGATCAAGGTCATTGATAGTTTACTGCTCTTAAGATCTATGTTCATTTATTTCTTTCTTGTGGTCCTTGGCTCCTTGAATTGCAAAAACAGTTTAACATGTAACTTTGGTCTCTGTATACTTTAGAAAGCTGAAGATGCAAAACGTTCCAAATATGAAACACATCAGGACACAACTTTCACCTGATTTCGTTAGGCCACCATTGCACTTTTTGCTCAAAAACACGGTTGGCAAGTAACGCTAGCCATCCCGCAAATGCTCTTTCAATTCCTCCTTAAACCTGGAATTGATTGAAAAATTTCTTTCTTCAAGTTTAGTTATGAGTTCCCTAAAAAATTGCCTAACATGAGTACATGACAACAATTACAGTAGGTCTCTTCACTTTCCATAGGCTCGTGAAACAGACAAATACTCTGTTGTCACTCATTTTTTTTTACTTCGAATGATTCTCGATTCTTGTGATTATCTGTTGAGTCATCAAGTGCTTTCCTTAAAGCACATATAATCTCTGATCAAACTAACCGACTATGGATGTGCCATTTATAGTGGAATTGTACCCATCATCAATGGCTATTTCAAACGACAATGGCTTCGCTGATGCATCACTATCAGCTTTCATTGTATTTTTAATTCTGAGAATGGGTTGATATGTGAATGGATTTGGGTTGAGAGAAACAAGAAAGAAGCTGCACACAAAACAAAAAAGCTTCAATGGGCTAACATTTTCAAGACTCTCAATTTGCAAGCATTGGTTGTCTTCGACATGCCGAAAGGAGTGCAAATCAGAGTCTTTGGCCACCTTCACAATCTTTTTGTTAATTCCAAATCTGGTTGTGACAATGCAGATTCACACTCTTCATGGCGAGCAAGAGAGGACCAATGTTTGGGAATTGATGCGTGTGTGTGTGGGGAGGCTGGTCTTGAAGATGTTAGCCATCTGAAGCCTTCTCGTATTGTATGCAAATTGTCCTCCTATGTTGCTCCCAACCCAAATTCATTCCCGTAGGATCATGCCACTCTCTAAAGGTAAGGTGACGGCAATGCATCTTTTAAGCCATTATGGATGGAATTAACTTATGATGAGTCAAATTCCACTCTAAATAACACATTCATAGTTTTGAATTTGTTACAGAGATGAAATCTGCTTTGAGGAAATCACTTTGTTGATGGTTACTCATAAGGACCAAGAATCACTGAAGGCAAATGATAAAGTGATAGTAAAGTTACAAGAGTATAAGTTATAACAATAAGTTAGGAACGAAAAAAGTCTTTGTCTACTTCACAAGCCTAGTGGGATTGTGGAAGACAAGACGCATGGGGAATGCTGTCATGTTAGGGTGTTATATCTGGGCCCGGCCCTATCCTACCCTCCCCCATGTCCCACACTCCCATGGGAACCAAAGGACTTAGGTTCAAACATTATGATCCATTTTAGTAAGAATTCAAAGTCCTTTAATCCGGAAGGCCAAATAACTTTCGTTTTTGACCTCGGGGTTCCGCTGGCCAATCCTCTTTCCGTCCAACTCAACCCCAAATATCCAAAAGTATTTTATTTCCTTTTGATATCCAAAATAAAGTTCTTCCTACTCTTATTTTAGCCCAGGACCGAAAATAAGAGTGTAAACCAAAACCTTTTTGTTTGTTGTTATTTTCCTTCTTTTAAGCCTTTTAATAAACAAGTAGAACCTTCCCTTCCTTCCTTTTATTTCCTGGCCAATTAAAACACACAATCCCAACATAAACACCCACAAAAAGCCAAAACCCTTCCCCACCACTAGCCATACATTCCTGCCCATGTTTTTCCTCACAATAACCCAAAGCCATAACTCCAAAATACCCACAAATAATACCCAGTCCTGTCCCCTTTTAATGACCAAAAACAACCCTCCATTCTTACCCAAATAATACCCACAAAACCCAGGAAAACAACCACTACAATCCTAAAACCCAAAACCCCACAATCCCCAGCCCCATCCCTGATTTTATCCCACTAAGGAGACAGGTTTGAATGAAGAATGCCCCATGCTTTGAGAGAGGATGCTGCTAGGAAGCTTCCTCATGTTCACATTCATTGCATTGTGTATTATTTCCCCTTTCCCCTGCCTATATAACTCAGGCCTTATGGCCATTGTAACACAACCCTTTGAATATTAAAACATTTTACTCTTTGAGTATTTTTAAAATAGTGTGATGCTATTTTAGCCAAATTCCTAATTCTATATCTTAAGAGTGGTTATCTTAAGTGTGAGTTTTAGGTTCTAGATATTTGATTAAGTGTGTCATATCTTAATTAAATTCTAGATTCAAACCCCAAGTTAGGATAAGAGTGTGTTATATCTCTTANATATTACTCTTTTCTTCCATTAAAAATACCCAAAAGAACTCCCTCATCAGCCCCATATATTTCCAACCCATTCCCCGTAAAAACGCCTTTATTCCTGTCCAGAATCACTGCCAAACAATCGATTATCACTCCCCACAATCGATTATCAGTTCCATTAGAAACATCTGCAGGTAGTAATAATCGATTATCCATTTAAGATAATCGACTATCACTCATTCCCAGAAAATCTGCAGCCTTCCATAATCGATTATCACTTCTTGTAAATCGATTGTTTATTTCTCATAAACTTCTGAAGCTCCTCCTGAGAAACTGAATCACTTGACAATCGATTATCCTACTTGGACAATCGATTATCATACATCAAGGGAAACTCCTGCAGTCCTATATAATCGATTATCACCATACTGATAATCGACTATTAACCCATCCAGCAAAAGAAGGAGCTTGTTCCTTAAATCCGAGCTTAATACCGTTACACTCGGAGCTGAGATATAACATAGGGTCATTTTGAGGGACTAGGAGTTAAAATTTATGAAAGGGAAATGTTGATGCATTCTAGGTTTAAGGAGGAATCAAACAACTTTTGAGGGATGATACAATGGTGTCTGCATGCCAAGTCTGTTCATGAGCAAAAAGTTCATTGGCGGCGTCGATGAAATCCGGTTCAATCCCCAAAAGTATTTTTAAAATTTCAAGATCTTGCCATCACAATGTGTTGTAATAACTGTTGCTTCAGCTGTAGTATTCCTTTAACGCCATGTCGCGTGATAACAATATTGTCGATATAAACAAGGTAAATATATACTCTTGTATACAAGTACAGAGCTGCCCTCCAACTACCAATCTAGGTTTGAACAGGATCATCTAACACAGGCTCTCTAAGTTTAAACACAAAGTCCTAAACAAAGTTCTAACTTGAAGTCCTAATTAAAGCTCTAACACCTTGAGTCTTATGGTCTTACCTGAACACAATTATATGTACTCCCTATGTCCGAAAATAATCGTGTCTTTACAGATAACAAGGTTTGACTGAATTTATTTTTAATCCAATTTATTTAAATAATTGTACAAATTTTAAAATAAAATTAATATGTTAAAAAAGTACATCAAAATAATCAACAAATATAAGTAAAGAGAGAAGAAAAAGTTTGACCCGTGAATAGTGGAGTGAGAGTATTATTTTGGGACAGAGGGAGTATTTCTCAACAGAGAATGTTTGCTATGCCACCAAATTCACTCGTACCATATTTATTCAGGAAACTACTCGTGCGCACAATTCTCTGTGTGTGTGTGTGTGGGGGGGGGATCACTATCATTTTAATTGCAATAAACCACTGGCTCTTTCAGTACCATCTTTGGGTACTTAATGACAATAGATAGTAGAGTGAGTGTTTGGTAGAGTATAACATTGTGGACTTGACAAATGGCAATTTGAAGACTTAATCTGTTATGTAACAGTAGGGATCCACTCTTGTTTAATTCTTTTGGTTGAATACTTGAATAACTTAATTGATTTCAGAGCTGTTGCGTGTCATGAGGAGGTTGAATATGAAAGAACAGCAAACAGATATTTTACTACAAAGGTTAGTTCTTGAAACTCTTCTATCAGCGCTATCTGATAATCCTCGGGGTCAGAACCATTTTCGAAGTATTGGCGGCCTTGAAGCTCTTCTGGATGGGCTGGGAGTTGTATCAAACAATGCTTTGTTACCAGATGATTTCTCAAGTTCTGGCGTTACTAGGTAAGGAAACATTCTATTTATAACCGTGAGTTTTCACATAGGTCATTGGTTGATTTCCATAATTACGGACTAGTACCACATGTATATTTCAATCTCTCTTCTCTATTTGTACATCTTGTATATAATTTATGCATTGTTTTCTTGCAGGAATAATAACTTCCTAACAGATGTTTTCCACCTCCATGTTCTTCTATTGGAGGTACTTAGGGAGGCTGTGTATCCTTTTTTTCCTCTTCCTCTTAGAAATGCTTGAAGTCAACGAGGAATTCTTGGGTGCAACCATTAGAAGTCTTCTTACACCCACAGTTGTATTCAAAATGATTGATTTAACCCTTCAACATGCAGCTATTATCTGTTAACGCCCCTTTAATTGAGATATTTAGCTGTAAAGATGAATTTATAAACATCAATTCACTTCATTTTTATGCTTTTCCATTCCATTTAAACAGTGCAAAGGATCACTGATACCCTTAACCCAATGTAGCTTTGGAAATTTAAACAACATGCAGTTCCTATCAGAGAATGGAAGGGTGCACAAGTTTGCAAATAGCTTTTGTTCACTTGCATTCACACTTCAAAAAATCAAAATGGATGATGATGAACAACCAGACGATTTCGATGACAGTAGTACAATCTCTACTAAAGATGAAGGGAAAATGGATGCATCCACAGTTCGAGTCAAGCTATCTCATTTGTATAGTTGGAAAAATTATGTTGCCAAGTTGAGCACTGTTCTTTTTTCTTTTCTGCTTGCGTCAGGAGATAGTAAACCATATAAGTTTCAATCAACTCAAAGAAGTAACCTGCTACTGTCCTCAGCTTATGTCGAACTTTCTGTAAAGTGGGTCATTAGAGTGCTTCTTATAGTTTTTCCATGCATAAAAGCTTGCTCTAATGAAAAGGAGCTGCCCAACCATTTAAGGTAAATCAAGGAGAGTGGGATCCTTTTATTTTCTCTACCTAAATTTATTGATATCTGCTGATTCTTAATGGCATAAGTTTGCATTGATAGAGGCTATCGTTTGCATCCATAAACTTTGCCAATTGCTTTTTCCTTTGTGTTATTGATTGCTACTTGCTAGTCTTTTTTCCCTTTCCCATCTCTAGTCTTACTAATAGCTGATTTGTACAGGGTTTTCATCTATGTGCTTCAGCGTTGTGTTCTCTCTGCATTCAAGAAGACACTGACTTTTTCATCGTCCCTAGTTGACATATTCCGAGCCGAAGGAGCCTGGGACTTCCTCTTCTCCGAAAACTTTTTTTATTTTGAGCCTCCATCCGGGGAATTTTCTGGTCATCATGGTTCCAGCTACGAAATTTCATTGGCCATCAATGAACAAAGGCATGCTTCAAATTGCTCTCGTAGTCCTATAAGTCTTAATGAAGCTGAAGCTATTCAGAGAGAAGTGATTTCATTCATGGAATTTGTGGCAACTTCAATTGGAAGTTCACACAACTTGGTTCGTTTTTTCGAATTCTCCTTCTCTCTCTCTCTCTATCTCTCTCTAAGTCTAATTAAATCTCAGGTTTGCGGAGCAGAAGCTAACACACCCATACACACGCTATCATGCCACACATTCCCACAAAGCAGCTAAAGCAAGAATATAATGATTCTATTAAAAAATGTTACTCCATATAATGCATATATTCTGAACGTAATAAACATGCCTATATAGTTACATAGGTACATTATAGGCTGCATCACGAGCTCGGGCTACAATATGATTATGCTAGTGTTATCTACAATATGGAGTAGGAAACAAGCATTGGAGTGATGACTTTATGCAACTTTGTAGGGCACCCAATTCGGCATGTAAATCTGTTTGTGTAATACCAAAGTTGTTGTCCTCTCTTGCTCTAGTTGCTTGGTAACTACAATGGCTAGTATATTTGTCCAATAAACTGTTTTTTGCATTGCAAACCTTTTTGTCACCTCTGTAACACAATGGAGAAAACTTAAAAATGAGAAAAAAACTTGATTCTGTATAAAAAATGTGCAGTTGAATGTAAATTTGGTTTTGTTGAAAATAATGCGCAGTTGAATTAAATTAAACGTGTTTCTGTTAAAAAGTGCTTAAGGGACATGTTCAATTGCTTATCTTCTGTGGATCAGTCTCTGCCAACTCTTATTATATTCCCTCATATTTTATTTTAGCTATATTTAATATATTTTTGTTATGGCAGCCTGAGTGTTCAATTTTGTTAGATGCACTTGAACAATGTGCTTGTAATCCTGGGATAGCTAATGCTCTTGCTCGGAGCCTGCTTCAAATATTGCAACTTTCCTACGAGAAATCTATTTCTTCGTTCAAGACACTTGATGCAATTCCTCGTGTTCTTAAGATTGCATGCATACAGGCTCATGAATCTAAGAGGCCTGCAGTAGAAAGCCCTCACTTGAATTCAAATCTGGTCAAAATAGGAACTTTTGACCCAGAGATGTCGATTTCTGCCGAGGCATCTCACTCTTGGCACATGAGCATGGCAACTTGCATTGAAATCTTCACAACGTACTTTTCTGTTATAGATGATGCAAAAAGTTCAATGTTGCATAGTCCTGCTTGTGTTGACCGTTTGTTTGATTTATTTTGGGAAGAAGGCCTGAGAAACATCATGCTTTCTTATATTCTTGATCTGATGAAGGTTACTGCCCTTGGTACTTCTATAGTTCTATGTTTCTTATTCTAGTTCAGTGTTTTGTTCTATTTTTGACTTTATTTTGGGCACAGATTATCTCAATATCCGAGGAAGACCACAAGGCAAAACTTTATTTATGTTCGAAGTATTTAGAGACATTCACACATGTAAAGGAACATGAGAACTTTGTAGAATTATCTACTGACTTGCTTGTTGGGATGAAAGATTTGCTCTCAACTGATCAGGAGGTAATTTACCAGAATACCAGCATAGTTGCATGAATTATTTTGCATTCGGTAACATAGATATCCAAACTCTATTTTACATTGGCACATAACATGGTTACTTTCTTGCCAGTACTATCAGGCTTTATTCTGTGATGGCGAGTGTTTCATACATGTGGTCTCTTTGCTCAATGGGAACCTTGATGTGAAAGACGGTGAGAAGCTGGTTCTGAACGTCCTCCAAACACTGACCTGCTTGCTTTCAAGGAATGATTCCTCAAAGGTACCTGTTTGTTCTTTCCTCAAATCTAATTTTTAGATTTCATTTTTTGATTGTTTCATACTCCCGATGGTACTAGCTGCTGAAGTGTTATTTGAATAAAGCAAGTTTGTGCCTTTCCGTTGCTATAGTTTTTTTTAATAGTGCCATCACTCAGCTTCATGGGATCACACAAATAACCCATTTTTCTGCTCAACTGTCACAGTAGTTCTAACCAGTGAAACTTAACATCATTCTACTTCACGTAATAACCATGACCCCGGGCATGTGAATATTTGAAAATTGAAAAAGAGTTAGGCACGACTCTTCATGCTCAAGAACTATCTGTAGCGTGCAGTATTCATGTGTGAGAATCCATGATTTTTAATTGATGACACATGCTCTTCTCCATACCACTTTTTAAGTTATTTGTGATGGCCTGAAGAGCTATTGCTAGCTTATTAATAATTTGTCAGTGATGTATATAGAATGCTATGATTTTACTATATTTGCAATGCATTTTGGCTTTGGCAACCACATCTTTGCAGTTCATGTCTGTATATGCTTGGTATTGTTTGCATACATGGCTTATTCACATTAAGCTTTGCTTTTTGTCATCTGCAGGCTGCATTTAGATCACTTGTCGGTGTGGGCTATCAGACATTACGAAGCATACTGTTGGACTTTTGCCAATGGCAACCAAGTGATGCACTTTTGAATGCCTTACTCGATATGTTGGTCGATGGGAAGTTTGATCCCAAGGCAAGCCCTGTGATTAAAGTGAGTGATGGCTCTTATTTAGATGTATTGACAATGGGATATTAGTCTTCTTTTATAGTTGTTTTGCCAAAAAAAACTTCTCATATGCTATATCTAATCTGTTATACTATTGGATTCAGAATGAAGATGTCATTTTGCTCTATATGAGTGTTCTGCAGAAGGTTAGTAATTTACGATGACGTTTGATGCTTTGACTTTTTCACTGCTCACTTGCAGGCAGTTGAATGTTTATCATTCTAACTCTTACTGCTTAAAGTATCTATTTATTTAGTTTAAATAGTATTGACTCAATTTCTTGCGTTTCATGACTGGGCAGAGCAGTGGGTCGTTGCAGCAATATGGGTTAAATGTTTTTCTTCATCTTCTAAGGGATTCAATATCCAACCGAGCTTCTTGTGTTAGAGCAGAGATGCTTAACTTCCTTCTTGATTGGTTTGCGCTTGAAGACAATGACGGTGTAATCCTGAAAATTGCCCTATTGATTCAGGTCATTGGGGGCCATAGCATTTCAGGGAAGGACATCCGTAAAATATTTGCTCTACTTCGAAGTGACAAAGTTGGATCTCATAAGCAATATTGTTCATTGCTATTAACCAGTGTGTTGTCAATGCTAAATGAGAAAGGTCCAACTGCCTTTTTTGATCTTAATGGCGTGGACTCTGTAAGTTCAAATTGCCCCATCATAGCAAACATATATTATTTCATTTGGTTGCTTTTCTCATTCTTTGTGTGAAGTACTGAGTGTTATTGAGAACAACAAGCTATTCCTCTTTCTCTTTTATTTCTTGTTTTATTTTGCGACTTCCACTTTGCACATTTTGTTTGACTGTATATCATGCTATCTTCCCAATGCTTCTTTCGTTATCATCTTAATATGTCTCCTGCAGGGAATATCAATAAAAACCCCAGTTCAGTGTCCTTTGAGTAAAGGATTTTCCTTCACTTGTTGGCTAAGGGTAGAAAGCTTTCCCACAAGTGGGACTATGGGACTTTTCAATTTTCTCACCGAAAGTGGAAGAGGATGCATTGCTGTCCTCAGAAAGGACAGGTTAACCTATGAGGTAAAATGTATATCTATAAACCTTTCACCACACCCCACCTTTTTAAAAAAATCTAAACCTACTATTTTCCCCTCACATTTTCCATTTCTCGCTCCATCTTGTCTTTTCTCGCCTTACCTTTTTAATTCTCATTCATCCTTTTCTTCTCTCTCCCTACCTTCTCTTAAAGTCCACACAAGCACAAACATGAGTATTATTATGAAACAGGGGGAGCATATCACATGTTTCTCTCTTACTATCTCTTGATAGTTTCAACAATTAATAGTTTTTATAATCTCTTGCAGTCAATAAATCAGAAGCGACAGTGTGTCTCTCTTCATGTGAACATCGCTACGAAAAAGTGGCATTTTTTGTGTATCACCCATACCATTGGTAGGGCGTTTTCTGGGGGCAGCCAATTAAAATGTTATTTGGATGGAGTTCTTGTGTCATCTGAGAAATGCAGGTTTTTTTATTATTCTTGATTCCTTTTTGTTGGGTTCTAAGCTCTTTAAAAAATCATAGGAGAGAGTATTGGATATTTTGCACTTATTTCTTTTTAAGTTTGACATGGACTTTTTGTCTAAATGCAGATATGCAAAAATCAACGAGCATTTGACTTATTGCACCATTGGCACAAAATTATCTTTTCCTTATTGCGAGGAGAATTCTATGCTCTCGATCAAAGATTCATCCCCATTTTTTGGCCAGATTGGTCCAGTTTACCTGTTCAATGATTCCATTACTTCTGAACAAGTGAAACTTGTTTATTCCCTAGGGCCAAGCTACATGTACTCCTTCCTTGACAGTGAAGTTGCAATTGGTGTGGGAAATCCATATAGCAATGGAGTCCTTGATGTGAAGGATGGCCTTTCATCCAAAATTATCTTTGGGCTTAATGCACAGGTTCTCTCTCTGCTTTTAGAAATATGACACTTCAAATTACTCCGGTATATTTCTCTTGTCTGTCACTTACCTTTTCCTTATCAGGCAAGTAAAGGTAGGATGCTGTTAAATGTTTCACCAACCTTGGATGTTGGGGCAGATAAGAGTCCGTTTGAAGCAATTGTGTCTTCTGGGACACAACTATGTTCTCGTCGGTTGCTACAACAGATTATATACTGTGTAGGTGGGGTATCAGTTTTCTTTCCTCTGTTCACACAGACTGAGCTGTATGAAGATGAAGACAATCAGCCAGTGTGTCAGACATTGCTAACTCCGGTTACAAGAGAACGTTTGACTGCTGAAGTTATTGAGCTTATAGCTTCTGTTTTAGATGACAATTTAGCCAATCAACAACAGATGCTTCTACTCTCCGGATTCTCAATATTGGGGTTTTTACTTCAATCTGTTCCGCCTCAACAGCTCAATTTGGAAACACTTTCGGCTCTAAAACATTTATTGAATGTGGTTTCAAATAGTGGTGCGTTGCTTGATTTCAGTTTTGTATGTTAAGTTTTTAATTTTATGATCGTTTTGTTATTCTCATGCTTTCTTTGCTGATGTTCTGTTCTGCTTTTGAACAATCTATTATTTGTTGCAGGCTTGTCAGATATGCTTGTGAAGGATGCTATATCAAATATATTACTTAATCCACTTATCTGGGTGCACTCAGTTTACAAGGTGCAGCGTGAGCTATATATGTTTCTTTTTCAGCAGTTCGATAATGATCCAAGGTTGCTAACAAGTCTATGTAGGCTCCCTCGTGTTCTTGATATAATACAACAGTTTTACTGCAATGATGTAAAAAAGAGTTCTGCTTTTGGAAACAAACCGCTTCTAGCTTTACCACGGTCAGTTATAGCAGAAAGACCCACCAAAGATGAAATACACAAAATTCGTCTCCTTTTATTGAGCCTTGGCGAGATGAGTCTCAGGTAAAATAATTTTCTTTCTTTTATTAAAAGGGAGTTATGCTTTTCTTTAATCTATTTTACCCAATTGCAATCCTTTTCATGGTTCAGTTGATCATTTTAATTGCTTGTTCTCTCTTTGAAATGTGTTTGACTGTGCAGGGAGCATATTTCAGTATCAGATATAAATGCTCTTATCACATTTTTTGAGGGCAGTCAGGACATGTCATGCATTGAAGATGTTCTACATATGATTATTCGTGGTGTATCACAAAAGCCACTTCTTGCTTCATTTCTGGAGCAGGTCAATTTGATTGGTGGATGTCACATTTTTGTCAATCTTCTCCAAAGGTATTTCTTCTATTTGCCATTTACCATTTGCCTTTTTCTTCAAATGCTCTTGCTATAATCCTTAGAGTTGGTTGAACTTGTCAGATATTTAGCACTGAAGACTAAGTAGCAGAAGCTCCTCTCTCTCTCTCTCAACTTTGATCCTGCCTTTGTATTTTTTTCCTTTTGGCTAATGTCCATTCTGGAATTTCTCCTTTCACATCTTATCTATGCATCTCATACTTAAGAATGAAATTGTGCATTTATCTTGGAAAGCAAACAAAAACAAAGCTTTATCCCACTAGGTGGGGTCGGCTACATGGATCAAATGACGCCATTGCGCCCTATCGTGTATCATATCTGCTGTGAGATTGTTCACGTGAAGGTCTCCCTTGATCAATGCTTGCCAAGTCCTCTTAGGTCTACCTCTTCCTCCAGCCACATGCATAGTCACCATTTGATCAACCCTTCTCACGGGATGCTCTATTGGTCTTCTCTCCACATGTCCAAACCACCTAAGGCGGGTTTCCACTATTTTTCCTACAATTAGCTTAAACACATATTCCCATGTCACTAGGAGACTGTAATTTTTCATCTTTGATTTAGAAGTTTTTTTTGCTTTGAATACTTCTAAGGATCACACAAAATAGATCATACTCCACTGTCCCAATTTTTGAGGCATGTTTTTCTTTTTGGTCCGGGGAGGGCGAGTCATGAGTGTATTTCATCTTTGCTACTCGAAGCTTCTAAATGAGAGTGTTCTTCACCGCCAGCACTTTGCCCTCTACAACATAGCCGGTCTGACCACCCCTATAAAACATGTCTTTTAGCTTCATTGATATCCTCTTGTCACATGACTCACATAGGACACCTGAAGCAATCTTCCACTTCATCCAATCCGCTTTAATACGATTAACAACATCCCCATAGATCTCCCCATCAGCCTGAATGATGGATCCAAGTTATTAAAACTTATCCCCTTTAGGGACAAAAGTTAAACTTATAAGAACAACTCAGTAAGGTTCCACAATCGGGGTGGGTGAGGATAGGTGTGTACAAACCTTACCCTTATAAAGGTAGTGATGTTGTTTATGGACCCTCATCTCAAGAAAACATTTAATGGGTTAGAGCAATCAAATACAAATATGAACAGTAGGGTAAAATAACCAGTTTAAAAAAAGAAAGGGTAAAAACATGCACACACACAAATAAACAAACCTCTACAAGGGCCTAGATATGCACTCATCTACAACTAACACCCCTTATAACTCGATACTCAAGTTATGCTCTGTCGCGTAAAGAAGTTATCTATATGATTTCACAGAGTTTTAGAGAAGTGTTGAAACATGAAAAGTGAGTAGTTGGAACTTGTTTGATAGATAGAGAAATGTTGTGAGCCACTTAAAAGGAAAAAAGTAGCAGTGTGAACTTTTTTTGGGACATCCAGAAACAAAAAGTAAATAGAAGCTGGAGGGAAAAAAGTTTGACCTCCAAATTAAAGAGATCCAATTTTATGGGATGGAGGGAGCATTACCTTACAACTTAAACATTTGACCTCCAAATTTTATACATTAAATTGGCAATAACTTGGGGAAAAAAGTAAATAAAAGCTGGATGGATGTGTTGGAGTCCGCAACACCTTCACAATTCTGGACTGTGGTAGGTTGTGAAGGAATAGAGTTGCGAGTTCTTCAGTTCTCCATATTCCCTATAAAAGAGTCAAAAGATCCATTAGTTTTTCCGTTACCACCATTGCTGATCTCCTAATCCACCCCCACTATATGTGCTTCTGTGTATTTGCACCTGAATGTATCAGCATGACAGCATTTGCAATGTTTTTTTCTCTACTCTTTTACTTCTTGCAGGGATTTTGAGCCTATCAGATTGCTCAGTTTACAGTTCCTTGGTAGACTGCTCGTTGGTCTTCCATCAGAGAAGAAAGGATCAAAGTTTTTTAGTATTTCCGTAGGAAAGCCTAAATATATTTTAGACAGCCACAAGAAAGGCACATCAAGGATGCAACCCATTTTCTCAATAATGTCAGACCACCTGTTCAAGTTTCCTCAGACGGATCTTTTGTGTGCAACATTGTTTGATGTTCTTCTTGGAGGTGCAAGCCCTAAACAGGTGGTAATTTAAAATTTTCATTTCTCGTGTTTTAAATCAAAGATCCTTTCAAGGAAGAGGCTACGTCTACATGAATACTCACAATCTTTAGTTTTGCTTTCTAATGTAAATTTACCATGTTTTGGCTTTTATCACTCATTCATATAATCGTATGTGAGTATTCATTGAATAGTGAATTTGCATGCTGCAAGACTCATAGATGCAAATAATTTTGTTTCACAGGTTCTACAAAAGCATAACCAACCTGACCGTCCCAGGAGTAACTCACAATTCTTTCTTCCTCAAATCTTAGCCCTCATTTTCAGATTTTTGGCAAATTGTGATGATGGTACAACAAGAATTAAAATCATTAGCGATTTACTTGATCTTCTGGATTCAAATCCTTCAAACATAGAAGCTCTAATGGTATAGATATTATCCGACAGATCACGGAAACTGCTGCTTTTGATATATTATTTACTCAATTTTGTATAATCAATTTAAACATCAAAGCTCCAATGGTATACTTATTATAGGAGCATGGTTGGAACACGTGGCTGGATTCTTCTTTGAGGCTGAAGGCATTGAGGAACTACAAACTAAAGACACATACTCACAGTGGCTTTGAGATCAGTGAACAAAACTTTATTAGGAGTTTGTATTGTGTTGTCCTTTGCCATTGCATGCATTCTGTCAAGGGAGGCTGGCAACACTTAGAGGAGACTGTGAATTTTATACTTCTTCATTGTGAACAAGTATGCTTTTAACTCTTCTGAATAACATGGAGTAACTTGCCACAACTTGCTTTTGGAATAATGTACTTGTCTTGTTTCTTTAGGGTTGCCTCTCGTATCAGTATTTCCTTCGGGATCTCTATGAGGACTTAATCCAGAAACTGTTGAATTTTTCTGATGCGGAAAATACACTTGTGACACAGCCTTGCCGGGACAATATGTCGTATCTTCTGAAACTAGTTGATGAGAAGCTTCTCTCAGAAATAAAATTTAAACTTCCGGTATACTACTATGCTAAAATTATGTGGCTTGTATTATTTAGTCTAGTTACTTAACATATTTCCGTTTGATAGAATTTAGGACGGGGAAAGGGTTACTGGACTGGGCCATAAGACACTTGAGTTGAACCACATTAAAAGATTGAACCCAATCGATTAGTTAATTCAACTCAAGAGCCTATATACCAATTATTTTACTCTTGGATTTCCAATGTGGGATAATCTCTAACACTCCCCCTCTAGTGGACAACCGAGCCTTTTTAATCTTACCGGTTGACCACTTGTAAATAGAATCCCATCCACGTTAAATAAATATTTGAGCGGCAACACATAAAGGATCCCGGGGCGCTGGGTATGGACTTCCAGATGAACAATCGGGTTAAATGGGCCACAGGCCGTTCGGTATATGTATACGGACAATTGGGCTAAAGACAAATGGGCCGCTAGGAAGGAATTTCTAGACGGACATCTTGACAAACGATGTGGGCCAAAACCTGCTTCGATACCATGATAAAATTTAGGATGGGGAAAGGGTTACTGGACTGGGCCATAGGACACTTGAGTTGAACCACATTAAAAGATTGAACCCAATCGATTAGTTAGTTCAACTCAAGAGCTTATATACCGATTATTTTACTCTTGGATTTCCAATGTAAGATAATCTCTAACACCGTTTTTCTGGTTTTTACTCATCCATTGATTGGGCCGATAACAAAGAGCATACCTTGAGTTGGATTATTTATATTATATGCCCTGACAGATGCAGGGTGCAGTTGGTCTATTATATATTGCGGGGGG
>OOIL02003256.1:1345381-1355465 GCA_900332095.2 Cuscuta campestris
TATGATTTAAGTATTTAACCCAATAGCTTTACTTTTCACGATTTCCCGTCTGATGATTTTACAGATTGATTAAATTTTCTGTGTATATATTGTTGTTGTTGTTGTCACATTCATGTATTACTGACTTATTGTTAATGAACACCTCCCAGGAGTATGGGGGTTCAGAAGCTGCCTGCCACAGAAGAGGAGGAGAAAGTTGATGAAGAATTGTGGAGATTATATGATAACCTATGGAATATTATTAGTGCAATACATGGCAAGGGACCAAATAAGACGCTACCAAAGCCTTCCCCAACTACAATTACATCCTTTGGACAAAGAGCTCTTGGTTTGGTTGAATCACTAAATATTCCCGCAGCTGAAATGGCTGCTGTTGTTGTATCAGGTGGAATTAGCAATGCTTTGACTGGAAGACCAAATAAACCTATTGACAAAGCTATGGTGTTAAGAGGGGAGAAATGTCCAAGAATTGTTTTTCGACTGGTGATTCTGTATCTTTGTAAGTCATCCCTTGAAAGAGCATCTCGATGCGTGCAACAGCTTATCCCCCTTCTGCCTTGTCTTCTTACTGCTGATGATGAGCAAAGCAAGAACCGGTTGCAACTCTTCATATGGTACTCTTGTCTACCATTTTAAGGGAACTTTGACCTTGGTTCTTTTATTGTTATAGCAACACATCCATAGATAACTATTTTCAGAACATGTGAGATCACTGAGATGTGACATGTAATTGAATATATACAGGGCCTTGCTTGCTGTTAGATCACATTATGGGATGCTCGATGATGGTGCTAGATTTCATGTTATTGCTCATTTAATTCGTGAAACAGTAAATAGTGGAAAGATAATGTTAGCTACAAGTATTGCTGGCAGAGATGATTCTTCCGATTCAAGCAGCTATGGTAAGGAAGGAAGTTCCATTCATAACCTGATCCAAAAGGATCGAGTACTTTCTGCGGTGAGTCATGTGTTTGGGTATTCTGTTTCATACGGAGTATGAGTTTTCTTCTCTATACACTACCCTTCTATGTTGTGACTCATGTGATGCCTTGTATTATTTTACAATTTCACGGTTGGGATCAAGTTTAAATAACATTGTATTTAATTCTTCTGTTGCTTTGATATATTTTTTCAAACCCCACTTGTGGGATGCTACTGACTGTTTTTATGTTATCCTATCCAGTTTTCTGATGAAGTAAAATATATTAAGAACTCGGGAGCTGATAGGACCAGTCAATTACATGAGCTTCATCTTCGGCTAGATGAACTGGTCTTCATTGATTCTGATCAAAAGAAAGCATTCCGAGATGAAATTCAGTACAGTTTAATATCCATTCTTGCCTCAGACAACAAAAGAAGAGATTCTTCCAGGCTTTCTATAGATGAGGAGCAGCAAGTAGTTGCTGTAAGTATTCAATTTATCATTAATTTTTATTGCATTCATCATCACCTTTATTCCAACTATGCTGGATTCAGCGACATGAAATTTGTTTCAAATATTCAATTTGGGTTCCACCACTCTTACCTAGACATAATTGTGAGATGGAAATTGGTTGCGATATTTGCACGTAGTTATATCCTAAGCTCCAATCTATATTGGATTGTGCTCATTTACTTGGCTATTTTCTTATATACCACCTTTTTTAAACAGGGAAAGTGGATTCACACTTTTCGCTCTCTAATTGATGAGAGGGGTCCATGGTCTGCTAATCCATTTCCAAATAATATTACAACATTCTGGAAACTTGATAAGACAGAAGATGCATGGCGTCGCCGGCAGAAATTGAGACGGAATTATCATTTTGATGGAAAGCTATGTCTTCCTCTCTCTGCTATACCTACTGAAGCCCCTTCTCTTGCTGCCAATGATGGAAAATATGGTTTTGGAGCCAATATTCCAGAGCAGATGAAGCGGTTTTTGCTGAAAGGGATTCACAAGATTACGGACGAGGGTTCTACAGAATTAAGTGAAAGTGATGCGGAATGTAGTGGCCATGGGGTCTCTGCTTCTCATGATTCAACTGATAAGCGGTCCTCTGAGGGTGTCAGAGAGATCGATGACCAAACAGACGTTGCTCAGGACAGAAAAGATTGCCTTTCTTCATCTGCAGAAACAGAAAATAGTGAGGTATAAATAAGAAATGCATGCAGGAAAATGTATCTAGTTTTGATTGAATTATCATTGCGAGTGTTTCAACAATTTCAGGTTCTCTTGTCGGTCCACTGTGTTCTAGTTGCACCAAAGAGAAAATTAGCTGGACATCTGACTGTCATGAAGAAATTCTTGCATTTCTCTGGTGAATTTTTAGTGGAAGGTACTGGAGGATCTTCTGCTTTTAAAAACTTTGACTCTTCAGGTGTGCTTGATCTGAGCAAGGCTGATCCCGAAGGTGGATGCCAGAAGCAGAAACTTCTCAAGTGGCCTGGCAGCCTTGATCTCGATTCTGAAAGAGGAAAAGCTATTGATAGCATAAGTGCATTGTGTGGAAATGTTCCTCAAAAGAATCCTAACAATATCAAGCGCCATAGAAGATGGAACATAGCTAAGGTATAAAAGCTGCTGTTATTTGATGCTTCTGTTATCTCTGATTATTTCCCTCATTTATTTATTTATTTATTCATTTAAGTGGGTGGTGGGTTTACGCCGGAAAGTGGAACTTGAGTTTCTTAGTTGTATAAAGTCACTCCCTGTTGTGTTGAACTATTTGATATATGAGTCATTGACCCGACTGTTCACACGAATTGTAGGTAAAAGCTGTCCATTGGACCAGATATCTGCTTAGATACACAGCGATTGAAATCTTCTTCAATGACTCCACTGCTCCAGTGTTTTTAAATTTTGCAACACAGAAGGATGCAAAGGATGTTGGCAGCTTGATCATTACTAACAGAAATGATTCAATGTTTCCCAAGGGATATAGGGACAAGACTAGCATTATTTCCTTTGTTGATCGACGTGTTGCGTTAGAAATGGCAGAAATCGCTAGAGAAAGTTGGAGGAGAAGAGAGATTACAAACTTTGAGTACTTGATGATTCTTAACACACTCGCAGGAAGATCTTATAATGATTTAACTCAGTATCCTGTGTTTCCTTGGGTATTGTCTGATTATTCTTCAGAGACTCTTGATTTGAACAAGTCATCTACTTATAGGGATCTTTCAAAACCAGTTGGAGCACTGGATCCAAAGCGATTGGAGGTCATCAATTAGATTTGTTTGTGTGGCTATGGTTTCAGTTTTTTTGTGTGTGTTTGGGGGTGGGGCTGCAAAAATTCAGTTTTTGACTTTAGACCTGTAGTATCATACGATTTTAATGCTATTTAGATTGGCAGGTTTTTGAAGACAGATATCGAAGCTTTTGTGATCCTGATATTCCCAGGTAATCTAAGGTATTTGTGTTGTGCATTACCACCTTGTAATAAGAATACATCTTAATTGTATATACCCGGTAAATATTGTACTCTGTAACATGTATTAATATTTGAAACTTCCTTTGACAGTTTCTATTATGGTTCTCATTACTCTAGCATGGGAATTGTGCTCTTCTACCTTCTTAGATTGGAGCCTTTTACAGCACTCCATCGTAATTTGCAGGTAATTCACTGGTTGCACGACTAATGATTCTTTTCCATCCCTTAAAGTATTGTCTTCAATCTGTCTGGGTATTTTGATTGACTAGTTAGCACACCCAAGTCTGAAGGCTTTTCAGTGTTGATAATTTCTTTACCTGTTTTTTGTAAGTAGCTCCTTTTGCATCTTGACTAATTATCTTTTTACATACTCAACTCTTCATTTTTGTGTGGCCTTTTCTATTATAGGGTGGCAAGTTTGATCACGCTGACAGACTTTTCCAAGGCATAGAAGGCACATTTAGGAATTGCCTTTCTAATACAAGTGATGTCAAGGAATTGATACCTGAATTTTTTTACATGCCAGAGTTCCTCGTTAATTCAAACACATATCATTTCGGATCCAAACAAGATGGAGAACCAATAGGTGATGTTGTTCTCCCTCAATGGGCTAAGGTATTAAATCTCTCCCTTCCTAATAGTTGTGATGTAAAAAAAGGATTTTGTAACTCAAGTATTCATCAACATATTTCAAGCCCATTAGTGAAAGTTATGAGCAAAAAGACTGATTTCAACTCTGCTAGGTTATAAGTGAACACTCTGAATGACATATTGTATTGTACTTCCTGTCCCGTTTTGTTAGATACACATTCCTTTTCAATGGTTAACTTTTAGTAACACGCTTAATTGTTTATTTTAAATATTTTGTCAGTGATAAGTGATATTGTTAAAAATCTTTGAACTTGAATTGATAGAGTTATACAAAGTATATTATTAATAAGTATATATCATCATACTAATCTTTTCAAAATTATTTTGTTTTTAATATCTTTAATTGTAGACTTTTCTTGGTTTAAAGTTTTAATAAAGTTTTGGGGAGTAAATGCGGCAATGCATCAATGGTCTCCCCAAAAAGCCTATATATCTGTGTGTGTGTGTGTGTGTCTATATCAATTTTGTGAACGTACTCAACGTAGCACGTACGGTCCTCCAAAATCCTAGTGGCACCGTAGTGTCAACCGGGCCCTGTGTCAACACTCAACAGAACTGCCCCGATACACACACACTCGCATACCTATGTACATATAAATAATCGAAGTAGTTGAGATTATACAGGATGTGTTGTTCTTGACTAAAAAGCTTGCTGTACCGGCCCAACTGACATGCTAACTAATTTATTGATCTTTGGACATAATTTGTTTGTTGGAATGGAAGACTTCTTTTGAGAATTTTGTGTATCTCCATTCTTTTGGATTATCTTGTTTTTCTTTCTTTCTTTGAATGATGACAGTCTGTGTGCTTCTACTCTTTGGTTTCTCTCTTCTGTTTAGCTGGTAAAATGCAAAACACTGAGTTTAAAATCTGTATACACTATACAGGGTTCTCCAGAAGAATTCATAAGCAAGCATAGGGAGGCCCTTGAAAGTGAATATGTTAGCTCAAACCTTCACCATTGGATCGATTTGATCTTTGGTTATAAACAGCGCGGTAAACAAGCAGTTGAGGTAATTAAAATCTTGTAGTGTGGGGATCTAGTGATGTGACTTGTTTGATCTCACCAAATTATTTATAACACCTTACAGGCAGCAAACATTTTTTACTATTTAACATATGAAGGCGCTGTTGATCTGGAGACAATGGAAGATGAGTTGCAGAGATCCGCAATTGAAGATCAAATTGCTAATTTTGGCCAAACACCTATTCAGATTTTCCAAAAGAGACACCCTAGAAGAGGCCCACCCATTCCTATAGCACATCCTTTGCGATACGCACCTGGTTCTATCAATTTGACCTCAATTGTTTCAAGTACTAATAATTTACCATCAACAGTGTTGTATGTTAATGTGTTTGATTCTAGCATTGTCCACGTGAACCAAGGTCTCACCATGTCTGTTAAGACGTGGTTAACAACTCAATTGCAGTCTGGTGGGAACTTCACCTTCTCGGGTTCACAGGTGCTATATTTTGATCCATGTTATTAGGTCACAATAATTATCAGGAGTCAGTTTTACAGTTTCTTAAATTATTATTTTCAGGATCCTTTCTTTGGCATTGGATCTGATATCCTCTCTCATCGGAAAATTGGGAGTCCTCTGGCAGAAAATATTGAACTTGGTGCACAGTGTTTTGCAACATTACAAACACCATTTGAGAACTATTTAATATCATGTGGTACCTGGGAAAATAGCTTTCAGGTGATATCATTAACCGATGGAAGAATAGTGCAGAGCATTAGACATCATAAAGATGTTGTTAGCTGCATTTCAGGTAAAGCTTCACCCTCATGTGTTAGCATCTGCTGCTTCAATGGCTGTTTCTCATTATTGCCAACTCTTATCATCACATTGCCTAGTGAAAGATGAAACAAGTCTTTATGTAGACTTTCAAGCGAGTCTTTTGAAATTAACCTATTTTGAGACTAACTGAAATGTATGCCAATATTATATTAGGTGCTATGCATATATATTACCTTGTCCTTGCATCAACTTTAATAATTTATGTGGAGCAGATTATGTCCTAAATCCTAATTAGTGTCAATATCAGTTTAAAAACGTGTTGCAGGATGGTAAATAGTTATTACTGAATAGCAATGCTTCAAGGGCTTATTTAGGACTTTTTCGGTAATAACTAATGTGGGTTGAGAATGATATGCCCTGGATGCAAATATGCAATTATGATTTTGCAACCTGTGCTTATATTGCTGCATTGGATATGGAACGGCATCTTATACCAGGATCGCCAGCATAAAAATCATTGATGTTTTCCTTTTCACATATTTTCATTACCCAAATTAGCATTAGGCGTTTGCCACTTTTTTTTCTGTAGGATGTTGCATTGAGTAATATAC
Source organism: Cuscuta campestris (assembly GCA_900332095.2). NCBI lineage: Eukaryota > Viridiplantae > Streptophyta > Magnoliopsida > Solanales > Convolvulaceae > Cuscuta > Cuscuta campestris. Next base: position 1,351,799 of record OOIL02003256.1, read on the forward strand.
ATAAAAATTCCTTGCAGTGACATCAGATAGAAGCATCCTTGCCACTGGGAGTTATGACACAACAGTTATGGTTTGGGAAATTTCTCGGGGAAAACCTTCTGACAAGAGAGTTAAGCATACTCAGCAAGAGGTTCCTCGCGTCATTGCTGAGAGTCCATTTCACATACTCTGTGGGCATGATGATGTAATCACTTGCTTACATGCAAGTATGGAGCTTGATGTTGTTATTAGTGGATCAAAAGATGGAACTTGTGTCTTCCATACCCTGCGTGATGGTAGATATGTAAGATCCATTAGGCATCCAGCTGGAAGCCCGTTGTCGAAGCTTGTTGTTTCTCGTCATGGACAAATCGTTCTTTACTCTGATGAAGATCTTAGCTTGCATCTGTACTCCATCAACGGGAAACACATCGGATCTTGCGAATCCAATGGCCGCCTAAACTGTCTTGAGCTTAGCGGGTGTGGCGAGTTCTTGGTTTGTGTGGGTGACCAAGGTCAGATTATCGTGCGATCTATGAGCTCCCTGGGAATTGTTAAAAGGTACAATGGGATAGGCAAATCAGTGACTTCACTGACCGTGACACCTGAAGATTGCTTCATAGCTGGGACGAAAGAAGGGAATCTTCTTGTTTATTCTATAGAGAATCTTCAAATGCGCAAGACGAGCGGTCAACAAAATATGAAACCCAAACCCTCTGTGGCATGATTAATTTCATCATTCATGGCTCACACTGGTTTCTCATGCTTGATCTTACTTAGTCCCAGGTATGCTGTTTTAATTTCAGCATTCATGGCTACCACTGGTTTCTGATGCTGTTTTTTTAAAGAATAAAAATGCAAATCGGATATCACACTTGCTTCTTTTTTCAGTTAATATAATGCCCAATATAATGCAACCATTTTGCCCAATATACTGCCCCCCACATTTACTGACCTGCGGCAACATTTTTTTGGCAACAGAATGTGGAAATGGTTCGCAAGAAGTTGACTTTTTCTTACAACAAAGAGGGAACTGCAAATACTTGAGGTCAAAAGGTACCCTGTGATATTAATATTGTACATTGTTATATGATATAAAGTTCTTTTTTTTTTGGAAGTTTGAGAGGCCTCATCTGGTTGTGAATAACTAACTGGCAAGTGGTGTGGTTGGTGTTGTAAGGCCATGAGCATTGTATAGATGTTTGATGGGGCTTAACATCTACTCATCTCAATATACTCGGTAGGTATTATACTCCGTACGTACTACATTTATAGGAAAGTAACGCTTATTAATGAAACCCGATACCCCGTTCCCTAATTAAATTCATGACTTGACTTCACGGGATACTCCATCCGTATAACAAAGTGTTGAAAAATTAAAATGTATGGTTACAATTTGTTTGAAAAGAGAGAATTGTTAAGAACAATTCTACTCTTGTGGGATTTAACTGGGTTGTTGTTTGTTGTAGAGAGAATTGTTAAGAGCCACAAATTCCATTTTTGCAAAGGTGGATTGAATTTGGAGATTTAGTTATTTCATTAGTTGCATCAAGTATTTGGTCACCTCATATATTGTGATTTGTGACTTGTGAGTGTTTTTTTTTCTACAGACGTGACGAACATGTTTTATCCTCCAAAATTGTCCGCCAATTGCCTTGAAACTCAATCGTTTCCAAAATAAAGCTTCATATTTGAATCAAAACAGTTGATATAAAAGGCACAATTGATAAGAAAGTTGAAATTGGAGTTGAGATTTGCAAGACAGAATTAAGAAAAATAAGACTGGTTGAATGAAAGAATGTGAGCCGTACAAATACCTAGTACTCAGTATAAAAGAGTATGAAACAAAAATAGTGAAAAAGGCCATAGGCCAATATACTCCCTCTTTCCATTTGAAATTGCATGTTTCGGTTTGTGATATTTGAATAAACTTTTGAGTATTAAGAGTTCTACGAAACGTGAAGTGATATAATTATATTATTTTATGAATAATGAAAATAGAAAAAAAATGAATGCAGTTTGACACGGTATATTGTTAACAAGTAACTTAATATGCGACGGAGAAAATATAAGAAGTGCCAAACATTGAAATTTAAGAAGTGTTGCATTTGTCTCAAAATGTTATGCACTTTACGCAAAACAAAAAGAAATATTATAGTTTACTTTATTTAAAGATTTATATAAAATAAAATATAAGATAATTGTTCTATATTTTTTCCTCATTATACTGGTTATTTTTGTTAATGTAAGAGAGACACCACAAAGATGAAGAGCATGGAAAAACTTTTTTTTTGCGGTTGTCTTAGAGTTTCTCCTTTTATATGAAAACAATGCACAACCCATATAACGTGTTTTGAGCAAAAATTATGTTAATGGAATTTGAAGATAACTCAACCTAAAATGATTCACTAAAAATAGGTAAAACCCAAACTCGAGCTGACTAATCCGCTAACACAAGTTTTTACAAATTTCACATTTTAATATGGAATATCATTTACTTTCATATCACTTTGTTCAGTATATAAAGTTATAAACATATCTTTCCGAACAAGTTTTAGACTATGTTGTATTGTGCATTTGTGCTCTTGCTTTCTTTTATAAAAAAAATTTGTACTCCGTGAATATTTTAATTTTTTACATTAATAGTTCTTTATTTTATTAAAATTATACTACTAAGTACTTTGTAATATTGTTGTATATATCTAAAAAAATTAAAAACAAAAAGTTACTCCCTCCGTCCTAAATTAGAACCAAACTTTAATCACTTCTTTATCTATTTTCATTCCTCAATTGAACATTCGATAAAAATAGTAATGTCGCCTCTTGTTTTATAGAATTTTGATGTAAAATATGTACTCTATTTTTTTTAATTCCACCTCAATTTTTAAATAAATTGAATTGACAATTTTTCAATCAAACATCGTAAACCAAAACAGACGGTTTAATTTGGGACAAAAGAAGACAATTTAATTTGAGACAGAGATAATAATAATAATAATAATAATAATAATAATAATAATAATAATAATAATAATAATAATAATAATAATAATATTTTAATACTCGTAAATACTAGTGGTAGTAATCTTCATAATGTACACAAAGCGGCAACAGCCAGAGAAAGGATTGGGGAGAAAGACAACCCCACTCTTATCTTTTCTTCCTTTTGGGCTAAACTTTTAATCCACTGTGTGCGCGTGCGTGTTTACAAAAATTAGCTCCCCATCTCTCTCTCTCTCTCTCTCTCTCTCATTCTCTCTCTCTCTTTGTCTCCATACTTTTGCTGTACTATGTACTACTACTACTACCTATGGAGTATAGGAAATTAAAATTCATTTACACATACCAAATGGCTTTAATTGGGGCTTCCTTTTTGCTCATAAAGTGGGGATATTCTTCTTCCTCCTCCATTGCACTGGCTGACGGGATAGGAACTTCCAAACCACGGGCAGATGGGGAGAGGCTATTCGTTGAAATCCTCGTAAGGGGGCGATGACCCACTTGAAGAGTCGCTGTAGAAAGGCGTGCCCCTTGGGGACGTGGGGAGTGAATCTCTTGGCTGAGACGATAAGCTGCCACCACCTGCACATGATGATGGTGCACAAAAAAATTTGCTCAACAAACAATTTTATGTGTGAGAAGACTGAGCCCATCACCCCCCGCAAAAAAAAAAAAAAAAAAAAAAAAA
>OOIL02003256.1:1355538-1373842 GCA_900332095.2 Cuscuta campestris
CGTTGTTCCCAAACAAGGCCAATATATCTATGGGTACAACGAACTTACCTTTCTGGCCTCTTGAGCGGAACTTCTTAGTGTGTCTCCTAATCAACTTCTTGGCCTTTGTAATGGTGAGTTGTCTGGCAAAGGGAGAGTACTCAGCCTCACTATCGCTCCACTCCCCACCGCCATGTGTCGTCTCGTTTTCTGCTTCGCCCCTCATCGTGCGCAGTACAAAGGCCTTTGCCTTGCGTCTCTGTGAATTGAAAAGTCCCCTCACAGACGTCACAAACCGGTCCCCCGCCCCATCACTTGAACGCTTTGGTGGCCAGCTCAACAGGTTCTGCTGCTCACTCTTTCCAGCTGATCCATCACCACCTCCTCCATCACTATCACTCAGGTTAAGATCAATGCTGGGAACTCCGGGTGCACCACCTTCGTCTCTTTGACTCACATGGGCTTTATCTTTGAACTTCTTTCCCTGCACGCACCCATCGTGAGCTTATTTAGGCAAATGATGAAGTTAAGGAAACCCCAATCAGATTGTTTGAAGATAGTGGAAACGAATGAAGTGCTAATTACATCTACTTCCACTGAGGGTTGGTTATCCTAGATGTTTTAGAAAACTACAAATAAGCACCTTTACAAGGCAGCTTTTCCCCACACAAATGACCCTTTAACACTGAATGGTTACAGAGTATACTGAATTACTGATATTAACAAGAATTATACGTCTTCAATTTGAATTTGGTGTTACTTGAGGCAATTTATTAGTTAAAATGCTTAAAGCTGCTCTGGAAAAAAATAATCTCTGGGATAAAAAAACTGGTCCTACTAATATTGTTATACACTTGTACCATATCATCTTTCAGTGTTTTGCAGAAAGTCTGACAGCTCAAGGAGCTACTTTGTAATTTTCAGAAACATATATGGTCATTTTGTAATTTGACCATCCTCAGAGAAAGTACGTGCCATTAACCCAAATGAATGTACACTGGATTGATTGATTACCTGCATTCCCGTGACAGATTTTAAGACTCCCCATATGATATGCTTCTTAACTCGTGAGAATAGCCGCCTCCAGGTTCCAGTAAATTCCACACGATGGAATGTATCCATCAGCAACCGTAGATCGCTTACAGCAAATCTTGATCCTTCATATGTTACTAGTAACTCCACCTATTCCATATTCATCATTAGAAAATATGGTATTATACTATTATACAACAACAATGTGATAAAACTTACTCCTTCCGTTCTACAAAGGCTTGTATGCAATTATTCAAGGATAAAGAAATTGTAAGACTAGTTGGAATGATTTATTTTTATGCAATTATCATCTGTTTGCTTTTGTTGAGTTAATTCATGAATAACTTGTATCTTGGAACTTTAAATATGAAAAGTAAAATAATGGTAAGCTTGGTTGCTTTGAAATCAATATGAAATGAACACCCAAGATAGAAATCAGACTATCTATGTAAGATGGGCTACAATGGAATGCAAGCCTATCTTTATAGGACATGATGAAGTAACAGTAAATTGTGATCACACGAAAGAACCAAACCATTAACCTGACTAATCTTAATATTGTGGAACTCTCTCATCCTTCTAGGTCTGGATCGTTTTTCATCAATAGCCTTTCCTGTCTTTTTTTCTTCATGAGAGTAGCGACCTGATTTGATAAGTTTAGACTTATTCTTAGAAGATGCGTCATCTAACTGCTGCTCAATACATACTCCCTTTGGCTCACATTTTGCCAAAGATGACGATATATCAGAAGACTGAGCTTTTGAAACAAGTTCATTAGTTACAGACTCAGCAACGCTTTCCACCCATGTTCTATCAAAGGAAGATGTCCGTCGCAGTTGTGGTGTTACCCCAGAAACAATATTTGTATTTAAGTGCTGCAACTTTGATGCCTAAGAAAAAACAGCAAATAATGATTGCTAATACAGTAAACACCTCACACATTGAAACACTACATTGAAAATTGCATCATGAAGCAAAGTTTGCAACAAGAGTGAAAGACGTACTCATGTTAGTTTAATATACACTTTGAATTAAAGTCTAATCTGATTCTAGTTAAATTTAGACCTGTTTCAGGAATAAGTGATAAGTAATAAGAATACGTTGAATTTAGAGTCGGTTACTCACTTCTGCCACATCACCAAATGAAGACTGAGAAGTTCCACCTGTAAATGGTGCCACAGAGGTACTTGATTTAGAGAAGACCTGCATATCTTTACCTAAATGACCGGTAGAAACTTCATGTGAACCTTTCTTTGCACGCCTTGAACCAGCAGTAGTTGAAATCCAAACTTCCTGTACATGTAGCAAACAATTGAAAAATCATTGTTATAATGTTGTGTTAACATGACTCTTTAGTTCGGACATTTATGCCAACCTGTCTTCGCTGGGAGTCTTGCTCCTCCTCTGGGAAGAAATATTCCCACATCATTCTGTACATTGTCTCGGTCAAGTGTATTTTCAAGGGGTAAATGTCCACCTAGGAAAAAAACAGATGAGCAAACACGCAATCCCTCTTATATCACACGGCCACCCCAAAAAATATGGAGTAATGAATATGATGAGATTGAGGCCCTTGAGGGGCATGGTTCATCTGGATTGTAATCCAAAACATGGATATTTCAAAATTTGATAGATATATTAGACAGAACCAAAAACTGCTTGGATGTCTAACTGGCATCTACTAGATGATGATGATGATATAATAACAGCTATTACCAATACTCACGACCTCTTAGTCTATAGTCTCTAACTAACACATTATGCTTGCTGTATGAGGTAAGAAGGTGCTAGCACCATGTGCACTGAGTAGGAACACATCATATAAGAAGCGTTGAAGTCTAATAAAACTAGGAAATCCAACCAGAATGGCAAGTGCATGAATCAGCATATATGTCACATTATCATTTTATGGTACATCAGAAATAAGTGTGATTGGCTTCCGTAAAGGACACATCACTTTGTCTTGTAAAAGAAGGGCCAAATACCTGGAAGAGTTCAAGTGGGGAGTTCCCATCTTTAGGAGCCCCCTGTTTTGCATCTACACGAAGCATAACTTTTCTGCAACATTAAAAATGTTAAATTTCTTTAGTTTTTTACCCATTAACAACTGTAAAGAAAACTGCAACAAATATGGGAAAACAATTAGATAAAGGTTTATGGAGTCCAACAACAATAAACCCAGTATAATCCCACAAGTGGGTTAGTGGGGTTTGGGGAGGGTACAATGTACGCAGAGCTTACCTCCACCCGTCAAATTTAGCTAGAAAGTAAGAAACTACAATAAAATAAAACGAAATCAACAAGCATACATTAGTACACTACCACAGGGTCAACACATTCTAGTACACCAAGAATAAATGCCTATGCGTGCCCTAGGAAATCGCAAAACGAGCAAAAATGAGATTGAAGGGCAAATCCGACCTCTCAAACCAGAGCAATAAAGACTAAACTACTAACTACCATCTTTCTTAATCCGTGACCATCAAAACTTCGTATCTAACTCATGCCCTCAGTCACCTTGTGTTTAGCCATATTCTGCCTAATAATCTCTCCTAAAAACCCTAAGTTCTTATCCAAAGCTCATGCATCCTTTAAACTCTCACACCTTGTAACTGGTGCATTTGCACCTCTTCTCATTACATGACTGAATTATCAAAGTTGCACTCCTGTTAACTTCTCCACCACAGAGTTTCGACCTTCTCCCGAATAACTTCGTTTGTAGCAGTATCCCACATTATATGTCAAACAGATTAATATCATAACCCTAATTATTGTGATTAGTGGTAGTGGGCTCGCACAAATGTGTACTTTCTTGTATATTTAAATAATTTTTTTATAAATAAAATCGAAGAAACCTCTAGTATTCTTCAAACATAATTGAATTTTTTTGTTTAACACTTGTTAGGATTACTACATTTAAAAAAAATACTTAACCCATGGATAAGTTGGACCCGACCCTTAGGCCTGCCATAAATATGCTTGGACCATGACTGAGACATTGAGCTCAAAGAATATGGGCTCGAGATGCCGCAACACATGACCAAGTGCTTGTCCTCCCCGACCACGGTTAGACTAATCGTACACGACCACGCTCCTCTAGTTGGTCAGTGTATACAAACTTTCCACTCATGTAGCTCGGCACACTAGCTGTACTTAGGCTTTTGTTGCTTATGTGTAACTCACTTTCTTCTGTTGGGTCAATCATGTCGCACTTGGTCCAACACCGTAGCTCGTAGCCCATAGGCTATCCCAGCGCTGGTATCTCCCATAATATACGCATCCCTTCAGTGGAGGCGGCCTCGGGCATACGATTCAAATTCTACTTTTTAACACAAACGATCTGATTTCCTTTCTATTCTCCCCTTAATCCCTACCCCAGCCAGCAAAGTCATCACTAATGCACTCCATATTTTCCTTGAGTTCTTAGAGGGATGGAGCTCTTTTGGAGCTTCTCTTAAATGCAAATGCTTGTTTAGAACATGAAAGAAGACATAAAATGAAATGGACATGCATCATACTTTCCCCATTCAGGAGGAGGACTCCACGCCGAAAGAAGCATATCAGACTTGGCATTGGGCAGACAGTTTCTTACAACAAAGTATTTTGTTGTGAACCGAGCAACACCAACATCTTTATAATCCCTGTCAAAATCATATATCTGCATCCAGAAAAAACACCATTTTTACCATGTATTTCCTATACAAACGACAAAGAGATTACACACCTCATTTTTAACCATACATGAGAGAGTTAAGACAGGGAATTCCCGGAGGAGGACGTGCTTGCATTGCTCTATTCAATTAGTTTATTTAAGAACTCCTTGCCTCAAAAAGAAGATAACAATATCTATTCATTCTTTTTTGTCTCAATTAAATCTGGAGTATATCGACATCCTAGTCAGGTTTGTTGTTTGTATTTTAACCTACCAAAGTAACTTTATGGCTCATACAACCATTTTCACTAACTCAAATTCAATAAATTGCCACATATAATATGCATATGTACAGCTAAATGCATTAAATAGTATTTGAATCTTGTTACCAAACTTGAATATGTAAATTTCACATTAAATTTGCAATAACATATACCACATTACTATGCAAGAAAAATATCCTATATATATATATGTAAAAGAGAGTTTAGTTGTTGCAATGTTGACATGTGGCATGCCACATGTGCATCCACATGTGCACCCATTTATGAAGTGGATATATGCATTGCACCTATTTTAAATATCTTTTAATACATTTGTATAAAATTTTTCATTCTTTAATAATTCTGAATATATATTTCACCATTGTAAAATAAACTTCGTATTTTGAGTACACACACATAAAATTATTTTTATACTATCCACAGCTTATTTTAGTTTATTACTTCTCGAAAAATGATTGTATAAATTTAAAGGGTGACAACTAACAAATGATTATGACACATATATATTCTCTAATGATGTATCATTATGCATGTAACTGATCCACTTTTTATTATAATATTTTATTAATTTAAACCATTTCTATTTAGTACTTAATTCAATGATTATTAATTTTGCAAAATTGTTTTTTTAAATTAACATACCAATATATTCTGTATGTTCCATCAGTCTAAAACATTTTGTCACTATTAGAAACTAAAACAACTAAAATTATATTTATAAAATCTCAAAAAATTAGAATATATACGAGCCCGTGCTTACGAGCCCGTGCGAAGCACGAGGTAAACACTAGTTATTATGTATAGGCAGCATATTGAAATTAGTAATGGAATAGACTCATAGAGAGATATATAGACATAAGAAAATATAAGCTTGCATACAAGTGAAACAAAATCAAGTGATAGCCATAAGCAAATCTAAACTTGCTGTTGGTCAAATTATAAATAGGCAGCAATGTGAGGCTATGTGCAATGTGCAATTTAAATGTGCAGTCTCTGTGCAAATTTTACTTAATTGAGAGAACCAATATAGACCCAAGATATGAAAACCTTACCAAGTCATTTATTTCTGCTTCTGCAAAAGATTTCCCATCTACAAGCATGCTCCAAACAACCTTATTAATCTGCAAAGAAATGTGCATAGCACATGAAGGACTTTTGTTCTTCTCCTTCTCCATCAACCGTTGTTGTGCAGCCTTTTGCAGGGCCAACCTTAGAGAAGCTGATGCAGCTTTTCTAGATTTCTGGGCAATAACTAACTCGTTCTTCAGTTTTTTCACCTGTGAAATAAGATACACAATTTTATAATGATGAATATACACAAGGGTTGCACACAAATATACAAATGAAAGAATAATAGAGCTTGGAAATCAGGATCTCAATCTAGAATATCTTCTATAAATATCATTCTTGAAACGACCAATTTGTAGGTACTCTCGTTTCACACGCACACTCACAAAACTGGAAAAAGTACAATTGAAATAAGTTGTCACTAACTCTTTAACTATAAAATCATGAAGACTTCCTCTCAAAAAAACTATGAACTGCATGCAAATCTAGGCTTTAGAGATGCAAAGTTTGATATTAAGAGCATTGCAGTACTGCAAAGCCAAAACAATACAAACTAGAGGCACAGCATGCCGACTGGTAGAGATTATTACAGATCTTGGGAGAAAGAATATCTAGGCATTTCCCAATTAGCACAACAAAATAGGAGCAATATCTCATAATAATACAAATTTTGGAGAAACACTTCAAACATTTGAATGATGTTATCTTACCAATATGGACCTTCCACCAGTTACCATCCACAGATCATGTTCCCTTTCTGAAAATCCATCTCGAGAAACATCGCTACAAGAAGACAACTTCCTGATATCATCCAGGACTAGCTTTTGGAAGCGTTCTTTTTCTTCGAGATTGATCCTTGCTAGTTCAACCTCTTCCACGCCATCTGGAACAACTTCATCTGCCTCCTCTTCCACATCATCATCGTCATCAGTGGGACATGATAGACTAACTTTTCGAGGCCTGAGTTTTCAACATGATTATATTTCAGTTGTAGCAATTTTAGATAGAAATATGGAAAAGACCCAGACCAACAACTACAAACGCTTGATCCCAATTTTGTTAGTAGAATTTGAAGTAAACCGGATTGGGAAAAGAACATGCACATGTATGCAGCATATACAATTTGGGAACTGCAGGACTATAGCAGCTACAACAGCAACCCAGTAGAATCCCACAAAAAGTAGGGTCTGTGGAGGGTGTGTACTGCAGCTAAATAACAAAAAAAAGAACCCTAAATATGTAGCTCTAGATCTAGCTATGGCTCTAGCTCTAGTCAAAAGTTCCAATCTAGTGCACATCAAACCCCAACGTCATTAATCCGGTGAACTTGTATTGTTAATATGTGTGTGTGTGTGTGTATTTGAATTTTGAAGCAAACCTGATTGGGAGGATTGCAGTACAGCAATGCTCTTAAGACTCATGATAGACTAACTTGTATTGTTAAGACTCGTTGGACCACTCCCTACCCTACTTCATTTCTCCCTTATTAAACAAGTTTGGCACTACTTTAGCTCCTTTGTTATGGGCCCCTCTGTACGGCAGGGTCTAACTCTTTGCCAGTATATGATAGCTTGGTGGGTTACTGGAAATGAGAAGAACTTCAAAGGTTGTCTGCGACTAATTCTGCCAGAGGTTATCGCTTGGAATATTTGGAAAGCAAGAAATGCATTCATTTATGAAGAGAAAGATCCAACCAAAGACAGAATTATCCAACTTTGCTTCAAACAAATTCAGGGCTGGTGTTGGGCAAACAGGAACAAGAAATGGCTCATTAAAGATGAAGACTTCACAACGTGGGGGATCAAGGACTTCTGGAGAAATGGAGAGCGTTTAGTTTTTTCATTTTTGATTTTCGGTGTTTTCTTTTTCTCTCTTTTTTCTCCATCATGTTTGTAACCGCTTGACTCCTCTCTTTTAATAATGTGTGTGTGTGTGTGTATAAAGTTGTGGAACATAGGAATTCCTAATTTTAGTAATAAGGTTTTCAAATCTCTTTAGGGTTAAAAGTTATCACAGAAAGTAGTAGTTTTTCATTCAAGTGTTTGTCACTATGTCCACACACTAGTAAACCAATTATATTAGTCTTTTCAGTTTGCAATCTAAAGGACATCCTTGAGGTGCTAAAACCATAGGAAACCCTGTTTTATCACTCTCATGAATTAGATAGAGGGTCAGAGATATTTGTCAATGTCATAAACTTTTGGTTCATCAAAGCTACACAGAAAACAAAATTGAAGGCTTGAAGCCACTTTCGATAGCTTTTACTTGGTATTTGAGACCCATGAAAGTTTATCCTAAGGAGTACACCTCTCTTTGTTTCAGTAAACTTTCATGATTGAGCAAGATATAGCATAACGCAAAGCACTTAATGAAAAAACTATTGGTATCCTGTAGAAGATAGAAACAATCAAGGTAAATGATATACACTTACTTTGGAAGCCGAGCAAAGAGGAGATTAGTTAGCACATCAAGCATAACTTGAAATTGACGAGATGTCATTGTTGCTGTAATATCATGAGAATTGAAAGCAAGCTCTTTTAAGGGCTTGACCTGCACAACACAAATAACTACACATTATCCTACATTGAAATGAAGAGCCAGGCAGAACTTGTGCACTACATGTAACCATATGAAGGAGTTTGTACTGTTCACAAAGAAATATAAAGCATACCAGCCATACCTTCAAGTCAGGAGTACCACCTTTATACCTTGTATAGCGGAAATACATGTCACATGGCATAAAAACTCTTTCAAGTAATGCTCCAGTCCTTTTCACTTTCGGTGAGCTTTTACGGATTTTAGGAAGCCACTGAAGTCCAGCCCCCGGATCTACATCCGTTGGAGCGACATGAGCTTGAACATGCTCCAACATCACGGAGAACTCCATGCGGTTCCATGTCAATTCTGGTTGAGATTCGGGGAATTGAACATTCCTTCCACCAAGTGCTTGTTCAATTATCTCTTGGCCAATATGAAGAATTGAATGGAATGAACGGGCTAAAACACGACCACTAACAGCTGCAAGTAAAAACCTACCCTGCAAGAGGAATAGGAAAGGTCATACAGCATTAGCATGAAATTAGCACTGCAAGTCCATTGTTACAAATTATCATGCAACATGAATTTCCTAACTCATTAAGCAGGCTTTAAAAAGTTCCATTTGGACAAGTAAAACTTGTTGTATACATTGAAGCAATGTCAGTTCAACAACACAACAGGAACAAGCACCCAACTACAATCATCTGATAGTAATTGAACAACATCAAGTAAAACATGTTCACCCTCTCAAGACCAGTTCACTAAAGTTTCTTTTGAGATAGCTTACTGAAGTGGTGCTTCAGATTCCCCCAGTTGTTGAGCATGCTAACAACACAACTAAGGGTTTGACAAAGGCAGCACTGGCTATAAGATGACATGAGAGATTAAATAAAAAGACACTATTCTGTGGATGTAACAAAAGTATTCCATTCTGAACAATTAGATATTTTCAGACAGTGTGCATATCACAGCTAGCCAAACAACTCACATTTGCATCTTCTGAATGAAGATTAAATTGTGGTTCAATGACATTCACCATGAAATGGCGGGTCCCCTCACCTTCAGACTCTTCAGTGCTACCAGGCTTTTCTGGGAGGAATGCAAAAAAATTACAATTTATTAGAAATAGAATCCCAATAAAAGATGTTGAAGCATGACTGGAAGTAATATTAAAGGCTTGTGTACTTCTGCAGGAAGAACTTATTAATAGTACAAGAAACTGCTTATTGGTGCAAGTGGGCATATGTAACAAGAACAACAAATCCAGTAAAATCTCATACAAGAAAGGGTCTGGGGAGGCTGAGTGTACCCAGGCCTTACCCCTACTGGCCCTACTTGGAAGTAGAGAGGCTGTTTCCATGAGTAGGGCTATGTATTTATTGTAACACATAACATAGCATGTGCCGACATGCACATACACATGCTGAAAGTGAAATAGCACTGCATGTAAGAATTATTGCAGAACTCAAGGGATGGATTCAACTATACCAGTTTCATCGAAAAAAGAGGGTCCCCCTTTAACTGAATTTGAAGGAGATGAACGCAACTGTGATACTGATGCCCCTGAATGATGTGGGGATGAGGTATTCACAGCATGGCTAGGAGACTTCCAATTACCATCTTGAGACATCTCAGATTTGTTTGCCACCTTACTCTCCTCAAGCAACTTCCTGTGAGCATATTGCCTGGATGGAGATGGTTGTGGAGGTTGAAAAGCCTTAGATAATCCACCAACCCAAGACCAGACAGCATCTCTGTTCTCAATAGTCCACAAAAGTTTAAGACCATAAACAAATACGCGCTGACAATTATCTGCAATCACTACATTATATCCGTCATCATCACTTAGCTCAGATCTTGCATGGTCATCACTTTCACTGTCATTTTCGAATTCAGATCTCACATATGTCACCTCAAGATTTCTTCTGTCAGACTCTTGCCATGTTAATAGCCTTTCAGGATCAGCTTTTGGAGATTGCCTCCTGATTGTAAAGTAATCAGATGATAAAAGAAAATCATCATCATGATGTCGTTCTGTGCTACCACTCAACAGACTGCTACTTTTCACATTCTTAGCTCTTTCCGTTGCTCCAGATTGTAAAGATTTCCTAGTCATTTGAACTACTTGGGAGACACTAGTGCAATCTTCTCTATTAATAAATGCTTTAGGCATATGTAAGTCAAGACCCTGATAGACAAGATCAAGTGGCCCACGTTGGCTTTCATATGTAACTTTTTGCTTTCCCCGACCAAAATAAAGCTCATACTTTAGCTTTGTCATCTTAATTGTCAATCCCTTGGCTGGGTCATCATTTTCTAGAGGCATATGCCTGATGCATGCTGGAGTCGCATCAACCCTAAACATGAATTCTGTCATTACCTTGTCAAGTGACAGATTCCCTGACCTAGCAACTCTGGGGACTCCAAAACGGGGCCACCTAGAAAAGGAACGAATTTTCTGAGGAGGTGCATAATTTAAGTTCCAAAATTTAATTAGCCATGCTAAATCATGAGGTCCAAGATTGAGTGTTGGGAAACCAGATGAGGGCATATTTGAACCATAGGCAGCTCCATCAAGGACAAGCGGATCAGAAATAGATGAAAGCTCTGACTGGCCATAGCTAGAGGGAATAGCAGGCCTAAGCAACAGATTCCAACGTAGAGACAAAGCAGTGGATCTAAAAGGATCATAAACCTTTTCATGAGGAACACCTTCTTTTGGAAGCGCAAACAAATAATGGTTTAGGGGACTTCGAGAATCACACTCCCATTCCATGGTCACTTCAACACTAAAAACAGGAGCCTCTATGAGTGTACAAGAAAGACCAACTGGATGTTTTACAGATGAGTTTCTTAGTATGCTCTCCAAACTGCTTATTATAATCTTGAAATCCTTGGCTGAAACATAAACACGGCCATCAGACTGCTGCAACTCCATATTACCTGATATGATCTGAAGCCTGTCAGACTTTTCATAAGGATCAGTCGTCGCAAGAACATTCCATTTGGCTTCAGAGAAGTATAGAGTGGTTTTCCCATGAATGTAGTTTCTCATTTCATCCCACCAGGGCAAGCTTCTTTCCTTTTTCGGGGTAGGATGAACAGGATTCAGATCCTTAGTACTTAAATTAGCTCTGCGAAGAGCCACAGTAAAAGCATAACTGATATCTGTGAATGAGGGTTCAAAACCAACCCCATAGGAAATTTCAGCCTTATTAAAATGAAGAGGTAAATCACAATATGTTTTCAGTGGTGGGGTGGTGCCACTTGCTGAACGTAGCAGACCAACCTTCCTCCATCTCCCAATGAATACATTGTTGAAAACTTGGGGCTGGAAACAAGTTGCCTGCAATTTAAGGGAAGATCAAAATGGTAGTAGTTTGTCAAGAAGTGCATGGTTGCCCATTAAGGAGAGAAAAACAAAATAGTCAATGAACTTTCATGAAGGAAAAGTAATTAAGTAGATTTGACATTAATTTCATTATGATATAAATGGTTAAATTGACTGATTGTTTATATACATAGCAATAGAGGAATATTGTTCATTTCAATATTCAACAGAGTGCAGATTCTAGAATTAACTCTAGTATGGTACAAATGATTTCAGAAACCAAGTAGAACTTCTATTCCTATAATCTGTTAAGAAATATCACAAAGGTCAGAAAACACATAAGATTCATGAGTTATATTTATATTTGATAATCACTAGCATTTCTAACTCATACTTTCCTTTTTGTTTCATTTCTACAGAAAATTTTCTTTATTTGAAAAAAAAACTGTTATTACTCATTTAATTTTACTCTCAGGAAAATATCACAAGGGAAAACTTGGAAGTCAAAAAGTACAAATATCTGATTCATTAAAAATTGCGTCAGGTCAATGTGTGAGCCAATTAAGGGGCTGGAGTGGTATTAAAGATCTGTCATGAAAAAGAGTTTTAGGGAGTTTCAGGACAGACCTGCTGGGCGAGCACAAGGTGGCCTTCACATCTGCCAGAAATTGCAGCAAATAATGGACAAGTATAGTTTCTTATACGTACAGTAAGGGAGCCTGTACGTAAGTTGATAACACTTCCATATAGTCGAGAGAATGGGATATTTTGTTCACGACATATAGGATCAAGCTTTTGCAATAGCTCAATCATACTACTCTCACCACCTTCAATTTTTGCCAAGCTGACATCTAAATCTGTAGCACAAACCGAAAACAGAGAAGTCCTGGAAGTACTTGGCTTAAAACCAGATTGGAACCCTTCACTGCAGGCCCCTGATCCTTGTGATGGCACAAGACCTTTACATGCCTGGTAGTACGACCAGAAAGACTTCCTATAGATTTCCTCTCTCAACTTTTGGATCGCAGATATGTCCTGCACGTCAATCTCTTCTCCATTAAACAGAAACTTGCCTTCAAGAATAGATGCATTTTTCTCAATAGCACCAAGAGATTGACCACTTCGGGAGACAAGTTCATCAAGAAAGTTCAATCGCACAGCTAACTCACTGGCCTCATTCTTCAATAACTGATAATGTTCATCAAGCCAACCCTGAATTGGCTCTTCTTCAATATAAGCAGTTAACTCACGTATGCAAAATCTTACATGCCCAACCATTGATGACTTGGACTTTTTAGGTTTAGGATAATCTTCCTTGTTTGGAAACATAAGCTTAGTTTTCGCAGAAGTAATGAGGTTTAGAGCCCTAATCATGTCCTCAACAGAATCCTCAATGGCACGCAACTGTAGCCGGTAAGGCATGCAGATATGAACATCACGCGCTTGAATTAGCCAGTCCCATGTTGTGCCTCTCTCGATTTTCACGCTTGGAGTGTTGGACATATTAGGAATTCTAGAAATTTGCATCCTGCTGCTTCTAAATACTCTTGCATTATTGAAATGGAGTGTGAATCCTTCAAAAAGAATACCTATTCGTGCATTTTCAGAAAAGATGGACTTAACCTGAATAGTGGCTTCAACGCCATCCCCAACTTCAGCAGATATATTAAGCTTTTCAACATCAATTGCCAGAATGGATTCTCTTTTCCTGTTCAGTTTCTCAAAATCTACTGATTCTGCAAATGTCTCTTTATTCCGCTCATTATCATATATGGCTTCTTTCCTAGATTCCATGAGCTTATGCAGGTGAACCATTGACTTCAACTGCAAACCAAACTCGAATAATGATATATGCAAATCAGGATCCCACTTCACTGTTATATCAGTAGCACTGAAGATAGAGCAGGCAGCAGCATCTTTAAGGCCACTCGGTGGCCTCACAAATTTTGCATTTTGCATGTCAAGCAATGTAACTTTAGTGCCAGGATTATTCTCTTCTAAAAATTCTTGATACACAGATCTGGCTCTTTCAAGCTCCACATGTGTGGATTGTTTCTCCTTATTTGTGCAAAGACTGAGGCGGGAGACATCAAGAGAAACTGAATACTTCAGTTTCCTTGATTCCTCTGAGGCTATAGAATATATATTTGCAGTTCGAGGAGTACCATCTGCAGAGACATTAATCATGACAACTCCACCTTGAGACCCATAATTAACGCGTTTGGGATCTGCAACAACTGCACTTTCTAAGCCAGTGTCTCCACTGAAAGTTAAAGAGCATCTTTCAAGATCAAATCTTATGAGTTGAATCCCCTTTCCTGATTGTTTCGAAAATCTACTCCGTCTATGTGCAGGTTTCTTGCTAGAAGCAGATAAACTTCTTATTGCTGATTTGAAGGAAGAGGCTGTTGATATAAGTGATTCAAGGCGCCTGAAGTTCAAAATTATTCCCATGCCAGTAACATCAACTGAGAGAACCAACTTAGAGTTGGTGCCACCTTCAGGCAAATCTGTATTCTTTTTGCCCCAATCAACACTGATCTTTGATACATGCACTAATGACTCTGTATTTGTTTCCACCTCAAAAAGGCTCTCCTTTAAGCATTCTTGATATTCATCAAACATGTGCAGATTGATATCACCAAGTTCCATATGTAGTGTTGTGCCCATACTTGACATGTTGTTGGAAAATAAATGTGATGATTGTGAGCAGCCCTGCAAATGCAAATGAATATGCTGTCGTAAGTTAAACCCTAAGTTATTGCATTGGAGATATCTATTTTTACAGAAAGAAGCTCTTCCGTAGGCAGTATAGTGCTTTTTATATGTACAGTTCATTTATCCTTTTGATAAGTTGGTTGTGCATTTGGTAAACAGTTCTAGGTTAATCTTAAATGTTAAAACTGAGAATAAAGATAGAAGAGGTTCTATTACTTTCTCTTATATGTCATAAGTAAAATAATTAAAAACCAAACCAACAAGGGCATTTCTCACTAAAAAATAATTCTTACATGATACAAGGGTGAACCACTCATATCATAAAGAACAACAGACATCTCTGGGGCAGACACTGTGCATGTCCACATAATGGCATTGAGTTCAGCAGGCTTTGGGCTTTCAGAAGTAGAGCCTCTTTCATTTTCAACAGCCTCTTTCTTTTTCCTCAACGCATGAAGATCCATCCACGGAGTTAACCTGGCTAGAATTAGATTGCTTTGGGCACCTCCAAGCTTAATATCAACTTCAAACCCGATGGGCGAGGTAGGCTGTAAAAAAAGCATCTCAAAAATGAAATTGGAAAACAAAACCTACTACTTAAGGTTAAGAACTTAAAGCTGCATTGCATCATACCCAAGGGGATCTAACATATAAGTTCTAACAGACATGCACAGGAACATGAGTCACATAAAACATAACTAAGCACACAACAATTCAGCTACATGATTATCAGACTGTGCATGCAACAAAAGATCAACTATTCGAACACTGAGCAAAAGAAAAGAGCAAATCAACTATCTCACTAGACAAAACACATTAGAGGTCACAGGTTTATACATCTTCCCATCAAGAATGAAAAAAATCAAGACGTTTAGTTACAATGTCCGTCCAGCTTATTATCAATTTATCAAAGAGAGAATAAGGAACTAAGAAAGTCAAACTCATCATATCATTGTGGGTGAATGATGAATGCACATTTACAATTTAAAATCATTTAGCCTGCAAATTTTTTTTGGGACTCGAATTCAGATAGATGATTTATTTATTTGTTGGAAGCCACCTAAAATGTGAACTTTGGCTATAAAAGTACATAGTTGAGAAACATTATCTAATACATTCCAGATACCTATTTTATTCATGTTCTTAACAAATACTTGGAGAGAAGCTCAATAAATTTAGGGATTCCAAATCCATAGTAAAAAGATGAAGCAAGGTGCATATAATTATGTATTACATACCTGATGAGGAATATGAACTGATGAGACAACATCCAGTTTCAAAATCTCCATAACAGAAATGCCAGCCTCCTTGAGTAGCTGCACATAATAAAGAAATTGGCATTCAAAGAAAAGGAAGCATAATGGCACAGATAAAATCTATATCTGAAAAATACATTTGACTTTAGAACATGCGAGCATACATGAATTTCACTAAATTCCATCTGCACATCTAGCCGTGTACTTTCTCCCACATCTTCAATTGATCTAGATTTAGATCCCTTTAGTTGAATGCCCATGATGTTGTTATCCACTAGAAGACCTTCTCCGTGATGAAAAAATTTCAACTCCAACTTAGGTAAAGTAAAGCTAAGCTATCAAAAAAATATAGTAAGTATATCAATAAAATTATCACAAAAAGGGCACAGAAACAGAAGACAAACATACACTACCTATGTCCCAAAATAAAAGACATAGATTGGTATACAACGGTAGACTGAATTTATTTTTCATTCAAGTTATTTTAAAATTAGTGTAGAAATAAACAAAATTATATATTTAAAAAATATTAAAAGTTTTACAAACCAAGAGGTGACATGACTATATTATTTGATCAGATTATTGATGAAAATATGTAAAGCAATAAGACATAGTTTGACCTTGTGGATAGTAACTGTGCCTTTTGTTCTGAGATGGAGGGAGAATTAAAGTGAAAACTTATTTAATGTTAGGTTTCAAGAAAAGTGAATTCAAGTTTATTGAAATGTGCAAATAGAATATTTTGTATGACAAGTGTGAAGCGTGCTACATCAATCTTATTATTTGAATAATTCTAGTCTCACCCGCATAAGCTAATGATCTTGGGTCTACCTCATTTTGAAAAGGCATGGATTAGGTAGACTAACATTGTAGAAAAATCCAAGCAAAGCTATAACCTAATCCACAAGGTCAAACTGTGTGTCCGCCTCGCTCAGAAACCCTGTGGGCGTCGCCTTACCCTCGCTTTGGCCGCCTTACCCTCGCCTCAGGCCTAGGCGCCTAGTCCTTGGCAGTTTTAAAATTTTGAAAGCCAAATTTTAAAATTTTTTTACTTAACGTTGCCTAATCTCTTGGGTCTAAATGATGATGAGTATCTTGAAGATGACTACAGTGTTGACTTATCTAGTGTCCATGATGAGTTTATGGATATAGATATTGATATCCACATGAATAACATGTTCAAGCATAATTTTTAAACTTGCATGTTTGGGTGATTAAACTGGTAGGATAGAGATGAACTATAATTCGAATTATGTTATTATTTGTGGTCTTCTAATTGTGTTGTTTGGGTGAACACTTATGTTCTGTAGACTTTAATTACATATGTTGTGCCATATATCTACTTGTGGTTACATTGTGTGTGTGTATGGGTCGCCTAATTGTCGCCAAGGCGATATGAAGGTACGTCGGCGCCTCACCTTTGCGCCTTAACAACTATGATATATATATATATATATATATATATATATATATATATATGGATTGACTCCAGTGAGATGACACCTTACGGTGAGATGACATGCTTCGGTCAGATGACACAAAGCTCACCACTAGTCACTGCAAAGCTCACCAAAGACAACTACAAAGCTCACCAAAGTGTAAGGCAAAGCTCACCATATTTTTTCAACACTTTGAATTTTTTTCCAAAAAAAAAATCAAAGGAAAGGGTGCTGACTGGACTTTGACTGTTGACTGCCAGCATTGAGCGCCGCCTGCCGCCGCCGGTCGCCAATCGCCGCTGCCGCCGTCGCCAGACTCCGGCCGCCACTGCTGCTCCGCCGCCCTTGACCGGTGGTTGACCGGTGTTGTTATTTTATTTTTAATTAATTTTTTAATTTTTAAAATTTAAAAAAAGGTGAGTTTTGGGGTTCAAAGTGGTGAGCTTTGCTTTATTTCCAGGTGAGCTTTGCATTGTCCATTGGTGAGTTTTGTAGTGTGTTATACCCGAGCCTAGCCCCATGAAACTCTCACTCACGCCTTACACTATCATAAGAACCAAAGGACTTATATTCAAATATTATGATCCATTTTAGTTGAATTCAAATGGTCCTTAAACCCGAAAGGCCAAAACAACCTCCGTTTGACCCGAGGGTTCTGTGGTCTACTCCCATTTCAGTCCAAACCATCCCAAAACATCCAAAATATTTCCTTTTCAAAATAAAGTTTTTCCTACTCTTATTTTAGCCATGGCTGAAAATAAGAGTGTATAAACCAAAACCTTTTTGTTTGTTGTTATTTTCCTTCTTTTAAGCCTTTTAATAAACCAGTAAAACCCTCTATTCCTTCCTTTCATTCCCTGCCCAAATAAACCTCACAATCCCAACACAACACCGACAAAGAGCCAAAACCATGACCCACCTCCAGCCCCTACTTCCTGCCCATGTTTTCCCTCACAGTAACCCAAAGCCATAACTCCAAAATACCCATAAATAATACCCAGCCCTGT
>OOIL02003256.1:1376953-1495297 GCA_900332095.2 Cuscuta campestris
TGTTATACCCGAGCCTAGCCCCATGAAACTCTCACTCACGCCTTACACTATCATAAGAACCAAAGGACTTATATTCAAATATTATGATCCATTTTAGTTGAATTCAAATGGTCCTTAAACCCGAAAGGCCAAAACAACCTCCGTGTGAGCTTGATCTTTTGATGAAGAAGATTGGAGAGGTGTGTAATATCTTCCCTGATTTTATATCTCTTAACACCAACTTGGTTTTATCCATCCCTGATTTTTCTTCCATTTCATATCCCTCCATTTCTCCTTCTTAACCCTATTCTTTTCTTCCATAAAATACCAAAAAGAACTCCTAAAACACCATCCATACTTTTGCCCACTATTTCCCTTCCATTTTCCTCCGCAAATCCGCCACTAAATTATCAACTTAATAAGACCCCCGTTTCACCCCTAACATAGTGTAATGTGGTGAGCTTTGCTTTATTAGATTTTTTTTAAAAAAAAAAGTGGTGAGCTTTGCA
This sequence comes from Cuscuta campestris, assembly GCA_900332095.2. Classification (NCBI taxonomy): domain Eukaryota; kingdom Viridiplantae; phylum Streptophyta; class Magnoliopsida; order Solanales; family Convolvulaceae; genus Cuscuta; species Cuscuta campestris. The sequence continues at coordinate 1,377,442 of OOIL02003256.1, forward strand.
TTGTTCCTTGGTGAGCTTTCCATTGACAGTTGGTGAGCTTTGCATTGATAGTTGGTGAGCTTTACACTTTGACCGCCCATGACCAATGGCCACCACCGATGACCCCCACTGTTGCCGTGGACCGGTGGTTGAGCGGTGGTTGAGTGGTGGTTGAGTGGTGGTGTTATTTTTTTAACTTTTTTTATTTAAAAAAAGTGGTGAGCTTTGCATTGACAGTTGGTGAGCTTTGCATTGGTAGTTGGTAAGCTTTGCATTGGCAGTTGGTGAGCTTTCCATTGGCAGTGTTGTGTGTTATGTCATCTCATTGAAGCATGTCATCTTACCATAAGGTGTCATCTCACTGGAGTCAATCCCATATATATATATATATATATATATATATATATATATATATATATATATATATATATAGACACACACATCATCATCCAAACACAGATATTTAAGATAGAATAGCAAACACCTAATCACAGTACAATGTAAAGAAAAAACAAATAGAAGGATTTGTATGGAAAAGCAAGTATTGTTAGATGGTGACCATGGAGGATAGTGTGGCATTTTTATTCTTTTTATTTTTGTTTAGCATCCGTCATTGGCATTGTGTAAATAATAGTGGAGCCTATGGAGAAAGTCTAGCCATCTGTCATTAATAACAATGGCAAAAGCCCTTTTTCTAACTCAACTGACCTTTTCAGGGAACATTGAGGCATATCTATTGATAGACAGTACTGCTGGCTCTTTCTGAGGCTTTAGACCTGCTCCAGATTCTGAGGTTGTCTTCAAAATTTCATGTGCTACTGAGCTTTTCCTCTTCAGTAATAGCTCTTCATTTAGGTTTACAAAAACTTCTCTGCATCTGAGATCCACATCTTTGACTACTACTCCAAATTCCCTACACCCAAGTGAAATACAGCAGAAAGGAGAACAATAGCAGTCATAAAGAAAGCTAATTTCATATCAAGAAAATGAGATTGCAAAGTTGCACCTAGGCTTTAAAGTGACGGAATATGTATAATTAAAAACCACACTTGAGATGAGATATTCATTTCATACTGAAAGTTATTCACTTCCATATGCTTAAATTATAGAATGAATGTCATAGCTTCTCAGCAAGGATTGCATTCAGTCACTCACTTTGCAGTGTCGCTTACACATCTCTGAGTTTTTGTCATGACTCAAATGTAGCAAATATCACTCCATGAGACTTCTACAATATCAATGCAATCTTTTTTCTTCTAAATTTTGAGGATGTAAATAAACAACGTAAAATGCAGCCTACTATGTCATCCATATTTTTCTTTTTTTTCTTTTTTTTACTATGTCATACATTTCATTATTAAATATACAACAACAACAAACCAGTCGGATCTCACAAGAGTAGGGTCTGGGGAGGGAATGTGTAGGCAGACCTAACCCCTACTCAAAAGTAGAGTCATTACTAAACATACTTATTTTCAATTTTTTCTCTTTCATGCTTGATCCAAACCAGATATCCATAGGAGCACAAAGAAATATAAACCTACCTACCTTTCATGCCCAAACTCAAGCAGAGCAGAAAATTCTTCACATATAAAAGGGGCAGATGTCCTTTCTGTCACAGATAGCAATGTATGGTGGAGCGGAGATGGTTCACCATTAACTAATGATCGATCATCACTACTCCGAGTATCACCTAAGTGTACAAGGACAGGAACAAGAAACAACTTCACAAACAAAGCTGGCTTGGATCCACCATCTTTTGATATGTCTAAAGTCAGTTCTTTTACCTCCACAGCAGCTTTTGGTGTCTACAGAAGTTAAAAAAAGACCAGCAAAATGTAAAGGAGGTGGCACTCATGACAAACATTTATCTTGAAGAACTCAGAATTTATCCTAACCGAAGTGTAATTAATACAAGTGCCTAGCCCCTTTCACGTGCCAATCATGTCCAGATACAACACAATATATCACAGGGAGAAGAAGACTTTATATGACACTGACATTTGTACGAACACATATATACTCAAAAAAGAAATATTGCCATGGATCAAAAATACTTTGATGACAGGTAGTGCATGACATTGTCAAAAATGACTACTTTAGCTCCATTAGCCATGGACAAAAAATTATGGAAATAAAAAAAAATCAGCTGCAAGCAGCCATGCTTACTCTGAGAGCTAACTCTGTAACAGAAACTGACAAAAATCTAGCCATATTAGCCACAACTGTCCATTTTCCTCTTCCTGACTTGCGGGATCTATGAGAAGATCGAGAGCTTGTTTTTTTAGAGGATTGAGTGCTTTTACTTGAAGTCCTCATAACAATTTCCAAATCACTAATTAACACCTGCAATTTTGGATCCCTGGATAAAAAACCAGCCCCAAGTTTAACTAACGATTGCCGAAGGCTTAACCTGATTTCACCAATGCAAATGCTCTCAACAGCACCCTACAAATGATTGATCATTGAAAAGACAATTAAATTAGGGGAATAGGCATAATACCATAATTTATAGCGACCAAGATGTTAATTGAAACCAGCTCAGGGCATGATCATCTATTCAAACTAATGATAAGAGAGACATGTTAAATCTATTGAACCTGTTTTATTGTAATACCAAAAACCCTAATTTTAACAATTACAGTGACAGAAATGGAATGATGCATGGCCACATCTGTCTTATAAAAACGAGAAGTGCAGTATACGCTCAAGTTCAATGAGTGCCTTGCATGTTTTGTTTTAAAACTGATAACATAAATAACCATTTAGAAAGTAGAGACTACTTGATGCACACTCTGAAGAAGAGAAATCCTGAACAAATAACCTTTTTAAATTTCACCACAACATCTCTCAAACATTTCCAGCCAGCAACACGAAATCTAACAAATGCTCCCCCCAATAGTCTGCTCAAAATCCAAGCTATTAATCCAGAAGCAAAACTGAAACAAAATTCGCAATTAGTGATACAAAATAAAGATGTAGAAGAGAGCCTGAAAACAAATAGAAGGTCAAACCAAACCAGAAGCTCTGAAGTTCAGTTTACTAATCCACATTAACAACTCCTAGAATACACAACTCAGATAACATCTAAAATTCATATTCAAACTGCAACGAATATGGAACATACCAATTATTTAAATAAACAATGATTTTCAGACATCATTAATTCAACCTTTCAGGGTATTGGACAATAATAATCTCACATTAGGAAAGCATGCCATTGAGCCAACCTTTACGCCTTATTATTTTCATTATACCAGCATTGAGTTAGGCTTGTTAAAACTCAATTTTAAATGACGTTGCATCCTTTATTTTCTGATATGAAAAATTAAAGAGTAAATTCCCAGAATGGTACTCAAGAATTATGTGTTTTCTCAAATTAGTCATCAAAACTAATTCCCGAAATGGTACTTAGTAATTGAAAATTATGCTCAATTCAGTCCCCCGGCTAACGGCCGTTAAAACGACGTTAAACCTTATACTACTTTCTCAAAATGGTACTTTCTAACTGGGTGTTTTCTCAAATTAGTCCATTTTTTAAATAAAAATACATTAATTATAGAAAAATATTTTAAATTTTATAGGATGATAATATAATACTAAAAACTATAAATATAAATTTTATAAATTTCAAAATAACGTATTTAGATTATTTACTATTATTTAAAAGAATATCATTTAAACCAAATATGTAATAAAGACTAGAGAAATTAACCTTAGGAGTAAAACATAGAGAAAGGGCTCTTATTTTGGTATTTCTTTTATGTTTTACTCTTATTTAGGGTGATTTCTTTAACGATTATTAAACATTTTATTTGCATGCTATTCTTCTAAATAATTATAAATAATCAAAATGATTTACTTTTAAATTTATAAAAGTATATTTATAGTGTTAAGTATTATATTGTCATCTTATAGAATTTAAAATATTTTTCCATAATGTATTTTTATTTTGAAAATGGACCAATTTGAGAAAACACTCAATTAGAAAGTACCATTTTGAGAAAGTAGTATAAAGTTTAACGCCGTTTTAACAGCCGTGTTAGTCTGGGGACTAAACTGAGGACTATTTTAAACTAACGAGTATCATCTTGAGAATTAGTTAATTTTGGGGACTAACTTGGGAAAAATACACAGTTATTGAGAACTATTTTGGGAATTTACTCAAATTTAAAAAAAAACATGCATCCACATATATCACCTATTTACATTCCAAAGAGAATATACTGACTGAGAATGATTTAGGTCTAGAAACTGGAAATAGGTGGAGATTTCATGTGAATGAACCAGTGTAATCGGTCCAACCTTTGTGTCAAGCTCTTAACAATAACACTACTTTCCCTTCACACGAGATCTCCATCACTTCCGAATTTCAAGACCTAAATCATTCTCAAACAAAAGAAGTAGACGAATTCTAGATCGTGAGTAGGTGATCTGTGTGGATATGTTTTTTATTTCAGTCAGAAATATAAAAATGCCACATCATTTTAAATTTGAGTTCTAACTAACCCAACTTGATTCTAGCATTATGAAAATAATGTGTAAATGTTTGCTCAATGTCATGCTTTTTGAAAGGTGGGATTACTATTGTCTAATACCCCAAAAGATTAGATTCAGGGTATCCAAAAAACCAATAAAGGATTGTAAAAGGTTGATGGCCTGATTCCTCTAAATTCCATGAACCAAACAAACACTCACCATTTTAGATTTTCTTTTTCCCGGGAAAATTTTCTATTTTTTCACTTCTAAGCAAGGCATCACCGCCTCATATTTTTCTAAATGGGAGGTTGCATAAACTCAAGTTATAAGTAGAAGCATCAATGACACAATGATTACTTTATTATTTTAGATTACTTGTAGCTTTAAAATTCTTAAGACTTTTTTCCCTTTTCTGTTACCGTAGAAATAAAGACAGAAATGCTAAACCATACTAAGCTCCAGAGATTATTCTAGTAGAGCCACTAAGAGGAATTTCAAGACCGTTGTGCCAATGATAGTTCTGCCCTTCTACTAGTGTTTTTCCCACAAGCTGGCAACACGGTTGGTTACTTAATCAGCACAGGAATTACCTTCCTATAGAGTGTAGAGTTCCTAGTTTACTGGCATGAGTCATCAAACTCTAGTTCAGTTCACACGCCCTAATGTGATCTTCATAGTTTATACATTCAATTATATTGGTGCATATGTACGAGTGCACGACACTTTCTGAGCTCTGGTTTAATCTTCCATAGCTTCTACTCAACTAGATGCTGATGGCTCTTTGCCATACACCAGAACCACCTCCTCGTGGTTTCCCTAGAAACCCACATAGTGAACACGCAAAGAGGTACTCCGTATATGGGAACTTCACTTACTATAGTTAACAAAGAGAATTTATGGGGAATTTTGCAAGCTAGACTTACACTCTCAAACCATAAATGTTATATGCCCCTCCCCTTCACCAAAAAGGGGCCTTTTAGATTAGATTGAGCACCAATCGTATCAAGTTACTCAAAACAAAATATACTAGTATAGTAGAGCTTGCTAAACAAGAAGGAATGGTAAACCAGCTACATATTTTGATGTCATTCCACAGATCGAAATAACTAATAGACCTTATAACATCATGTTCCGAATACAATTATGTTCACATTTTGATCCAATATTTCCACATAGGAATGGACCAATTGTCATACAGTGTCCATTACGGCCCTCGTTTTTCATATTTACCTTCATAAAGAGGTCTGACTTAATATTTGCCTACTCTTATCATTCATAGCAAATGAAGTCATAAGGCATAATGTTATTGAACTATTTCCATTTGTGAGAGTAAACTAGCTTTTTTGACAAGTTAAAGTTATGTTTTAATTATAAATTTTAAATTTATGAAGCTTCAATTCTTCTATTAAAAATAAGGTTTTTTCCATTTGTCTTTACTTCCACTACAAAATTACATGAAGATTTGAATTTTATTTTCAAGGAGCGTGAATGCTCCTCTTTGAGAAGGTGCGAGAAGTTGGCAATGGGGGATGCGACGAGGGGTAGAGCCGCTGAGGTAGACTGACGTAGAGTTAATGTGTGTTGGCCCACTGGATACCGTAGATATAAGCCTTTGGAAATCGATGATTACAGTTGCAGTGTTGGCCTCACCTCCTCCAGGTTAACTAAGTCTAGTAGGTTGTGTGTTGTGTCATATGTAGCCTTTTTGTTTGTTTGTATTTTTCTTTCCTTTCGTTGGTATTGTCTACTCTCTAGTAGTTATTTATCTTCCATTTTGTTGTTGGATTGAACTGATTGGTGGATTCTCTTTTGGATTTGGTGAAAACCTCTCTGTTTTTTATAGGTGGTGGCAAGGTGTGTGTACACCCACCCCCTGACCCACTTGTGGGATTTTATTGGGATACTCTTGTTGTATTTGTATTTAAATTTCTATAGTTCTTTTAAGAGTGGTTTGGAAACTTTACCTATGTTTGCACCACAACAAGAAACACCACCCTATGATACAGAAATACTACTTCGCATTACCCAACATTTGAGTACAGATGGTAGTATGGTGGCTAATCTCCCGGTTCCATTCCATGTAACTATGTAAGTTTATACTTAAACACCAAGAACGGCATATGAGTTCCACTTCTCACTATAAACTGAAGGAGGCCAAACACGTCAAATGAAGGATTGGAAAATGTTATGAACATAGTATTAATCTGTATGCAATCAACCACAACTTCAGTACAGGCAGTGAGATATACGAAAAGGAAAGTGAAACAGTTCACTTTAAGCCAAGTGTCCCGGGGAGGGGGGGGGGGGATTTCGTCCTTTACATCTACCACCATGTCAACACCCCACAGAACAAGTACAAAATTTGAAAGATTTGCTTCACAGTTCAAAGAAAGATGCAAGCTCAACGGGTCGATAGAAATCCTAACTATGACCATCACTGCTCATTGCACAGAAACTAAAGCTAACATCAACTACACTGTTAAACAAGCTCCAAACACCAAAAACTCCAGCACTAACACGCCCAAATCACTACCATTTTCCCAACTCAGCAAAAGCACAAGCGCGCCTCACAGGCACGATCGCGCCAAAAATCAAGAGGGGAAAAGGCGGCAGCAGTACACAGTAATGGATAGGCACATAGGGAAATTCAAATTCTGCCACTTACGTTAAGAGAAGCCACAGGATGATCGAGAGGAACAAGAACCCGAACAGAAAGTTCGCGGGAGAAGCCGCCATTTCCGGCGTGGAAGGCGCCGATCGTGGACTTTCGGGGGAGTGGGAAGTCAATGGGACTGCTGAAGCATTGTGAGGATGGAGATGGAGTGCCCTAGTGAGACAGATAAGAGCAGTGGCAGTAGAGAATCCATTGACTTGGGAGAGGATCGGTATTGGATTCGGTGGCTCTGGTGAATAGAGAATTTAGGGGAGAGCAGCGAAGAAGAAGAAGAGGTGGAGGAGATAAAGAAACGGACGTCGTGGATCTGGACATGTGTGATCAAGGCCTCTCTGTCTGTCTGTATTACAGAGAGAGAGGAAAATGAGGTTTTGGATCTGGTGAGGGCGGATGCACCGGGTAATCACATGGATGTGCAATTGAATGGCCATGAGCCAACTTTTGGTTCACTTTAGTATTCGAAATTTAAATCATAAAATAAGTTTTATTGTTTAAAATATAAAAATATGTAGATTTAGAATTGAATGATATTTTATAATTTTAAATTTTTCTAATTTCAAATTGTCAATTTCATAATACAACAAAATAATTTGTAATCCAGAATTTGAATTCCATAAAACAAAATAAATCATATGGGTCCTTTCTGAATCATTAAAAAATGGGTCTTATAAACATTGGAAAATAGTTTTTTTGGTTGGTTTTTTATTTCTTTAGCAACTTTTACTTCTTTGACTAATCAAAGAAGCCAAATTAAAAATTACAAACTAAAAATAAAAAATTTGAAATTTAAATATATAAATTTAAACTTAAAATTAAAAATATAAAATTTAAATGATAAAATTGAATTAGCAATTTTGACGAAATTGGAATTAAATTAGAATTGAAATTCTATGGAATTGGATTCTCTGACTCTAATTTATTTTTTTGCGCTACCAATTCTAAATTCACATATTTTTATGTTACCAAATAGCAAAATAAAATTCAAGTCCTGAATTTCAATTACATAGTTTGAATTTCGTGTATTAAACGAAGCCTTGAAATCTTTTGGAGAGTGTTTGAGAAGGTGTGGTGACCTATGGGAAAATCAAATATGATACTGAGTAACTTACAAGTGGAAAGTATTTATTTATATCTTTGCTGAAAAGTATTTATATAGTTTAATTTGCACATAAAAATCATAATTCATAATCTAAAACCTCTAAATGATTTGAGAATGGTTGTTAGATGTATCTACAAAATTTCTTGGTGAATAATGAAAGAGTTTATGGTCTTGTGATTTTTTTTATTTGAGGAATTTAATGAAAATCTTAATATTCATTTATAGTTGAATAATTAGTTTAAGGTGTGTTTTTACCATTTTGTCAACATGATTTTGTCTATTTTAACACAAATGAGAGATATTTAGGTAAGTTAGATCTAACAATTATTTTTAACATGATATTAGAGACATACAATTTGACTATATGACTTGATGCATAGTCATGGTAGTGGGGCATTATATGGAAAATCTTATGAAAAATACTAACTAGTGGATGCTAGCTGTGACTCGTGAGTAGAGGTGTTTGAGTTATTCCACATTTTAACTACAGATAATCAAATAAATCCATTAATAAGCATGAAGTAAATGTCCACTCTTTAAATTTGTTTTTGAATAAGTTAGGTCTAACACTTATACAACCATCTTTTGTCACAAAAACTGTGTGTTTATTAGAATGTTACTTTTCAAGTGAATATGGCATCTGAATAGTTTTCGCCAAGAAAAGATCCTGACTTATTGCGTAAAATAACGTGAACTGAAATTGAAATTGTTTGCGATTTAATTTATCTGAATTGCGTCAATTAGATACACACTCTCTAGATGCTAATTTTATCCACATTGCACCATTCATCATCCGCGAGTGAAATTGATGCCATGCAGATACAATTAATAACATTTTTATAATAGTAATAGTAATTCATTACACTATCATGAATAATTAATAGTACAAGAAATAATAATAATAATAATAATAATAATAATAATAATAATAATAATAATAATAATTTTCTCTATATAAGACTAAAAGGTAGTATGTTTCTCTGAATATGACCAAGTATATTTTATTTATTTTATGACAAATATTTTTGTATGATCTGCCATATCCCATATATATACTCTCATTAGCAACAAGTGTTGGATATATAATACCTAGTATTTCAATGACTATTCAAATATATTCTACTTAAATTGCGTAATAAGTCATTCTTCTCAAAGGCAATACATTTTAGAACTTTATATTGCTAAACATTAGAGTAAATATGACTATTTCTATTTAGGGAAAGTGATGTGTTTTATGTTTTATTTGCATAAATTACCTAATAATAAAAATAATAAATCATCTATTCTTTTACACAGAGTACAATAATAGTATATTAAATTATCCAATTTTTTTGCGACGGAAGAACCAACGTTTACTTTTATTTTACATATATAGAGTGGTATATTGATATAAACATTAAAAATGTAACAAAAATATATATGGATGGACGAAAGGATCAGGTTACAACTGAAAATAATGTTCATCTACACATGTCACTATTTTTTAGGAATATCGATCACTTAATTAGTCCATCATCTAGTATCATCCAAATATTTCGGATCTTTGTTCATTTTGTCACATTTAGTGGTTTGGATATCCATCATGTAAGGATTTGTGGGAGGAGCTTCAAAACGAATATAGTCGTACATGATTCCATAGAATGGACTCTGATTCCTTGGTTGAGTCAAGTAAATGGTATTATAATAATCTCCCGCAACAAGTGAACTTCCCTTTATATCCACATTGAATAGCCAGTATAGCCCATGTATTCCATGCCTAGCAATTGAGTTATCCTTCCCTATTAACCCACTGCTAAATAGTGGTTGTTGATTGGTGTTTGGATTGTTAACTCTTATCTGCATGATTTTGAAAAAGGGAAATATATAGTTCTATTATAGATAGATGGAGTATATATATTCAATGCATGTATTTAAAAATGTGTCTATATTAGGTTTTCTTTTTGTATAAAAATATGGAGCAATTGAGTCCCAAGTTGTATTTTGAGATAATGTACTTATATTTACCTGTAGCTCAGCATAAGTAGAAGATGCAATTGCCACACGTAATTTGTAGATGCCATCGAGATGGATACTATCAAGTTTAAACTTAATTTTCCATGTAGTTCCTTGATAAGTGTTGTCCTCCTTTTTCCTTTTTAAAGAGAATAAAAAACATATTTATATTAGATGCATAACTATCACTCATAAATGTAAATACGTCACATGGCAATGAACATTTCTGTGTTATATGAATACCTTGTGACTTGAGCATAAAACCAATCTTTCGCATAATCGCTCTCACCCACTGTGTAAACTAAGTCTTCATTTGGATATAACTCTGAGTATCTTTCCCAAAGTCCATACTGCCTAAATCTATTCAAGATAAAAAGGAAATGAAAGGAAAACATGTCATGCATTATTAAAAAACCTACTCTACGACAGCTTAAACTTATGGTTGAATGTCCAAGAATATTTTTGTACTTTGATACGTCCTTTTGCATGTAGGGGATATATTTTGTTCAAGCCTTGCACATGAACCTTTTCGTCAACAATGATTTAATAACATACCAAGAAATCAACTCAACCACAAGCTCGATCGGACTTTGATTGAAAGTCCAAGAACATTTTATACTAATCTAATATGTATTGTAATGTGTAAGTTATTTTTCTTCACTCAATTAATGTATTAATGGACAAAAGACTTATCATAAACCTGACTGTACCTATCGGGATGATTAAGATAAAGCTTGTTGATATATTTAGGGTTTGGATCAGGAACATAGAATTCAGCAGCACTACGGTCGGGAATGCCTATCTCCCACAATGTGGGTCCATCTCTTGGAGGCTCAAATACCATTTCACCCATATCCATAACAAAGCCCGAAGTTACGGTTATGTCAGCTTCGTTCCAATAATTTCCCACAAATCCAGGGACCCAAGCATGAATATTGTAGTTCCCGGGGCATATGTGGTTGATGGAAAAGTAGCCATCTTCATCAGTAGTGGTCCAAAACTGATAGTCCTAAATGAAGACAAAGAAACAAAAAAGCCATTGTCTATATATTACTGAGTACACGAATTTGACTAACTAAAAAAGTGAAGAGTTTTGAGCAAATAAAGTCTATATTTAATCATTGACCTCAATTATGAGAGAAATATCTAAATATGACTAACATATATTTATGTTTAAAAAGTAGGATTTTTAATGTGTTTATACCTTGCATTCTCTTTGCCAGGATCCAACAACATTTCCCTTTGGAGCGAGTCCAACATGTGCACCATTGGCGGGAATAGGGTCATTAAATATGTACCTTCCCAAGCCAAGACATTTTCACAACTTTAGATAGTATTTTTGAAACATTGCCCTACTAACAATTAGAGATAAAGTTTATGTACACCCTATCTCTGACTTTGCTTTTCCATTCATTATATTTTACTGAACTTATTATTATTGTTTGTGAGATAGCTGGCTATGTTTTAAAAATGTTTACTCTTTTAAACACCCATTTGACTTTAAGTTGTACTTTTTTAAAGTAACTATACAGTTGAAACTTATTTAGAAAAGAGAGGCAAATTTATCATCTTAATAGTTTGTCAAGTCAAAATAACTTTAAAATATTGAATGGAGGGAATATTTTATATTTAAAGCACAATAAAATATATTACACATATATAATATGAGCAAGGTTCCCATGACATTGCCCAACAATGTCATGGGATGACCCGGGGGCGCTCAGGTGCCCCGTTCGTAAAATTGACGGTTCCTACCCCCTAACCCCCCAGTAAACCCCCACCCCGCCCCGACCTGAATACACCTCCCCCACCCCCATTCAATTGCACCCCACAGGTTGATTTTAACTTTGAAGTCAAATTTTGAAGTCAAATTTATAACATAACACCTCATACACCACAGATGAACTTTGTTTATATCCAAAATTAGTTTTCTTACATTTTATTTGGATGATCATTTAATTGAGTGATTTTTTAACACTTTATTTTTTCTACTCCGTAATATTTTCTAACTCCACCTGGCCAGTGTTTTCTAACTCCTTCTGGTTTCTTCCAACTTCTTCCAATTTCTTCTCATATCTAACTTTAGAATTTCAACCAAAAGAACAGAGCTTTAATATGCATTATTCTTACTTGTCACTAATTAATAGTTTGCCAGTGACATTTCCACGTTGATTGGCCAATAAGTAGTCATCTGATCTTGGAAACATATAAGGCCAACTTTGGACTTCAACCTGCATCTGCAGAAAAATATTATATACAGAGTACTACACACGTTCCCAAAGATACTTAATGAAAAATATAAAAAAATATTGCAGAAGATACGATTACAATTTGTTGAGAAGAGAAAACTTTTGAATAATTTAACACCTTTTGTTTCTTAATTTAGAGATGTATGAAGTTTATTTTGGAAGAATGAGAAAATATCAAAATAGTGTGAAGTATATTTTGAAACATATGTATAGCATTTGTAATTGTAGTAACATAGCTAATACTTCATTAAATTTATTTTGAATTAATTGCACCAATATGACTTTCATTTTTGTCAATGAAGTATTTTGATCATTAATATATTTAATTACATATTAGGTAATTTAGAAAAACTGACACTCCCTTCGTCCTTGTTTTGATTACAAAATGGGAATTACGATGTAAAATGCCACAATTTTTTAAATTATTTTATTTACAAATTGGTACATCAATAAGAAATAAAAATTACATATTAAAAAACTACGTCAAAAATTCTATAAAACAAAAGGTGACATGAGTATTTTATTTTATCAAATAATTAATCAATGAAAAATACATAAATAATAAACAAAAGTTATCGAAAGAGAGAGAAAATAAAACTGTAATCAAGATGAAAATGGAGAGAGTATATGAAAATTATACATTACTTTAGCGATATTTCACTTAGTAATTGAGAATTTTAATTCACCAAAATATTAATAATGTTACTGAAGATACACATTACAAGAACTATTAACCACTACAAGAAAATATATTTTTCGCCGAACTTATTTTGCCACACATAACTAAGTGTGGCAAATAATTAAGAGATCTACAATTTATCCACTCTGATAAATGAGGTTATTAGAAATTTAGGCTTGCATTGAGACGTATACATACGACTATACGAGTACCCACATATCACATAAATAAATCCTTTAAATTAAAGCCCAACCCAATACACAAGTTAATTAATTCTAAAAAGCAGTTTCACATCACAATAAAAAAATCGGGAGTGTGGAAATTATCTCACTAGGTTGAGACGTGCGATTAGGTTCTTCGATGAACAGTGATCCGCGACTCCCTTCAATCGGAAATTCCCCTTGATTTTGTTAATTTTTTCTGGGCGATTCATAATGCCTTTGATTCGTCTTCAACAAGAGAATAAGATTCAAAGCTCAATTTGGTGATTCGTGGCAGGAATTTGATAGAAACGAAGGTCAACATTAGCGCAACTATTGTTCATCCACGATGTTGCAGGTCTGATTTTTTTCGTTCTTACTGCTGATTTCAACCCCAAGATTGAGGTATTTTGAGGGGATAACATTGCCTAACCACAATCTAGAGTTCATTGATTCGTCCAAACATGAATTGTGAGCTTTGGGTGTAATTAGAGTCTCTTAGCACTGTTCACAGCGCGAGACATACACTGGAGGTTCTCCATTTCAATTCCTCTTTCTGGTTCCGTTTTTGGGCGAACCCCAAAGGTGATTTTCAGCTCTTCTTCTTCACTTTGGTCCCCTATAACTTTGAAATTTTTTGGTGCTTGTGTTGGTATTTTCTTGTTGTGCTAGCTGCCCTCTTTGTTAGTGTGTAGTATTATTAGTTCGGATGATGATGTAGGGGAGTGGTTTGATTAACTCGCCCCAAACTTTATTTACATGGTTATTTAATTTTAAAACTTTGTTTTAAAAAACATATAAGTAAAGCATTAATAAATTATTCGATCTTTTAAGAACTCGACCCCATCATCATTATGGAGGGGGAATACTTAGATCAATCTCAATATACTTATCAATAATATATAAATAATATAGTAATTAACTAGTCTCTACCTGCATTTTGGCATCTTCCCATAAAGTGAGTGCACCATCAACTCCCATAGCATAGTTAAGATAAATGAAAATAGGCCCAAAAACTTTCTTCCATGCCTCACCTTGCGCAAATTTAGGCGTTAACTCCTCGCCGCTGTAATGAGAGCTCAAAAACATCTATTGACAAAATGAGAAAAACATATGCGAGGTTATATTTAAGGAAAGTCATTATGTTTTAGTGCTATTTAAATAAATTTCCAAGATGAATATTGAGCTTACAGCTAGGGCAGTGGGACCGACATGAGAAGTGAGGTTCTGTTTGAGGGGCCCACCGGATCGGAACTCGTTGCTAGGGGTGATCAACCAAAAGCCAACCATTGGATGGTCGGCTGTCATTGTTGATATCCAACCGTGGACTTTGTTGTCCTTGTTATCACATGAATATTGGTACTTGTCATCCACCTGCAAAAACAACCTCACCTCCATTAAAAAAAAATCTTATTTAACAACAGAAAATGAAATGTTGTGGGCTATATGCCTTCATATATACTTCACTAATTTATTAATGAATATGTGACTCAGCTCATAATATTTGGTAACAAATATTTTAAACACGTTTCTTAAAGACCTAACTCATTTAAAGAATTTTTTTCAAAACGGAAAAAGTATATTCTTTTCCCAAAAGTATGAAGTTAATTTGAAAGGTGCGTGAAGTTGAATTGACCTCTCCTTTAAAGAGAGGCTCAACGGGGTTGAGGAGTAGGACTGCTTCAGGGTAGGCGAGGGGCTGCCCTCTTCCTGTAGAGCGGTCTTCTGGTAATGGCATAAACCTTTGCCTATTGTCCGCCATGGCCATATAGTGAAACCTATATATCATAACGATATAGGGTTCAACAACTCAATTGTAATTATACATTGTTATTCTAAGAAAAATATTACAGTATATTGTTTATAGTATTTTTCTTTATTTCCTCTACACAAATTAGAATCATAGAAAATTTAGACAGTCTATTATTCAAAATTGTACCAAGTCAAATGAAAATGAAAACTATGAGAAATAGGGAGTATTAAATTCTTACTTGTCTTTTCTTAACTTGAATGCAATCCTGGTCTCGCCAATGGAAAACGGAGGCCACTCTGGTGAACCAACATGCTCGTATATCGCGTAAGAGTAAAAACCAGATGAACCGCGAAGCAAAACGTACCTATACACACACACACATAAGTGCACTAAACATATTGTGATTGATTGTTATTTTGTTTGAGACACGTTAGGCATTTGTCTTCTTCAAACACTGGGAGGTTTTTTAGATAATAATGAGTTTATTAATTACTCCGTATTACTTATTTGATAATCATGGTAAATTTGGTAAGGGTAGAGTATCTTTCGATATATAGTTTCTTTCTTAATAAAGTTCTTGGTTTATGGGATACTTATATATTCATTCTTCCTAATTTTGTATAGTGACATAATACACAACTTTATTTACCTAGAATATTCTATCCATTAATAACCTTTCTCTAATAGCAAAATAGTTGAAATAATTAACTTCGTTTTTTAAAATTAATAGTTTTTATCCTTTGTATCCTAAAATCCTCGTGCCTTCACCATATTTTCTCATGTTCACCAATTGGCAATAGTGAACTCATAACAAGAGGCGGTTGGGTATGAGGACAAGGGATGCAGGGGATTTTGGCAGTGTTGGGGAATAAGAACGTAACAATCAATTTTTCAAGTGGAGTACCGTAAAAACTTCAATTAAATGAGTGTCATAATATAACACTAAAAATAAATGTTATTTTTTACCGAGCCGTTCTAGTAAATAAAAATCATAAACTAAATAACCTTTTGTCAATATTTAGTGGAGCAAAGTGTTTGAGGGTGGGATTCCATGGCCTTGAGAATGATACCTCCACTTGCTCTTCTGTTTCAGTTATAACCTCAAAACTGGTCGCTTTAATCCTACAAACATAAAAATCTTCATCATATAACAAATTTAATCTAAATATATTAAGTCGTGCTAGTATTACACTAAGATTTATGAAAATATATTATTATTATTGTCATTAATTAGTAAAATTGTCATTGAGACATTAAAAAAGATTGTTATTCCATTCTATAAAGTCAACTTGAAATGGAGCAAGAGCACTCCACCAGGCGTACATACACTTCGAATATCCCATATTTCCCACCTTCGCTAGTATCATTCCATACCACGTCCCAGTACCTATATATACAAGTATATAACAAAAAAAAAGAATTATAAAAATTATGTTGCATTTGGCAATTGAACCACGTTGAAACTTGCATCGTTTAATTATTATAGTTGGTTCATAATTGTGTATTTTGTTTCCGCGTGTGTTTATAATATGACAACATGCAAAAGTTGTCCAAAGAGTGATTATCATTTTATAGTAAGGTAAAATGGATGATGAAAAAAAGAAAATACTTTTTAAAAAAAACGGAAAAATAAAAATTACCCTCGGTTAGATTCATCATTAAGAACTTCAAGAAGGTTGTCCATGCCATTATAACGTATGCCAGTCACAATCCCCTCTGGATTTGATAGCGTCACTTGAACTATACCATTATCCATCATAACCTGCGTCCACCACAGTTAATCAATATTTAATTACTCTGTAAATTATTGTACAGATTATTAAATTAGCCCAAGAAGCCTGCCCACATGCAGTAATCAAAAAATTAAAGATTTAAATTACATGGATTAAAGTTTCTTTTTAATTGTACAACGTAATTAATTACATACATGGCGATCTTGTTTGTACAACCGTACTCCTATAGCGCAATTGCCCTCCATCTTTATTAATTGAGTAATAATAATATTTTCCCACAATGCATATTGCAAACTGGTACACCGTGTGCCTATATATAGAGAGAGAGAAGAGTGGGAGAAATAGACCAGGAATTATAGTGAACCGGTCGAAAATGAAAAATAAGAGTCCTAATTTTTTGGTTCGACAAATTCTTTCGTGGTCTTAAGTGATCTTAAGATCCACAACCATTTTATAGACATTAGTATATAAATATCATGAATGAATTGAACTTTTTTAGAAAAATAAAAGATTTCTCGGTCTAATAAAAGTATGAGAATGTTATATTTTACATGTATGATTTGATTAAAAGAAACTAAAAGTTGGGGAAAGAATATGCCCTTCTTTTGAAAGTTAGTTGGGACTATGGGATTCCTTGAAGGGAAGGCATGCAGATCATAAGTAGTTTCTTGACTTAATCTTTAATAGTCTATGCATATGTTTTTTGTTTTAGTTTCTTCCATTGTTGTTGAATGATTGCATACACACATACATACCTTGAGAGTAAAGCAGCAGATATATATATAACTTCTGTTGAAGACAAAATTTTGATAGATGGGCCCAATTGTATTTTGGAGCAATGCGTAAACTTGGACTTGAATGATCGAATTGGGCCTATTCCACGGAAGAAATGCTTGGATATAGGCCTGTTAAACGGAAGGCCGATTCATTCAATCCTTCCTATCCAGTTTTAGTTTCAAATTTAATACCGGGGTAATAAGGATAACTGGATGAGAAATGAAAGCCGTAGAACCCTCGTCTCTGTCCGCCTCGCCGCTCCCGGATTCCCCGGCCGTTCCGGCCAAGCACCGCCGCTGTAAGCCATCTCTTTTTTTCTTCTGGAATCACTAACTTCAAGCCTATATCTCTCTGCGTATCTCCTTGTTGTAGTCGTCGGCGCCGCCGCGCATTAACACGAGTGAGGTTTTGATGCTTTGAACTCTCTGTGTACAATCGTTAGTCGAAAATGGAGATGATGCTCTGCACGAGTCAAACTCACCAAGGTTTTTGCTCATTTCTCGGTACTCGTAAATGGAAAAGTGTTAGTATCAGTTCTATAAATGCGTCTCTAAGTCGTCCTTTTGGTGGTGAATTGGGGAAATTGGAGTGGGGTTCGAAACTTAGGGATAACAAGGCCATTGCTTGCTGTAGTGTTGAAACTGTAGGGACTAACAGTAGCAATTGCTTTGAGAGTAATGAGAAACTTAGGAGGCTGTTGAAGAGACGAAAACTAGGTGAGGGATTTAGACACTTTGAGGCTATGGTTCAGTGTGGAGAAATCCCTGATGTAGATCTCTGCCGCGATTTGGTTAAGGCTTTTTCTAGAAGTGGGCAGATTAACAAGGCCACAAGGGCAGTGGAGCTTCTAGAGGGTTCAAGGATGGTGCCCGATGTCAAGTCGTACAACATCTTGATCAACGCATATTGTAAGGCGGGTGAGATTCAAAAGGCGTTTGAAGTTGTGAGCCGAATGAGTGTTTCTCCTGATGTGGTCACATACAACACCATCCTCCAGACATTGTGTGAAACCCTGAAACTCAACCAAGCTATGGAGGTTCTTGGTTTGCATCTGAAGAGCAGCCAGTGTAGCCCCAATATGTTCACTTCTAGGGCAACGCGCAAGGAAAGTGGGGCCCAGAAGGCGATGAAGCTATTGGATGAGATGAGGAGTACGGGACTTAGGCCCAATGTCGTGACATGTAACACCCTCATTGATGCGATTTGCAAATCGGAGGGTTTGGATGAAGGGGTTAGGTTCTTGAATAAAATGCCGTCCCATGGGGTCCAACCCGACCGGATTACATACAACATCGTCTTGCGTAGAATGTGTAACACCAATAGATGGGAGGATGCCTTGGGGCTGTTTGAAGAGATGGTTAAGAAACCTTGTAGTTCTCCGAGTGTCACAACCTTTAATATTCTCATCAATTTCTTGTGCCGGAAGGGTATAACTGGAAGAGCGATTGATTTGTTGGAGAAGATGCCAAAGCACGGGTGTAGGCCCAACGCCTTGAGTTACAACCCAATAGTTCACACATTATGCATTGAAAACAAGATGGAAGAGGCAATTGGGTATCTAGATGTGATGATTTCCAGGGGATATTACCCTAATACTGTGACCTATAACACATTGCTCGCCACTCTCTGCAAAGATGGGATGGTTGAAGTTGCAATCGAAATCTTTAACCAACTGAGCACAAAAAATTCTTGTTCTCCCGAGCTTATCACCTACAACTTGCTTATAGATAGTCTGTCAAAAGTGGGGAAAACGGAGCTGGCCACAAAAATGTTTGAAGAGATGCTGAAAAAAGATATGAAACCTGATTTATTAACTTTCTCTTCGCTCTTATTGGCTCTCGGTAGGGAAGGAAAGGGTTTTGAAGCAGTTAAGTTGTTTCGCGACTTGGAAGACTTGGGTACCGTGGGTAATACTGTCACTTACAATGCTGTAATGTTGGGACTTTGCAAAGCTCGCCAAACGGACCTTGCAATTGACTTGTTGGACGAAATGGTGTCAAAGGGATGTCAACCGACTCAATCTACATATACTATTCTCATTGAGGGTTTAGCCTATGAAGGGTTTGGAAAGGAAGCTCTGGGGTTGCTGGACGAGTTGTGCTCAAGAGGAGTTGTGAAGAAGAGTTTTACTGAACAGCTTAGTCAAAAAGGTGCTGTTACCACATTGTGAGCTGACATTGTGCTGCATTATTCTCCTAGTGTTTTTCTCTGTTTATATCTGGTGCCTTCCCTTTCACTTTTAGCCGTTTTTAGTAACTGTCAAGAACTAGACAATTGAATGCCATTGCTCTTCATGAGACTTTTAGAAAAAACAACTCTCCATCTTCAAAACGACCACGCATTTACCAGAAACGTATAAGGGCATGTTTGGAATAAAGAAAATATCAGAGCGAAGTTGAAGGAAACTAAACATTGAGGAAAAGAATCCCTATATTACATGTTATACATTGTGCATTTTGCATATTTATTTATTTATTTATTGTGCCCATACTTAGAGCATGCACATTGTGAAATTTGATGTATGCATACTTGATGATTGTACTGTTTTCATTTCGTTTCTAAAAGAGTTCTTTATTTTCTTGCTAACAACACTTTCAATCCGGCAAATGACAAATATGAAACCTTGAATTTGAAATTGTAGAAAAATGCACAATTTTTGTACATAGTATGACGGAGTTTTTTTCTTTATAGCACCTAACCCGATATGATACAAGTTGACCTTTTTATCGATGCGAGTTGGTTACAAGAGCTAGCTATAAAAAAAGGAGCAATGCTAGGGGTACATCAAAGGTGTACTCCATCTGTCCCCCACCCCTTTCTCCACGACTCATTTTTATCCCACTTTTATTTATTTAATTTTTTTTAGTATCTTACCCATTTTTGTGGTAATGGAGGGAGTGGGGGACGAATGGGGTACACCTTTAGTGTACCCCTAGCATTTTTTTTAAAAAAAGATAGAGACTAAAACGGAGGACAACCATCCACAACCACACCTCTTGCGGTGGGACACGTGGCAAGATCACAATGCTCGGGGTCGGTGGTGCCCCACCACGACACGGTCCGGTTCTCCAACCCCACCGCGAAGTACAAAAACACGGCCATGAACGCGACGCCGGCATCCAACGCCGCCGACAGGATGTAATTGTACCTCCGCCACCACCTCTTCCTGTACCTGAAAACAAAGAAGTTGAAGACCGTCCCCACCAGAATCCAAGACGTGTAGTTGAGGGAGGATGCCGGGGGCATGCCGTTGGTGGCCCCAAAGAGGACGGGTAGGTTGATGAGAGGGATCCATGCTTGGGAGGGGAAGGCCTTGTGTAGGAGCCAAACCACGACGGGACCCAACAAACCTCCGAGGAAGAACCAGTTAAGGGCGGAGTAGTTCCCGAGGGACCCGAAGATCCTCTTCGGGCCGACCAAACCCCAAATGACCGACGCGTCGAAGAAGACGTGGTCGCCCGGGCACGTCCACGGGCTGTTCGAGAACTTGTCTTGGTGGCAGATGTTGTCGACCGAATGCAAGAGCCACCACGCTACGACCATGTTGGTTGTTCCGGCTACTATGGTTCCTATGAACTGCATCCAATTTCACTATCAATCATCAAACCAACTTATTATACTATGAAACATTCACACTCACTACTAGAATTGCTTCATTTTATGTAAAAATTTTGGAAGTATTGGCGTCATTTAATAAATATGAATATATCGTATAATTCCGAGAGTAATAATGTGAATATTTCCATTATAATAAGATAATCGTCGAATATTTTTTTTCTTGATTTGGTTTTGGTGTATAATACCTGAACCAAGAACATGGATCTGGGAGGAATCTTCATATAATGGCCAAGCTTGAAATCGCCGAGGAAGGAGACAGCTTGAGCCATGCTCATATATCCGTACGTCTTGAAGCAAACATTGGCTATTGGCTTTCCCGGATATATTATCCCCATTATGTATTCTGTTATTATATTCAGTCCTGGTGTCTGTCTCATTTTCAAAGAACACAAATAAGACAGGAAAAAAAACTCACATGCATATATTAGATGTACAAGTTTTTTTTATGTCTCGTTTAGTGAATGCAAAAGATATGGCTTCTGATATGGGTCCGAAAAAAAGTTCAGAGTATTTAATGAAATCTAAATAAAGTTTGAATTTGATATTTTTCTCAACCATCGCCGCCCATCTTCGTCTTACTGTGAACCATTGTTTCAAATATCTGGAAACACTTATATTCAGATTTCAGTATTCGTATCTTTTTTTCAAATTTCAAAACCTATATCATATTAGTTTTGTTTCAACGACGAAATGGACCCTTAATAAGCAAGGTCAAAGCACAATTCTAACAACTATCTAATGAGAATTACCATGTTTGTGGTAGCAGTGATGATGCTAATGGGGAGGGTGAAGAAGAAGGCAATGGCAGCTGCAAAGAGAAGTCCCCAATATGGCATCTGAACCTCCTCTTTCTTGAAGATGCACAACGTTAGCGAAACCGCCATTGTCACTGAAAGAAGTATGTAAAACCACCATGAAGGTATGTCTTTGTAGTTCCTCATCAATCTAGTGTGGATATCCTCTTTTCCCTTTGTCGAGGCTCTGTATCGATCGTATATCTCCCTGCACGCACCCCCATTGAAATGAATATAAAGGGTTAATTTTCTGCAGCGAATCCTGTAAAAATCTCACTCTGGCACTTTTGAGAAATCAACCCTTTACTTTTACCCAATGTCATTGGGTCCATCCCCAAGCATATTTTTTAGCATCAATACAACCAAAAGTTTAAACTAAATTTGTTACTGTACCTTCCATAGAAGATGGCTACGTGAGAAAGCGTAGACGCAATCGTAGCAAATCCGAACCCATAGGCCAAAGAAAACATGGTGCTCAAGTGTATCCTCCCTTGCTTGGCGTACTGCGTCTCGTCAAGCTCAAACTTCTGGTTAACAATGGCCGATATATTATACAGTTGGCCCTGCGCGGTGAACAAGTCCGACGAAATAACGGGAAAGTTTTTGGCGCTGTTGACGTTGAACCCCCAATAGAACAACGGAATCACGACGTACATCACGCTCATGTAGCCGATAAAGACGTTGGCAATGGCGAAGAACGGGCTTATGAGTGGACTGGACAAAAATGACGCTATTGTGGCCCAGTCCATCGTCACGGCTCCAAGCCCAAGCCCGCTCATTCCCGACCCGAGCTGTTGGGCCGTGACAGATTTGGGGAAGGCCCAACACACCCAAGAGATGCTTTGTAGGGTCTGGAAGAAGTAGCCAGGGAATAAGTACCATAAGAAACTGCAAGTTAGGGCAATTGCAAAGAACTTTGCCCTGGACATGTGCCCTTTATCTTCACCTTCATTATCCCTTTCATGGAGTGTCCTATGAAATTGAGTTGGACCACAAATTAAAAGTGTTTTATCAAAGAATTTCATAGATCATATTGCAATTCATAAGAGCATAAAAATTAGTATATTTATTGTCCGGCCCTTTGCCAACTTAAATAAAAAAATCTCATTACAAAAAAGTTTCACATTTTTTAATCATACAGAAAAATAACTTTCCTTTATGAAAAAGTACGTCGCTTTTTTTTTTTTTGCTTCAACATAAATTTCAAAGAAACAATATTTATAAATTTTAATAACAGTAAATTGTCAAGTAAAATGTAGAACCCTATTTCAAAATAGATGTATGGAGCAAAGCCCACGGTTAAATACTTCACTCCTTTCACACACAAAATTAAAAACCTACTATGATTTTCTTTTTTCTTTTTGTTCATTTTAAAATGCTGTAATTTTGCCACTTTTTCTTTGTTTCTCTTTATTGAAAAGATTGTGGTAGAAAACACTTTCATGTCTTTTAACTAAATTCTAACCATTTATGTATAGACTAGTGTTTTTTACTATTAAACTTACATCTTTTATTAGTACTATACTTTTTAATGTTACGTGAAATCACAATGAACAATCATATGTCAATTAAATTATGAAAATGAGTCTGATTATTTTGACATTGAAGTCCAAGCTTATAATATGGTATTGGTTCATTTGAAGTGATATTGTACCCAACTATAAATACGACAATAAAATTTAAAGTCATAATACAATGTCATAATATAATATTTTGTGGCAACTTGATTTCATAATAGGACAATAAAATTTAATGTCAAAATATAAGATAGAAATTCAAAAGTTGTATGAAAACATAAAAAAGGTAGGTACCGGAAGAGGGAGATTTGGACGAGAGTGCTGGGCCACCACATGTGAGCGGGCTCCACCACGTATTTTCTTAGAAGTCCAGCCCATCCATATCCTAATACCTGTTGCCGCCCATTATAATTTATTTTCATCATTTATACCCATTAATTAATTAATTGCAGATATTTATTTTAAAAAATCACATACCACGAGAATAATCCAAAATAAATAAATAAATAAAAATAAAGAATTGCTCTAAATACTGACAACCTGATATGGATAGAGTGAACATTGCTAAACAATACTCGTAAGTGCAGTGGGAAATGAAGAAAATATTCCTCAGACTTTTCTATAGCTAGTTAAGATAGTTGAATGACATTTTTTTATTTGACTTATTTGGAAAATTATACGGGGTATAAATTTAAATTGAATTGTTTGAAAAAAATATTTATAATAAAAATTTATATACTTAAATACTACTCCCTCCGTCCCTCATAGATCTTTCCAATAGCTCTTTTTCTTTGTCTACAATAGATCTTCTTATTTCATTTTTTAACAATTAAAATACCACAACTACCTCCACTTACTTTATTTATTACACCTCACCCACCTCATTTAATACACTCCACTCATTTTTCATTAAGGGTATTATGGTAAACTTTCACTTTTTTTCAACTCTCTTTAAAAATCACCAAAAGTCAAAATGAGAAATCTTAGGGGGACGGAGGGAGTATATCTCAAAAGTATTCCTATTTCATTTTTATGTGCAAAATCATATTTTTAAATGATTTATTTACAAATTGGTATAAAAATAAAAAATCTAACTTACCTATTTAAAAACTACTCGTATATCAAAAATTCTACAAAATAGGTGGTGACAAGAATATCTTTTTATCAAATGACTAGTAAAAACATACGCAAAAAAAAGTTATCGAGCACCCTTGAATAGTAAATACAAAGTGTTTTAGTGTACGGAGAGATGAGTATCAAATAAACGATGACAATAATATTCAAATAGGTATAGAAAAATAATTAAAAATAGTTAAAAATTTACCATGTAAATACTTCTTTTTTACCTAAATTATAGTTTTCTTTATTAGATCAGACTTCTGATAACTTTTGTTACATTTTTATTTTCATTTTATGAACGGGGCTGTGTTTGGGGCAGGGGAGATTATCGATGTGGTTAAGAGCATAAGAATCGTCAATTTTACGAACAAAATAACGTAGGGGTCTCGAGCAATCTCATGATATGGCATTCTAATGTAATAGGAACTCCTCCTGTATGTCCTAAAGGTCTAGATAGTCGGTCCTATACTATACGTAGTACATGTTCTGTACTATTTTGATACGGAGCATGTCCTAAAATGCGGAGTATTTATTTTATTCTACATATTCTGATCCCTTTATTTAAGAAAGTTTTTCAATCTTTTTGTCCATACAAAAATTAATTTATTAAAAGAAAAAAATGCATCCAAAATACTTTCCATTTCTGAGTTGTGAGTTCATGATCCTAACATATGAATCCATATACTCCCTCCGTCCCTGAGTGTTTGTCCACTTTCATTTTTGCACATCATCCAATGCACTTCTTTAATCCATTTTATCTTGTAATTTGTATATTAAAAAATTATAAAAATTATATATTAATAATCTATATGTTAAAACGAATCAAACAAGATCACACATGACTATTTTTAGGCTTACACATTGAGAGAATTTGATGAGTCAAAGTACTTAGATGAACAGTTCCAAAAGTCAAAAGTGGACAAACACTCAGGGACGGACCAAGTACGAAATATTGACATTTTCACAATTTTCATGAGTTAACAAGTGAATATTTAATATATATTCTTTTACAAAAATCTTAATATTTTTTATAATATTTATATACCTAAATACCTAATATATACTTAATACTTGATTTTATTTAAATTTCTTCATCCAAAAAAAAAAAGAAAAACTAAAAGCAGCTTCGCGAATCAACCCAAGTAGACTGACTTGTTGACAAAAAAAAATACAGAGTAATAAAAAACAATTTGTAAAGAATAAATACTCCGTATTTCAAAAAAAAAAAGTCAAACTACCATTGAAAATGTGCATGTAATAGAATAATGAGAATGGAAGCTTAGTAATAGTCGTACTTAAGTAGAAATATGATGAAAATCTTATGGATTAAGTTATTTCTACCTCAGATTTTATACCTCAATTTATACGATATAGGTGTGCACTCTCATTTTGTACCAGTGTGATACTGGGATGATGGTCCGTACAGTCACGTACAAACTGTTAGTGCAAACTTTTTAAAACGCGATAGCATTTTGTGTCACTGCGAATAATCAAAATGTTACTTTATCTAACTTTGGAATACATTTTTTTGGTGTTATTGTAGCGTGGTTGAAATTATATAGGCATTCATTTTTGAATATGTAATTTTTATTTTTTAATTTTACACCATTTTTCATATAAAATGATTTGAAAATAACTTCAGTCAAACATCGTAAATCGAAACAGACAATTTAAATTGGGAGGAAGGGAGTATTTCCGTCCAATCAAACAAACATAGTCTTAACTTGTTAAAAATTTAGGACTTGTTTGGGAACATCGTTAGAGATTAGCGGTAGCATTTTGGATAAATTTTTAACGGTACAGATTACTTTAAAAACGCTAACGCTAAACGATGCGATATTCCCAAACAGGTCCTTAATAAAATAATCATTTTTGGACACTCCAAATAACCGTTTGAAATTTGAAAAAGATCATTTCCGTAGGGGGAGAAGTAAGTTTTACCTGAGTGGTAATAACAAGGAGCCAGCCAGTGAAAAAAGAGATACTGCGGCGGTAAAAAGCGATAATAATGGTAACAATCCCAACGGCATAAGCGGTCCCACTCCCCACGTTCCCAAAGATGGTGATCAGCACGTGCTCCTTCATGTTAAACGGGCCCGGGTTCAGCGAGAACTCCCGCGCCCCGAATCCGGGAACCCGGAACTTCGCCGCCGGCAGCGCCGCCGCCATGAACCGCCCGATCGGGAGCGTCGCCACCTGGACGGTGATCTGCGTGATCACCAGCGGCTCCTTCCGGTAGGCGAAGAACTGGTTGAGGAAGGAGAGAAGCACGCAGGAGAAGACGCCCAGGACCCACATTCTGAAGGTCCATACGGGCTGGGTCGGGTCGTCGGTGACGGGTACGGTCAACCGGACCTGCTCTATCGGAGAGAGCTCCTCTTCGTTTACTGTTCCGGCGTCTTCCCCCGGGATTTTCGGAGCCTCGATTTCCACTGTTCCCATTTTCTTTTTTTTTTTTTAAATTTATTTTGCCGTCCGGTGGTTGGGGGTGGTGGGAAAAATAGGAGCCACCGCCATTGGTTTATTTGTAGGCAAAATAATAATGTTAAGGTGGACTTTAATTGTTTGGTCAACTTTCTTGCTCCCTCCTAGGCTCCTCCCTTCAAAAAATAAAATTATTCATTATTTTGTTTAAAAATCTTTTACTTTTTTTTGTAGTTCTCCTTTAAAATTGAAGACTAATTTTAAATTGTATGTTTCGGTTTACGATATTTAACATTTAACCGAAGTTATTTTATACGAAGTATAAAAATGGTGTACAGTTAAAAAATAAAATTTATATAATTAAAAGCTACATCAAAAGATCTACAAAATTAGTGATGATATGATGGTGACATGATTATATTATTTTATCAAATGATCAATGAAAATAGAAAAAAATTAGATAAAATTTGATCATGTAAATAAATTAATAAATACTCCGTAGTAAATATATAATTTAATTTGGGAGAGTAATATTTATTTTAAGACAAAACTAAATTGGGGTGAGGGGTGGGTGGGGTACTTGGGAGGTGCATGTAGGGACCTGTGTCCATGTATTTTGTCAATGGGACATAATAATGGAGAGAGAGCAATTGCAATTTGCAAATGGTCATTGGCCTACTCCCACTTGGAGTGTGTGTCCACATTACTCACTCTTTATGATAAGGTTGACAACGTTTAATCCAAACTATTTTTCATATTACGACTATAAATTAAGCTCACATGATCTTTGAAGAGTTAAACTTTGAAAAAAGTGATTTACAATGTACTCCCTCCGTCCCATTGTCTTTGTCCACTTACCTTTTGGCACACCATCCAATGCACTTCTTTAATCCATTTTATCTTGTAATTTGTATATTAAAAAATTATAGAAATTATATATTAATAATCTATATGTTAAGACGAATCAAACAAGATCACACATGACTATTTTTAGCCTTACACATTGAGAGAATTTGATGAGTCAAAGTACTTAGATGAACAGTTCCAAAAGTCAAAAGTGGACAAAGACAGTGGGACGGAGGTAGTAATTATTAAACGGTGTTTTCAAGATCGTATGTTATCTTCAACTTATCTGATTGGTTTTGATCTGATTAAATAAAGTTCTAATCTGATATCATTATAGTTGTATTTCAAAGTTTTGTTTGATCTAATCTTATTAAATTTCAATAAAAACAAGTAATAAATAAAAAGAATAAGCAAAAGAGAAGAAAATCACAATCAATTGGTCCATTTGATCATTGGTGTGCCAATATCATGACCTAAAAAGATTGTGATTAATCCCCAATAATATACGAGGTATTATACTTCCTCGATTCCAAAAATAATTTCTCAATTCACAAATAAAAAATAATTGAATTTTTGTTTAATTCTATATTTTTATCGATTATTTGATAAATAAATTATTCTTGTCACATCTTATTTTTAAGAAATTTTAATGTACTTTTTAAATATGTAAATTTTTACTTTTTATTTCTAACCAATCTTTAAATAAAAATGAATTAAAAAGAACTTAAAATTTTACTTCATTTTACGTAATATGGCTAACATTTTGAGACCGAGGGAGTAGGTACTATAGTAAATTTCATTTGTTCAGAAATTTTCTTCCAGTTATTATTTACACAATCAAACTTTCATCACTTTATTTATTTCTATTAACCATTTGATTAAATAATCAAAAAGTAATAAATTGAATTAAAAATAAATCCAATCAAATCTCATAAACGAAATTTCATTCATCTTGAGATGAAATTTTGAAATAACATATTTTTATTAAAAAAATTATTTTTTAAATATAAATTTTACTCCGTAACGATTACTCGGGTGAAAGAACTTAAGAGAGTACCACCATAATGGTGACGATCTCAAGGACGTAAGTAGTTCCACTCCCAAAAGCATTTTCTATTTTATCTAACCTCTTTTTCGGGCAATATACGGAGTAAACTATTTTGTCCATTTAGGGTGTGTTTGCTAGAAAAAAAATATGAATTTTAAATTTTTAATATCTCCAAATATCAAATTTTTTTTTTGGATATTTGGTAAAGCTAAAAGAAATATCGAATTTGATATTTCAAGTTATCATAAATCCTTCAGATAGAGGATTTAGATATCTCTCGAATTTGAGATATATCAATATGTGGGCTTGATATATCTTTTAACCATTAACCATTCTCCGTCACTGGCTACTATTTCTAAAATGTACAAAAAAATTTAATCAATATACAGCGTATTTAATTAAATATACAAAATAATATTACTTCACAAGAAATCTATATCAATGTATAAATAAAATCAATTCAGAAGAGATTAAATTTTGCACACTGTTCGAATAAGGACGATAATTTAGGAATAGAGAGTAAAAGTTTCGTAGTACGGTGTAAAATCTAAGGCCTCGTTTGGTACACGAAATTCAAATTGTGAAATTAGAATTAAGGACTTCAATTCCAATTCTGGTGTTTGGTAGCACAAAAATTATGTAAATGTGGAATTGATAGTGCAAAAAATGAATTAGAATTGATGAATTCAATTCTATGGAATTGAATCCTATGAAATTTCAATTCCAATTCTATCAATTCCGTATACCAATCCTACAAAGAAAAATTCAAAAACGACAAAGTTTAGAGATACATATTACACACATGTAAGATACAAATTACATACACATGTAAGAGTGCAAGGATGCACCCTTTTGCATAGCTTCGCATATACAACAATGTACAGACAGACCAGAGTGTCATACAAGTGTCGGGGGGGGGGGGGTAGGGGGACAAAGAAAACTAGGGAGTAAGTTGGGATTCAGTGCGGTTACAGAACCAGTGTTATTGATGCACGCCAGCGAATCACAGCTCAAATGAAGGGCTGAGATCGCGACTGAATGTGCTTCAAGAACACTGGTAATGCAGCACCACCACCACCACCCATGAATCCGTTCGAAGCCCAATGGAATTATTAGACTATAAAGCACAGTACATATATGATTTTGATACATGGAAGGAAAATCAGCGTTTTTTACTCTTTGTTTTTGTAAGTCTTGATTTACTCTGTTCATCGCGCGGTTTCCAAATCAGATCCTCAAGATTGCCACAAAAGTTCTTGTAAAACTGTAAAAAAAAGGAAGAAGCAAAGTTACTACTTACTACCCATTGTTCATTACTTTGCAATTCGACGAATCATTACTCTGCTTGGTGGGAGGGGAGATTTGGAAGGGAATGGAGGGAGAGGGCACTTTTTTCTTCCAAGTTAAGAGATCTAAAATAAAATATTTGGTTTATGATAATTATGATGACAACGACGACGATGATAATATAGAGTGATGGTGATGATTCAGTTCATACTTCATACTAATTTATTCTTGAAATATATGGTATGGTTTTAGCCTTGGGTACATAGTGGACTTAACCAAAATGACACATGAAACTTCTGTTGCCTCTTTAACACTATGTTTGGTTCAAGGAATTTTGAAGGAAAAGAAAAGAAAATGGTTTTCTCTCATTTTCCTTACTAAAATGTGAGGAATTTGATTTTCCCTCCACTTGGTACATTTTGCCTTCTCATTCTCTTTTCCTTCCACTTTTCCTTTCTAACCAAACAAGAAAACTTGTTTTCCACTTCATTTTCTTTTCTTTTCTCCTTTGAATTCCTTGAACCAAACATAGTGTAAATACAATGCATCAAGGGTCTAATGCGAACAGCATAACTGATTTTACAGGGGTAAGGCCGCTTATATCTTGAACTCCTAGATCCAAGGGAGTTGAGAATATGTTGCGTTTGTGGTAGTAGTAGTAGTAGTTGTTCTTGTACTCCCTCCGTCCGCCATAGATCATCCCATTAACGAGGCTTGACCGACTTTATTTTCAATTCAATTTATTTGATTGTAGGTATAGAATTTAAAAATAACATTTATATAGTAAAAACTACATGAAAAGTTCTACAAAACAAAAGGTGACAAGACTATTTTATTTTATAAAATGTGTATTCAAAATAAGCAAACAAATGAGTTAAGTTTGACCCTATGAATAGTGTCTGAGGAGATCTATGGTGGACTCAAAGTGTATATGATATTATGATATGGTTTTGGATAGAAAATCATAATGTGAAAGGAAGCTAACCTTGTCATATTCAGTATGATCTCCAGATGCTTTCTGAATGTCCACCATGAAAAATGTTGGAGCTACTTGGAAAATCTGCACAAAAGAGCATTAAATTCAACTAAAATACAGTGTAGTAACAAGGTTGAGATTTCAAATATGGAGCAATAATAGTTACGAACATGCCTCCAAAATTACTGAGAAGCGTGATATCTTATTGGCGGATAGACCTTCGACCCTCATCTGGCAGATAGTGTGAGTTCAAATGTTACAGAAAAAAAAAACAACCATAAGCACATGCACCATGGGAAAGACATCAATGAATTTGCTTACAAAATGCAGGTGATGGGTATATATTGAGACCAACCAAAAATGTACAGTGAATTAGGCGCAATATGCTCAGTCCATTCCATAACTAATAATGAATTTATGCCCAGACCACTGAAGCCTACACATTTGGTAAGAGGATCTAGTCCACGTGGAATGGGTCAGATTAAACCAACCATAACATAGGTTAGGATTTGCCAAGTGACGGGCTGAGGTAGGCTTAGGGTTAGGAGGCAACTTCCAACGGTTGTGCAACCCCTTGATCTCTATAAACCCACCTCATGTACTCTTGAAATATGCAAAGGGCGTATTAGTGCTTCGTCTCTCTCCTTCTATTATTTACGATCTATTATTTGGTATTTACTACGTCATAAAATCCGATGGATTAATCATCATATGAAAAGAGGGGAAAGACAACAATGAATTAGACAACAATGAATTAGTTTTCGAAGCAATAACAAACACAATCATCAATAATACTCATTAGTCCACCTTATAGTTACGGATGTGTGTCTTGAACCCCATTGACTGGGCAACGACTTCCATAGTTGATAAGGCAACCTTTGCAGGTTTTTGTGTAAGAAAGCGTGTTTGGTGATTTGCTGAATCCTGGAAATGGTATATTCCACTAATCAATGACCAAACACAATTAATTTATATTAAGAAAGTTCTATCAGAATAATGGTAATTGTGTTACAAAAAGTGACCTCTAGATGACTTTACAGGTACGGATTGAATTACTGATACCCGTTATGTTCAACTAAGCCATTTCATCAATAAAACACTAAACATGAAAATTGACCCTAAATTCCTATATGGATGTAATCCTCATATAGGACAATTGAAAAAGAATCTCCCCAATGAAACCACATTCATAACATGGAGATGATGAGTTTGAAATTAAAATCTCCCTTGCCCACACAAAAAAGGGAAATGGAGAATAAAAATAACTATGTTGGATGATGTAAGCAATGTTACCAGCTTAGGATCAAACAAGACTGAAAGGTTAAATCCTTCAGAGAGGATAATTAGGTCAAATGCATTGAGAGCTAGAGGTCCAAAATCTTCATTGTTGCATTGCTCATTGAGCCCTTCTTCCTACAAGACAATATAAATCAGATCAACTTAAAAAATACTCCACTATTTTGCTATAGGAAGACCACTTAGTAGATTCTGTTTAACCAATTCTTTTTATCTAACAATATAATCACTTCACAAACAAAAGGCACATTATTACTAGCATGCATGAGGCAACAAGTTCAAGAATGGAAAAGTTGGTATACTCTTTGAAAATACAACCCCAATAGAATCCCACAAGACAGTACGGTTTTCAGGGTGTGTGTACGCATACCTTACCCCTACTTGGAAGTAGGGAGGCTATTTCCAAGAAACCCCAGCTCAATACAAAAGCACAGATAAGGTAAACATAAAACTAAACCCAAAGCACAGAAAGCACACATGCACATGCTACAAACTTACGCAACAAGGCAGGAACAAAGACAACAGCAAAACACTAAGACCCAAAGATCTACCCAACAACTCTACTACTAACTCTCTAGGCAGTAGGCACTCCTATCTAAGATCACTACTTCAATGTCTTTAGCATTTTCATTCAAAGTTTCACATGTTTTTGATGTTTTTGGTTTAGTGATGTTTTAGCTAAATTTCGTACCAACTTTCTGTCAACCGCGTTAAAATTGTTAGACAGGACCAGAACAAAGTAAAACAGAATATTTTATTGCTGTAGAACTGTACAAGATTATTTGTGTTCTCTAAATATAAATAGAGAACAGACCAACATGACTTTTACTAACCAACACAACTATTACAAACCAACACACTTATTAACAATAGAAACTACCCATAACTGCCTTTTAGAAACTACCCACTGTTTTTTTTAATTAATTAAATATGTAAAACACACTAAACGACACCACACTAACTGCCTCTTATACTAACTGACCCGAACATTGACTCAATAGCCATTCGGTTACATGTAATATGTGAACAAACCCGATTATATCTAACAAAAGTGCATGTGCTCTAATTGTTTACATTTAGAGTGTAATCTCACATCAAGTGATATAAAAATCAATACTAACCTCACTATCATCAAAAGCTGCATTAATGTCATCTAAATTAACATCCTCGTACTCTATGATGTTTGCTGGAACATAACCCTTCTTAAACCAATCATCATTCCTGATGTCTCCAATCCTGATGCGCTATTAAATAGAGCAAAGATGAAAATCAGAAAGAGTGCACATGAAAAACAATTAGCAAACATTGTACTCCGTAAAAGACTAAGTCTGTTTTCAAGGTGCTTTTATGGAAGAATTAACGCTGATTACTATGGCACTAGATTCAAGTCATTCAACAATGATTTATTTCTCTACAACAACAACAACAACCCAGTTGGGTCCCACAAGAGTAGGGTATGGGGAAGGTGTGTATATGCAGACGTTACCCCTACTCAAAAGTAGAGAGACTTTTTCCAAGAGACCCCAACTTGAGTAAGGTCCTGTTCTCTTCAGCTTATTTCTGCTACTTATTGCTTATTCTTATAAGAAACACAAATCCATTCAGATCAGATTCATTCATATATGATCAATTCATATCAGAAAATTATTTAAAAAAATAAATATATAAAAAATAATAATAATAAAAATTACAATGTTAATAATGATTAAAATAACGGTGGCCTTCTTTTGACAACAACCCTTGTCATAATATGACAACAAGGCCTACAATGCTCTGTTCGGAAAATTGATGGTTCTTACCCCCCTAAATCCCCACGACCACCACCCTAGCAACCCCCCCCCCTCCCCCACCCAAAATCTCTGACTAGGGGGAGGGGTGCTGCTAGGGTGGGGGCAAGGGGTTTAGGGGGGGTTAGGGGGGTAGGAACCATCAATTTTTCGAACCGAGCATTGTAGGTTATTGTTGTCATAATATGACACCCCTACTTGTTGTCAAAAGAAGGGGGCCGTTAAAATAATAATAATAATAATCAGTATTATTAACTAATAATAATATTGATTAATATTATTTCATTATTAATTAATAATAATTATTATTATTTATTATTGTCATACTTAATAATAACTGTAACAATAATAAATAATAATGATTCAAATGATAATAATAATTATTAATAATGATAATAATAGTTAATAATAATATTAATTTGTAAATATGATAATAACAATAATTATTGTTAAATAAAAATAATAGACTTTAAAATTCATTATTATTTTAATTATAATTATAATTAATAATGATAATAATTATCATTAATGATAACACGTAATAATATTATTATTATTAAATATAATTATTAAAATAATAAGGAATATAATTATTTATTTATAGTTACAAGTATAATTATTAATAATAAAAATTATTATTGTAAATATTATTGATAATAAATGATTAATACTCGTAATATATTATTATTATTATCATCATCATCATTACTCTAATTATTTGAATTTGAATTAAATCCATTCAGATCAGATTAGATCTATTTAGATCAGATCAGATTTATTCAGATCGGATCCATTCTGATCAGATCAAATCAGCCGAAGAGAACGCAGCCTAACACTGGCAGCATAGTGAGCACCGAAAGCACAGAGCATGGACAACGATTTATTTCTATGTCCCATAAATATATCATTGTGATGTTCCATTGACTTGGCACGCTCATTAAGAAAATGATAGTGTGATTTGAATTAACGAGTATTTTGAAATAGGAGAAACAATATCAACCACATAATTCTTTCATTGCTCCCTAGGTTCCTATATCAATGCAGATTTTGACGGGGTACAAGAGTTAAGAAAATGAACACTATGTGGTTGAAATTTATTTAGAAGAGAGAAATAAATGAACCGCATGCTGCTTTCCTTTGAAATAGATGTGCAATAATTTTAGGACGGACGAAAAAGTTATAAAGTGTGAAGATTATATTTAGGTAGAAATATAGAAAAAAGGGAAATTAGACGAAAATTATGGGATGGATGGAGTACTTACTGTTTCAGGATTAGGGTCTAAAATCTTATGAATCAAAGATTTTGCTCCGACTGGGAACCGTGATGGGCAAGAAAATTCTGCTCTCTCAATCTGTAGGAAAAGAGCAATTCAGCGACAAGCAACTCAAAACAAGTTACTTCAGCAGTGTTAATACCTAATAATGCATTATGCATGTCTAGCGATTATTAATTGCTCAGTACCTTGCCATACAAAGTAGTGAGATCAACATCATCGAATGGTAGATAACCTGCCATCAGAACATAAAGAATCACACCACAAGACCACACATCCGCCAATGCCCCATCATAACCTTTATGGCTGAGAACCTGTATGAGAAATTTAAAGCGAAACAGAGAATGTTAAAGACTGTGTGTTGTCAATAATATTATACTCCATAGTAAATCACTAATGCATTATGCATGATGATGAACTTTAGTTCACCGAAATGTATGAGAATTATTACTGATGTTAGATCGTAAATAATATTGAGAGATAAGCTACATAAAACCCTTTGAATATTCAGAGTTAGATTCTTTCCCCAAGGAAGGAGTATTTAGTGGGTCGAGAGGCAATCAAGGAGCCAATCACAATCCACTTCGCTAGGAGAGACAAGTGGACTGTGGACACTTTTTTGGGAGCTTAGCAGCGCCTTCCTTGCTCCTTACTCCAGCAGATTTGGACCTCACTTTCAGGTCGAGTTGGCCCGGCCCATTTCATGCGGGTCTCTAACCTCAACTCGTCGTATGGGCTTTGCTAGTATGGGTCTAAAAACAAATAATAGCTATGAAACATGATGGAATATTAGGCCTAACCCGTTTATACATTTGGGCCAGTCCCTATTTAGCCACCACTTTGAAATATAATTCAATCAGTAGGCATCTAATTACCTCAGGTGCAACATAGTTAGGGGTTCCACATGTAGTCTTAAGAAGGGAAACACCCTGTGCATGAACATTATGTTAACAGCATATTGACTTTCATAAATTGGATGAGCAAACAAAGCTAGAGATGTTCTTTAGCGCCCTACTGGATCAGGAGATGCACTGAGTCCAAAATCTGAAATTTTCAAATTTCCTTGGGAATCTAGCAGAAGATTTTCAGGCTGCACAAAATATAACAATAAGACCTTGCAGGAATGCATTGAAAACATATGGAATATAATCTGATATTCCGTATTTTAAATGGTCTGCACCTTTAAATCTCTATGATAAACACCCTTACTATGACAATAATCCACACCATCAATGAGCTGTTGGAAGTATCTCCGAGACTCTGCTTCGCTTAATCGTCCCTGGTGAATCTGCGAAAGGGTGGTAACATTAGGTCTTATATCTATAAATATGCTGAATTATATATAATCTTTAAGGTTGAAGGGCTCACTATTTTGTCAAAAAGTTCACCCCCTGTTATGAATTCCAAGATGATGTATATCTTGGTACGGCTTGCAATTACCTGGCAGTAAATGTCCTTTTTAGCCCGTAGAAAGCTTGAATATAAGAAATAAACACACTCAAAAACAACAACAGCAACGTTGAATTCTACAAAAAGTAGGGCTTGGGAAGAGTAAGAGTGAGCAGACATTATCCCTAGTTCCCTACTTAGGAAGCAGAGAGGCTGTTTCCAAGACACACTCATAAACAATAAGAAAAAAATTGTGAAGTGATTGGAACAACCCCCCCCCCCCCACACACACACACACCCTTTGGTGAGATTATTATAAAAGAGCACATATACTCTTGTGTTTTAACTCATGCCTCGTGTAATCGAACAACATACGGATGCCGGACAAGCTTCATAATTGATATCTCTCTCTTAATCTGCACCAAGAAGATGCATAAAACTATCACTAAAGGATAAAATAGTAACAACAAAATCAGCACTCCATAGAGTGTATAGGTTTATAACATTCATCAACAAATCACTCCCTTCCATCTTGCATTTACTAACATATTATGCACTTCGCGATCACAATTGCTTACAACCAGAAAATGACAATTCTATAGGCTATATTCTATTCTCTATAATTGTGAAATTCTATCCCAGAACTAATAAGAGAGAGGAACTCCAACTCATATTCATATACTCTGTATATTAATCAGGCTTTGGACATGAACTTAATATCCTTAACATCTCCTCAAATGCAACATGGCTGCTTTTTACAGAAGTTTTAACTTGCTCGAATGTAACTGAACTTCTTTTCTTAAGGTCTTCCAAGTCTTCGCTCCAATAACATGTAGAATCATGAGATTACATCCCAAAATAAACGAAAGAGGAACTCATACTATTGACCTTATTCTACTCCGTAGTATATTAGTACAAGTGCTGATCAGGGTAAATGTGTATAGGGTTTTTAGGGTAAATCACCTGGTCGACCATCTTGTGCTTGATGATGGCGCTGCGATCGATGACTTTCATGGCGACGCTCTCGCCGGTCTCCGTGTTCTGAGCGAACTTGACCTTCGCGAATGTTCCTTCCCCAATCGTCCTCCCCACTTCATACTTCCCAACCTTCCTCACCACCATCTTTCACTTCCTCGCGCCTTGTTTCTTCCGCCGATTCCCGGCCTCTAGACGCATCCGATTCCGGAATCTCTGACGGGAGGGGGGAAATATGCAAATTTATTCTGGCTCGGAGGTCGGCGAGTTTCTGAACTGCGCAGTGAGTATATATATATGATCAGATTTTCTGGCGACTGAGAAAAGTTGATTTGATTGGAGTTGCAGGAAGAAGAATTTTACCGGGGGGCAAATGAACAGAGACGAGGAAATGATTGGGAATTTACAGAAGTTTGGTAAAGTCTGAGAAAGAAAGAAAGAAGAGTGGAAGAGGACACTGGAGTCAGTGAAGTGATATGGAGTTTGAGATATCAAATCTTCATACGAAACATTTTTTCAAATTTGGAAAATGTCAAAACATTTTAAAATTTGTAATATCTAAAATATCAAATTATGCAACTCAAAAAAAAAATCAAATTATGGATTAAATCAACTTTAGACTTCACCAAATACCTAAAAGAAAATTAGAAAAGTGTGATTCTATTTGTCCTATAATTGGTGGAGGAAGTAAATCCTGAAATGTGCCTTAAGTGATTATTGACAATATGATTTTATCACATCCTTAAAGAGTCAAATCCAAAGAGTCGTCTATAGGATTCGAACCTTACTCTATACGGTCACCAGCAAGGTTCGCTAACTACTTTTGGGAGATGAACTGGAGGATTACTCTCTCGGGTAAATAAATAGAGGTTGAACATTGAACATGTAAATTAAATCATGTTAGAATGTCCAAACATGGTGTCATTTCCAAACTTGTAAAAAGAAACTAGATTAAGTATCAGATAAGGACTACAGATTATGTTGACAAAGCACTTACTGCGTTATGGGAAAATAATTTAAAGATCTAAATGAAGCATTCTCATATTGCATTTATTAAAAATAAGTCTATGATTGGTTCAATGGCTAATAGTTTAGATTTGTTCGGGATATAATCTTTGGCATTTTGAAAAAAATACCGTGAAACTAAACATTAATGTAATGAAATAATACCAAGACCAAAAGATCAAACAACAATTTCTAAAAAATAAAAAAAGAATGGCAAAAACAAAATGAGAATTTTAAAAGAAGTATTGTAAATTTTCTATGGGACCAAGTAATCATTTAAAAAAAATTATATGTCTAAAAATTTTGTTTGCATTTTGAAAGTAATTACTCATTTTTTATTCATAGACCGTGATAATTTCTTATATTTGTATATTTTCAATAATTATTAAAATAAAATATCATTATCAATCTTATTTTAGAGAGCTAATGATATATATTTGAAATATACAAATTGTGTGTTTTATTTTAATAACAATTTGTAAATAAAATTATTTCATAATGACGTGATTTTGAACACTTCTAATGTGAGATGATATTTTTGGGACAACACTTAAATTAACATCAATTTTAACAAGATTAGAAATATCATAAATGTTTGAATTTCGTTAATACTATACTACAATCATCCCGATTCAGTTATTTCATTTTAAACAACGTGTGAAATTCTATATCTTTTAAAATTATTTTATTTATAAAGTTGCATAAAAAATTAAAAATAAAAAGTATAAATTATATATTTCAAAACTACATTAAAAAATTATTGAAAATAAAATATAAGTAGTTTATTTTATTGAATAGCAATCAATAAAGGCATACACACTCCGTCGCAAAAAAAAACTCTTTGTTTTACTTAATAAGTGTATAAAAAACAAACATTTTTTGTTGAAAGTTATATAGAGGAGGGAAAATTATGACTCACTCAGAATTTTTCAAAGTTTTTAAAAATGAGTAGTGCTATTGTGGCCATAAGGTTTGTATATGA
This sequence comes from Cuscuta campestris, assembly GCA_900332095.2. NCBI lineage: Eukaryota > Viridiplantae > Streptophyta > Magnoliopsida > Solanales > Convolvulaceae > Cuscuta > Cuscuta campestris. Next base: position 1,417,393 of record OOIL02003256.1, read on the forward strand.
GTTGTGATCCTCACATAGTCTTAATGGAGTCATAGTTGGTTTCTTTTTTTCACAAGACTCAGTATATCTAATTATTTCATATATTAAAATCTATAAAATGAATACAGTTTTAAAAACTAGAAATAATTTTGCCTTCCAAAAAATGAAGAAAGATGTTTTTTGTATGTCTAGAAAAGGAAAGAATGAATTTTCTTAGACAAAAAAAGGAAAAATAAAAAATGTTATTGAAATTCAAAATATTAACTCAATGATAATAGAAGCATGTTAGTATAGTCGCAGGGAAGCTACTCTAAGCGTATCGATATTCAATCTTCGAGTCTTGTTTTTACGCTTAACAAATTGAGTTTAGAAGTTAAAGTTATTATTCTTTCCGTCATAAATTAAATTATCTGTTTATTATTCACATGATTAAACTTCATCCAATTTCTTTCCTCATTTTTTGTTTGTCATATAAAAAATAATATAATCATATCACAATTAATTTTACAGATATTTTTATGTAATTTTTTTTAATTCTATACTATTTTTATATAGAATAATTTAAAAAAGAGTAAATTATATAAAATGTCCCCAGTTATAAGTCGTTTTACATATTAAGTCCCTACATATCAAATACTACTAATTTAGTCCCCAATTATTATATTTATTTCCACGAATGGTCCTTTGTTAACATTTCCGTTAAGAACGTGCACAAAATTGTATATTCATATTCCTCACTCTCTTCAATTAAGTTTCCTTCATTTTCTCATACTCTTTTCCAAACTTGTCGCTGAGTTTGAATCTCTTAAACCAAAAACTTAAATGATCGTTCCTCCAGTTAGACATACAATTGAGAGAAGAGTGATGATTTTGGTTTAGGGTTCAAAGCTAGAAACTCAGCGACGGGTTTGAGAAAGGTGTGCAAGGGAGGAGGGAAGCCTAATTGAGGAGAGAAAGGGGGGTGAATTTATAATTTTGCCCACGTTTTTAACGAAAATGTTAACAAAGGACCATTCGTGGAAATAAATATAATAATTGGGGACTAAATTAGTAATATTTGATACGTAGGGACTAAATATGTAAAACGGCCTATAACTGGGGACCTTTTATAGAATTTACTCCTTAAAAAAACTTCAATTAAATATCTTTACACAAAACAGATAATATGAGCAGAGGAAATAAATTGGAGTATATACGGAGTACAAAAAACTCTCCAAATTGTATTGTCTTGGCAGGTTTCAAATAATCAAATTTTAGGAGTTACGATCAGTCTTGAAGGTCAGACAGAAGTTAACGAAGAAGGAATCAAGGAACTATGGTGAAAGCAGTGGTGGGAGAGGAAGTGCAGCTGAAACTAGCCGAAGAGCGGCTTACCAAATCGGGCTTGGCTGCTCAGATAGGGCTTGTGATAGGGAAGCTGAGCTCAAGCTTAGATCGCGGTTTCATATTCGATTTGATCCCGACGCCGCTGAACGACGCCGGAGAGCCGGCTTGCTCGGTTATTGATGGCGCGAAAGATCACCGGAAGAAAGGATCGAAAGGAAAGACGCATGCCGACTCTTCCACTTTGTTCGTTGACAGGGATTGGGTTGCGGAACACGCTCGGCAGGTTCGATTTTACTCGCATTTCTGGATTTGAATATATAGGATTTCATTTTCCTTCAATCTATATAGGATTTACATTTTAGTTTCAATCCGGCGTCTGATTTATTAAATCATAATTGCACGTATGTGTAGATGATTATCTTAAATCTGTTCATGTTTCGCCATACAAATATTTTTGAAGGCTTGAAGCAAATGAATAAATCTATTTCAAAAACTAAAAAGTAAAATATTTTTAAAAAGTTAGTATACTAAAAAATAGCATGGCCTAATATATTCACAACATTAATTCTGAAGTAAAAGTACGGCGTATTAATCAAGTACACACAATCAAGTTGTTCAACTATTCATCTCATTTGATAACACAGCTTAATTCATCATTTTACTATGTTCTTGTGACATTTTTGAAATGGTTGATAGGATAAAACTCTTGATAAGTTTCTACTTTGACAACTTTGAAGAATTCCTATGTGTAATAAAAAATGTGATTGGTGGTGTCAACATAAATTTGCAAGCAGTGTAAGCATGTAGGGAAGTAACCGAAATTAGTTTAATTTTATATAGCCAATTAAAACAATATCTGAGCGCACGTTATGAGTTTAAACTTTGCACTACATTGCCACTGGGATAGAATACCAAAACCTTTATTGATTACAGAGTACATCCCATAGTATATAGTATTGGGTTTTTCTACAATGTTCCACGACACAATGTCACATATCTATTTCTGGTACGAGATGAGTTTCATAATGTACTCCGTAATATTAAAATAGAGCTATTTTTTTAAGATGCTGTTAGCCATCTCTTTTTAGTTGTGGTATACATAATGGTGTCTTACAACATCACACATTCTCCAGTAAAATACTCCAACCGGTCTCAAATGAATTTCACACTTTGACTTCATAGGCTATTGGGCAAGTTGTTTTTTGGTGTTGGCATTCTAACTATGCCTGATGTCGTTAGGGAGACGAGGTAGTGCTAAGAGAAAGCCGAAGTGAGAAGCTGAGTTTCAACTGATTGAGTGATGATGAAGCATGCCCTTGACTGTAGCCCAGTAGTGGGGGGGGGGTATATATTGAGTACAATTGGCATACAATTGCATGGAAAATATCATGAGAGGTGAGTGGATGACAATCAGTTGATACAATTGCTGTATTATGCCAATTGTAGAATTTATATTGCAAAATTTACATGCATAATCTCTTAAATGGTCACCTTCCTTGTTCCTACTTCTGATTAATGGTTGCATGTTGTGATGCATATTGTCATTTTCAGGTTAGAAGAATGCTATTGGGTGGTGTCAAAGTGGTTGGCATCTACATATGGGCCAGTGAGAGCTCATTTAAGAACTCAACGATAACTATTTGTCAGGTTTCTTTCACTCTGAAATAGTTTTTTGATGGCAAGTGCGAGTATTAAGATGAGAGTTCAATGCTGAAAGTTCACATAATGTAGTATTGCACTGAATATCAGCATTTTGTAGTTCATTACTGAGTATTAGCATTTTGATAGAACCTAGAAGGTCTAGATTAGAGTCTACCATTGTCTTTTAATGCTTTTCTTTATACGCTCATTGTTTTGGGTGCTTTCGTAGTACTAGCTGAAGCATCAGGTTTAACTATTCTTGCTCTTCATCTTTCAAGGTGGTCTTCTTATACTTTAATTTTTTCTAATGTCTTAGAAAGAGATGTTATATAATTTTTTGTACACAACTTCTGTGCTCACTATCACATATTTTCATTTTTGCTTAAGTTGTCAAATTTTTGTTCATTCAATGTATTTTTGCAGACAATACAAGCTGTTGCAAAGGCCTCCCCTTTTGTAGATTCTGATTGTGATGAGAGGTTGCTTGTTCATATTTGTTACAGTCCCATGAGGTAGCTTTCTGCAAATGAAGCTTTCCATTTGGTAAATCTTGATAATTACCGAGTATTATGGACTTATGGGTATCTGACACTTCCATTTCATTTCAGATGGACAACTAGGAATTGCTCGCTTTCTTCTAATATCACATCAAGTAATCTAAGACCATGTGATTTTAAAATGGGGAAAGTTTTATTTTCCCTCCAGACTTTCAGATGCAGATATGCTTTTGATCTTAGGTGATTTTTTTACTTGCTCCCCCCTCCCCCCCCCCGGGCCGTTGCTCAAATTTTACTTCAGCAGCCTTACATGATTTAAACAGAAAATCACAATCTTTTTTTTGTTATTCCATCTGTCCCAACTCCGGATGTGTTTGTCCGGTTTTTTTTTGGGCCGACATTGTGTTTGTCCACTTTCATTCAGAGTAATTTTAAGGGTGCCTTGTTGTCTCTACGGTTCCACTTAATTTCTACTTTAACTCTTCCTATAAAAATTAAAGGGCAAAATTCTAACACACAACCCTTTATTTCCTTCTCCTTTGTCCAAATGCCAAAAAGATTGCGGACAAAAACATTGGGACCGAGGGAGTATATATCAAATACCGTGTTTAACAAAATGGCATATAGCTAAACTTGTGCACCATTTTGCCTAAATGGTTTTGCAGTATTTTTAGAACTGTTTTTTGTTTTCCTTCGGTACGTTTAGTTTCTGAGATGATGGAACTTGCGCTCTTTGCATAAAATGTGAACACGATTACAATAACAATAATAATAGCAACCTCAGTAGGATCCACAAAAAATGTGAACCTGATTATAGGTTCTATATGTTTGCAGACTTCCAATACACCGTGAGAATGGATCAAATAACATAAGATTGGCTGACGTTCTTCGCCATTGTATTTCATTTATTGCCAAAGAGCTAAAATGTTCAAAGCCTTTAGTTGATGGGAAATTGGTAAGAAACATTACAGCAATACGATTCACAAAGTATATCAATTCAACCTCATATGCTTACTGCTATCCTACCAGTCAATGAAGTTGTTAGTTGAAAGTCTTATTAGCAATTGCCCCATTGGAACTGTAATTCAACTATTTTTTGTGATAGCTTTGTCTTAGCATATATCTTATTAATGTGTTTAGCCAGCCAGGGATGAACAAGTTGCATCAGATGGTGTACATGATGTTGAGTTCCTTTTACCTTTCTTGCAAGACCAGTTTGACGGTATGTGCTAATATTCTTCCATCTAAATGCTTATTTTATTCTTCGTGGCTTTGGGTTTTAAACATGAATAATGACTACTCCATGACTACTTTTTTTTAACAAAAATAATACTTTTGTGAAGGATGCAACGAAAAAGACATAATTGGTGGTCTTGTTTTTACCGGTGCTATCTGCTCTTATGCTTACTTGAATGCAAAGGAACCGCTTTCACAAGCTTTGGCTGATATAAAGGTATCATATACCCACTGTTTAAACAATGGCCAAGCTGTAGGCCTTGCTTTCACATGGCAAGGGCTTCCATCAATTGCATTATTAATGAAGTTCTTATTGGTGAAATGTCAGCATTTTATCTTCTGGCTCCAAGAATAAGCTTTTTACAAGGGTCACCTTGTACTCTTGTAGAATACGGCACAATTCTGATACCACGTATTTCTACTCCAGTTTCACACTTGTTGCCATTTTTTATATATTTCTTTTCATAATATACAAGTGTATCATTTTAGAAAATCAAGAGAGTAATTACTTTCCATTCTCTATCTCAAATTTCCAAGCAGGGCATTATTTATGTATGCATTTTAGGTTTGTTGCTACCATTTTTCATTATTCTAGAATATTTATTGAGTTTCTCAATCTGTGTGATTAATCTCCTTAAAACAGTAGCTATTGTGAAACAGAGAGGAGCATGTAACCACATCATTCATTGTTTTGGCAGTTCAATATGCCTAATCATGCATTCTGTGTCGTGATTTAATTTGTTTTTTTTCTTTTTGGCATAGGAAGATATTATAATGAGTTTGCAAAGTAGGTTAGATATCATATGTGATGCCGCAGAGAGGGAATCGGAAGCTATTGGTGGAAGCCCAGAAGAAGAAGCAATGGGTCAGATATCAACTGAAGAACCAGTTCCACTGCTTCCCTTACAATCCCAAATGTATGCTACTTATGGAACTCTTAACAATCTGACTTCATCCTTTCAACACTCTATTCCCATTACCTAAAATACACGATTATGCGATACTGTCATGCTTTTGAGTGACTATGAACTTGAAAAAAAATGCTTATTGCAGGAAAAATATCAAGCAATTGTTTCCTCGAAGAGTATTTCTTCCCTGGTTGGCTAATGTATATGTTTGTGACTACATACAACCTTCTGAGACAGTTGAGGTATGTCATACTCATTTTTTTGTGTGCTTATAATTAGAATTATTCCATCAGTAAAAAAAAAGCATGTTTCACTTTTTCAGTCCCCAAAGAGAGTCATTCCATCAAAGGAAATTTAATTTTTCATGTAATTTGTTAAAAAGAGTCATTAGACAATCTACACATGAGAAATGTAGTTGATTAACACGTACAGAGTATATTTTAGAATATCCACATGTAAATTTTCGCATGTCTTTATAGGTTGTTAATGATCATTGTGCCGAGTTGATGTCCATGGAAGCTCCAATTGATTCCTCAAAAGTTTTAGAGCCTGAATTGGAAGCTCCAACTTTTGCATCTCCTGCAAGCAACAACACGCAGCCTTTGTGGGACATAATGAATCGACATTCATCTCTGTTGAAGCACGGTGATGCAGAAAGCTCTAGAAATGACCCAAAATCTAATGGCTCGGCAGGCCTCACTATGATGGTACCGATACTCATTCTTATTTTGTCTCTCATAGTTGGGGTGGTAATGCTTGCACTGAGATCATCCTAAAGCCATTGTGGATACTTTGCTCAAGTTTACCTTTGCGCGTAAGTATATCACTTTACCTCCGATAGAGTTCTTTTTAAGAAGTTTCATACGAGTTTTTTTTCTTCAGAATTGTCTCGTCGTATGCGTGTTTTTTTCTTCGCTTTTGGTTGTTAACAATTGACCCCATTGTAAGTGAGATGGCAATTTTGGTAATCATTTTGACTGAAATCAATACACACTTTCAACATTTGTGTGTAAGTATGGGACAAATGGTAAAATTAATTATACTCGGCAAAAGACTTAGTTCAGTTCACGATGGTTGATTGAACATATTTTTAATACAATTTAATTCAAAAATAGTGTAAAAATTAGGAAAAATTATCTCAAATAATCTCACTTTTTGTGTTCTTCCAAAAATAATTTCATTTTTCATTGTCGCAGAAAATAACTTCTCATGTGTGTAAGTTTTGGGTCATCGTTAGAATCCGTTAATTGAATTTTTAGAAACTTTGTGTTTTTTGCAAATAAATGACCGATGGGATTATTTTAGGTAAATTTTTTTTCATTTTTTAATTTCTATAAATTTGAATGTATTTTTTAAAATGTTTTTTTATAAATAATACCAATTTAAGGGCTTTTTAGAGTAAAACTAATTATTTTTTTAATAATCGATGATATAGTACTAATAATTATTTTTTCGATAACTCTGTATAAATGCTTAATGCAAAAACAACATTATAGTAGTTGTGAAAATAACACTATTTTTTTCTCTGAAATGAAACTTTTATTTTCGTAGCTCACTATATTTTTTGTTGTATTGTAATTTTTTAAATGAACAACACTCCAAAATATTTATCGATAATCTTCTATTACGCGTAATATTTATTCTAAAATGACATCACAAAACTTGTGATTTTTTATAATTCAATATAAATTGTTTCCCCAAAATAATAATTTAAATATTGTAAATATGACTATTTTTCCCTCCAAAATGGCATTAATTGTTCTTATAACTCAATACAACTTTTTTGTATTGCAATTTCTTTCTCGAGCGATACTCTGAATTTTTTTCCAATAATCCAATATTAGATTTTCCCCTGAACAGAATACAAAATTTGTAAATCGTTATATTTTTTAATAAAAAAGACAAATGTCTAACAAGAATGCGTTTTTATATTTTTAAAAACATAAATTTAAAATTAAAAAAAAGAAAAAAGTAAATTTGCCTAAAATAATTTCACCTTTTATTTATTTGCAAACAGACTTTTCTAGAAATTCAATTAAGTGACCGTTAGCTTCTTAACGGCGACACAAAATTATCACATATGCAGAAAAGTGAGATTATTTTTTGTAACAGTGAAAAGTGGAATTATTTTTTTAAAAAACGTGAAAAAGTAAAATTATATAAGATAAATTTTCTTAGAAATTAAAAAATGAAAATATATGAATAAACAAGACATTGCCTCTTACTCCAACTCCAACCACTTGGCTATCTCACAAAAGCACTTTTTATTTTGAAAACATTCCGAAATAAACACAACAAAACCTCAATTCATCATATACGGAGTATATGTGCCCCAGTTCTATTACGGAGTAACTTTTATGGCATCAAATGTTAGAAAATTTGACTTTGGACAAAATAAAATGAGATAGAGTTGTGCAGCATACCTGCCAGACTGCTTCTATATTAACAGAGTTATTGGTACAAATCTTTATTCATCGTCCCGGAAATAAACATACAAAGATACTATAGTAATACACTGTAAAAAAATGCTGCAACAACTACTATTTGCTGCGCTTCAAAGTTGAAATAGTTCAAGGCATGCCATGCGAAGCACCATCGCTTGGGAAGTCTGAACCGCTAGGAATTTTCCCGGGATAATCCGTTGTGGGAAGATCCGATCCAATCATACTGCATGCATTTAATGATTATATAAATAACTTATCGTGAAAAATAAAGTAAATAATGTTTTATGCAAAAAAATCGTATTTTTAAAGTAAATTATTCAATATGGAGTATGAAGCATGTTCTAATGCTTAATGTAAGTGCCATAAGAGTACAATGTTTAACCTATAAAATTTATTTTTTAAAAAAAAGTGGTTTAGGAAAATACACTTTTCTTTTTAGCTGTTTTATCACAAAACTCCAATTGACATAAATAAAACGTATGAGATAGGAAGAACATTGAGAAATGTGTATGTTTTACCCTCTGTCGGCAATAACTATTGACCGAAGTTCACAATTCTTAAATCTGCAAAAATGGAAATAAACAAACCATTAGAATTACTTAAAACCAAATGCACATCACAAACAAGAAAAGAAAAGTAGATATGACACAAATGTACCCAGAACTGATGTGGAGTGTGCAAGTCGAATTAAACATTAAAAATGCTGGATCTAACCAATTATCTTGTTCAAATTGTAGCTTTATAACCCCGTTTTATCTCTTGTATTTTCCAACTCATTCTTAGCCTAATTTTATCAATTCCAAAAACAGTAACTCCGTAATTTATAAGACAACATGTAATTCTCTAAGGCTGCAGCAAAGCGAAGGGGCTTACGGTCTGCAAATTTCACTCTTCACATTTGGATGGCAGTCATTTCCAAATTCACTCAGGGTATGAATCAAGAATCCACTGTGAGTAACCACTGCAATTTCCTTCTCCTTTCGCGTCCACAGCCTGTCCCATACATTAATACATAGTTTTGTGACTCAATAGTAAACGAGAAATAAATAGTATAATTCCTTTATTATAGATTACTCTTTCTCTAAAAAACTAGTAAACGATAAAGTACATTACCACTTTAAAAAGTTTGATCCCCTTTTAGCAACTTCTTCGTTTGTCTCCCTAATGTCCTCCTTCCACAATGTGTCATCATCATCTTCAATCTATTAAAAAAACACAAATTGCTGGAAATGACATTGATCCAACCCGAAGCATTCATTGTTGCTTTAAAATATTTTAAATAGGAGCCATTACTTTATGTGTTTGTGGGACAGGAATTGGGTGGTAAAGTAATATTATCAGAGTGAGAAATTCAAATTAAGATACTTGCCAATGAGAAATCAATTGCTGGAAATGAAGGCTTATACTCACTGATGCTTCTTCTTTTATCACACCAATGAACCCCCTGGCATTAAGCAAGATAGATGAGATTAAAGATTACCAAACACTATGTAGTTAAGCACTTCATTATCTGTTTATTTAGGACTAAATAGATGCAGTACAACTTGGACCTCCTTGAGCCCGTTAGGGATGGGGAGAGTAAAAAAAGATGCGGTACAACAATACAATTTGCCTTCTAACTGACACACACATTACACATATGGGGCAAAAGATCATAGGTTAGGGCTTACTATGTGTTCTCGACACAATTCCATTGCCAAGAAAGGTGGGCATCTTAGACTTGAAATCGCAGGCCGGCTACTGCTCCCAGCATTTGCCACCATCAGTGGAGGATCATGCATTCCATCTGCATGGTCTTCTCCCCCAAAGACGCCAACTGCTGTTTGCATAGTCCTTATATGTAAATACCATTGTCAAAGATGGCTCAAGCATCAATACAAAAAGGTATCAAATACTACTGACTTTCTAGAAACATTTCAGTCTCTATGAATTCCCACTCAACTCTAAATTTTCTCTAAATGGAAAAGTTCATAGAACAAAGATTTTCAGACACTACTTGATGCAAGAGCTTCATTATTTATCATACAATATGATACCTCAATAAAGGTGATGTGACAACCAATTCCACCTTCTTAAAAAGACCAGCTGAGTGAACATGTTTGCGTAGATTATCCGCCTGTAACAGTACTAAACCATTAGACATTCTTCAATTACTAAAGGGTACATAAGTATAAAGGATGGAACAGAAATGGGGGAACATATTAATTCAAAGTTTTGTAAGAATTTGTAGCAACAAAATTAGCAAATACTCATTTCTTACCTGCTCCCAGCCAAGAGGGGTTAGGTTTGCATCAAAGAGGTGTGGAGAGAGGTATGCATCATGGTCCTTTTCTCCTTCTACATTGTGAAATCCCTGAGCATGCCTCACCTATGAAATATGGGAACAAAAATGTCTTTTACAAGATAATAGAAAAGGATGAACTTGACTAAATTGAAGTATGCACATATTGCAGTTGTCAAACTAAAAAGATATGAAGGAAGAGAAACCAGGTGTATTGTTTTACAACGGTGCAGAGGGTAGACACCCTGACCTCCAGATGCATCCATGTCTACAACTGGAAAGCAAAAGACAAATTGGAGGATTAAAACAAATTTTCACTAGGAAAACCCAAGGGAAATGAAGTCATTAGGCGCACGCGAAACAGTTCTTCAACTACGGCAATAACTATAGCATAACTATTTATCAGATGGAACATTCTTAGAACAGACTTATTCGGCCTTCTTGTATCACATAACTATTAAGTTAAGTTCAACACTGAAAGTACTTTGCTCAAATTTAGGTGCCGAAACTTCATTGTAAAGCTTCCTGGCACCTGAAGTTTGTTTAACACTTACTTAGTTAGTCAACATACTTTCACATCTCATCGCCAAGTCTGGATGTAAAACAAGAACAGAAAAGATATATTCAGGTCATTCATGTAATGCATTATTATAATTATCACTACGGTATTAATCATTCTATATCTTGGGATTCAAACCTAAAAATATCAACGGCCTTAGAGGAGAGCTAGTCCAATATCTTATACTCTGTATGTTGGTTTACATTTTCTTAAGTTGATCATCATGGGATGACTTCAATGTACTCTCACACTAGACTCCAGCTATTTCAATGTATTCAATCTCTTTTTTTAGGGCATTAATATTCATTCAATAAGATGTAGATGTTCTTCTTTGTTGAGGCTTACCATAAAAATTGATAGTTTGAGATTACTACGCTTAACACTTAGAATGGATTTCGCTTTCAGAAGCAATCTGAAAATGAACATATTCAAAGATCACTGCTTAAATTCCACTACGCAAAGGAAAAACGATAACATCATCACAAAAATGAAAACCAGAGCAATCAACGATCATCGCGAAACACACACGTGCGCGCACGAATCACGACGATCCGTACCGATCAAATCAATCATTTCAAATCCAGAACCGCATCGGATAGATACGCCACAGACACGGAGGGATGGAGGTACATACCGGAGGACGAACAACGAAGTGCAGCGGGGCGAGGCGGATGGAGAACTCCAGGAGAAGAGGCGCGTGTGAGACGGTGGCGGAGGCGGAGGCGCGTTGCGGTTCCGGAATGGAGATCTGGAGCGGGAGGAGGACTGGAATGGCTCCGGGATAACAGGAAATGGACTTTGACAAATGGAAACTGCATAATACGCTCCGTGCCAAACAAGTGGGCGGCAGAGAGATATGCGGGTAATATTCCTTTTCTGTTTTTTTTTTCTCTCTTTCGGTTGAGTATAATACTACTATTTCGGCCTTCTGTCTTTATTTGAACCCGCTAGCCCATTTGGAAGCCCATCATAATGATAACTAATTTTAATTTTGTCTTTAGATGGCCCAATATGGGCCTACAACCAACAATCATTTTAAGCCATTCCAAAAGAAAAAAATTAATTATTATTCCCTCCATTATAGAACTAAAGTGTTGGTGACACTTTTTAATTACAAATTTCAAGTATTATTTACAAATTTAAGGCATTGCATGCCCAGATGTTTTCTTTTGTAGCCTTCTAGTAGTATAGAAATCACATGTATATATCATTATTTTAACTAGTTATAAATGATAAATGTCTTGTTCGAGAGCGATGTTTACAATTAACGTTATCATTTTAAATACTTTTTACAGACATTCATTAATTTTAAATATACGATAACTAAGTGATGTTGTTAGATAGTACTTTTAAAACGTTGAATTTGTTGCCCAACGCGCTCAAACAAATGTTGGACAAGTTCCCATTTTTTTGTAGTACTGTTGTAAATTGCATTTTTTAAATATGTAAATTTTTTTCATTTTATATGAATATATTATTATATTTTTTCCAACCATTTTTTTCTTCTCACCTATATTTTTTTCTCATCTTCATTATATACATTATGTTCTTTTTTACTCTGTACGTGCCTTTTAATTCTATTATAAAATACTACTTCCTTTGTCCCTGAGTATTTGTCAACTTTTGACTTGTTTTGGTCAAAATTGTTTAACTTCGAATTAAATAAAAATGATATTACATATTGATGCAAGAATAAATTTTATTAGATTTATCTGCTCTGAGAGGCCGAGTATGAGGGGAACCTAAGTTAAAGTTCAACCTTTTTTGAAAAATATGGGGATTTATTTAGACTAAAAATCTACTTAGAGTATTATCATAAAAATATCACCTCCGTTTATGAGTATTTGTCATACTTTTGACTTTTTATATTTAATCATTTTCAACTTTTAACCTATAATGAAATAAAATATATATGGTATATTAATTAAGTAAAATAATATTTTGAAAAGGTATTATTAAATTTGGAGCGACAAGCGTGAATCTTAATTTTATTGGGAACTTTTTTTAAGGCAATTTTATTGAGTACTTTGCATAATGAAAATATTTTTATTCATTTTTATTGAGTTTAACGTTTTTTACAATATATGGTTCGAATTTATATAGATAAGAAAAAAACATTCAATTACTCCATATTCAATATTTAATATTCTTTTTAAAAAAATCAAAGAAAAGTTTATTTTGAAAAGAAAGACTACTAAAAAACAAAAGATGACTTGTTTATTTCTGTAGGGAATGAGTATTAAATCATTTTGAATATTTTATTCTCTTATTTTTCCCAAAATAAAGATTCACATCTAATTTTTTTATTTCTACTTTTCTTCTAGATAAATCCTTATGTTAGAACTTAGAATCATGTGTCTCAACTCTCTAGTCTAGTCACAAGTTTAACTTTTTACTCCATATTAACTTTGTTTTCTATGTGATATCGAAGTTTTGTTGATTAGAGATTACGATCTTAAAGTCCTTTTAGACACGATAACTTATTTGACAATTGTTTGCAACAAATATTTAACTAGCATTAAAACATATATAGTACGTATTTTATACTTCATATATCAAAATAATTAAGATTCCCAACATTTTTATCATAACAGGACTTGCTGCGTCAAAAACGTAATGTAAAAAACATCATAAAATGTCAATGCAGAATGTCAAATTGTTGGGATTTTACAATGCCGATATTTTTACTTATGGGATAAAATCATAAAATATCATTTTTTTATATTTATATTCCTGATTTTAATCTTATTCAAATTAATTTATGTAGAGATTTTGAGTTTGAAGTCGAGTAGCTGCAATGAGGGGCAATAATACAAATCATGTGGCTTCTGCAAGTATCAGGCATGGATACCCATACCCATCCCTGCACCACACGATCCTAAATTATAGCTCAATTTATCTCATTTCAATGGATTATCTCGTCACTAACTAGGGGTCTTCCAATGAGAGGATTCATCCTTTTTTATTACTCCCTCCGTCCTAAAATTTTCTTCCCAAAGCACTATTCCAACTTCACGGGAATTTATATTTATTTGTGTTTTTTCATGGCTTATATGATAAAATAAAATATTCTTGTCACCACTTGTTTTGTTGAACTTTTGATGTAGTTTTTAAATATGTATGTTTTATTTTTTATTTCTATACCAATATTTAAATAAAATAGATTGAAAAAACTTGAGATTTTTTTTCGTTTTACGCAACGGGAAGAAAGATATAGGACGGAGGGAGTATAATGGAGGACCTTTGGGAGAGAAAGAAGAGAATGAGTACAGATTTTGTGTGATGATAGATTGTCTATAATTGGTGCGCTCTATTCAAAAGCCTCGGCGTTAGGGCATTGCTACAAAACAAACTAGTACGAAGACAATATTTTTTGGCCAGGCATCATAGCTACCCCTCCCTAGCTACCTACACTTTGAGCGAGAAATAAAATGGTGGTTTTGTCACAATCTTGTGGGCTGCTACCTATCTACTCTCTTCTCCTTCCATTTTTTGCCAGTAGGCATTATACAGTTACTAAAGATAAGAAGTATAATTAAAGAGGGTAAGATCCGAGTTTGAGTGCAACATAGGGTATCTGCAAGTACCAGGTGCAACCTTCATTCTTTGCCACCAATCTGAAATCAAAGTCAAATTTATCTCCTCTCAGTGATCGTGTAGCCGAATTTAAGGTGCCCCAGGAATGGGATTCATCCCTTTTTTTCTTCTCCTTCCATTTCTTTGGAAAAAGTTTGAAGAGTTTCACTTTTCACCTAAAAAAATAAACACAACAAATACCCCAGTAACTATTTGTATGAAAGTCGAGAGTACTTGTTATTGCCTATATTTTACCTTTGATAAAATAGGGTTTCGATAACATTGTATGTACTCCTTCCGTCCCAAAAAGGCCGACACGTTTCGAAAAACTGCGTCCCATAAAGTTCATTACGTTTCTACTCCCTCCGTCCCAAATTATTTGCTACATTTGCTTTTTCAACAGTCGCGAGAACTTTTGTTTATTTCTACGTTTTCATTGGTTATTTGATAAAATAAAATATTCTTGACACCTCTTATTTCGAAGAACTTTTCATGTAGTTTTTTGATATGTAATTTTTATTTTTTATTTCTTTACCAATATGTAAATAAAATGAATTGAAAAAACTTGATATTTTGCCTCGGTAATAGAAATGTGACAAATAATTTGGGACGGAGGGAGTATTAAAAAACCACTTTTGCCCCTTACTTTTTCATACCCTACCTAATAATCTACCCATCACATCCTACTTTTACCCATCACATCAAGGATATTTTTGGAAAGTCAACACCAAAATATCTCTCCCTTAATTTCCCAAAAAGTCAATATGTACCAATCTTTTTGGGACAGGGGAAGTATTTGTTATGAAAGTCGGGAGTAATTTTTTTAAAAACCTTATCTATTATGTTCAGGCGGAATATCTACTTGGGTGAGATAAATTAGGTTATAGTCTTAGTTTCACAAATCAAAAGCAATATTTGTCCACAGGATGAGAACAAGATCCATGTTATGCCAATTACCCTTCACTGTCATTATCAGGAATCGAAAACATTACCTACTTTTGTTCTCGAACACCACATTCATCAAATTAAGCATCAATAGTCTAACGAAAGAGAGGATTGTGCAAGCACTAGGGTTCGAATATTAGAAAGAGCTATTATTGCTTACGGGCCGGTTCCATGGCTATTGCTTTTCGGTTGCCACAGAAACTATTGTCCCGATTCAAATACATATGTCGTACAATTGATAGTTCCTATCTTTCGTCTGATAACTTGATCACCAAAAGAAAAAAAAAGAATATAATTAAATGTATGCAGTTACTAACAACTTCCTCTTTTCCAAGGAATTTTCCATTAAAAATTCAATAAAAAATTGTGGAGTTAAAAGGTACATTTAATTTGGAGAGGGAAAAAAATACAATTGAATTTAGAGAGCAGTATTGGCCTGTGTGGCCCGTTGTTTTCCCCAAAACGGCTCAAACATCCTCCGTATATGCCCCCACTGCACGGCCTTTTCCACCGGCCATTCCTTACCTTATTTGCACTTTTGTTTCCCCCCTCTACAATTCTTCACGTTTTTTTGGGCCGTTGGGCTTTAACAGAAGTGAAAAACATTTTCAAAGGGTAATTAATTAGCATATTAAACATTTAAACTATTTGTACACAAAAACTTGTACATCATTTTATATTCCAAAGACATACAACAACATATTATGCTAGTGTGGTGATTTACATTGATAAAAAATATTAGTACAAATTTTTTTAATTGAGCTGATATTTTGTGCCAGTGTGAACCGTTAAAATGTCGTTGTATTTCTTTGGGGTATATTTTTTGGTAATTGTACCCTAGCATGATGGTGAATTAGCTTGTCTCTAACTAAAATGAAAGAACATGTTTTATTAACCATTCTAGAATGTGCTTACAAAATTTTCACTTACCTGTTTTGTTTTGTCAAAATTGTTAAAGACATCAAAATTGTCAGTGATTAGTTGAAGTAATAAAAAAATTGTCCCTTCCAATATTTTTTTGCTGTATGTAGCAGGGTTTATTTCTTGTCCATTACAATTTAAAATTTTTTCCTCTTTCTCTTCATCTTCTGCTCTCTATGATTTAGTATTTTGAAGCTAATTAACAACATCTCCGACTTTTTTACTTCTGATTAGTTTTTAATTACATTGTGTGAAACCAAATCACGAATTTATTTGGGGAGCAGGAGTAAAATAACAAAAAATGAAAAAATAAATGTAAAGCCAACTATATATATATGTATGTATGTATGTATGCATGCATGTATATGTGTGTGTGTGTGTATACATACAAACACACATACGGAGTATATGATACTATATTTGTCTCAAAGTATTTGTCATATTTTAAATTTTTGTAGTTAAAATTAATAAAAAGTAACCATTAATTAAATAAAAATTATCATAGATATTGATGCACAAATAATTTTATTAGATTTATCTTGTAAAATACTTTTTAAATATTATTTCATGTAATTAATACACCATGTAATTTTTATTTAATTATATGTCAAATACTTATATTAATTGACTACAAAAAGATAAAATTGAACAAATACTCCGGGATGAGTGGAGTAATTAAGAATAGCGAGAGTGACATTTTTTATGAATTTAATTAGTTTAATGATATTTTTACCACCTCATATTTCTTAAATTATTTCCAGTAACTTTCATATCCATCAGTGTAGTATTTGTTCAAATTAATTTTAACCTCTAAAGCGTAAAGATGAGATTGGAGCACTGGATGTGACTAATTATTTAGCATTAATTCTATTAAAAAGCTATTTTTATCTATACTATTCTTATAATACATATTACATAATATTTATTCATAATTGAGTAATTTTTTATGGTTACAGTTATTAAAATCTTAAAATGAAATAGGTCACTAACAGATCGGAGTGGCAAAAAATTAAATTGACTTCCAAAAAATGTAAAATGCTATAGTGTGAAAAAGTAAATTGGGATTATTTCTCTAAATGAGATAAGAGGAATGATACAACAATGATATACTCATAATATGACCTTTTCCGCATCAAAAGGTGTCCTTTTCATGGGAATTGATGACGGGTTAACCGCATTATATACTCCGTAATTGATTATATTGATTACGGAATATTCCCTCCGTCTCAAAAAAAATTTCCTACTTTGATTAACGTGCAAAACCCCGTGAATTTTAAAATGATTTTATTTACAAATTGGTAAGGTAATTACACATAAAAAAATTATATTTAAAAACTATATCGAAAACTCCACAAAATAAGAGGTGACAAGAATATTTTATCTTATCAAATGATTAATGAAAACACACAAACAAATAAGAGTTATCGAGAGGCCGTAATAGTAAACAGGAAAGACTTTTTGGGACGGAGGGAGTATATGATTTATATCCCAAAAGTTATACCTCAAATTATATATCATATGAATATACCTTTATTTTATACGTAGTATTAATATAATTCTAGTGTGATGCTAATGTAATTTTTTCTATCGATGTAGCATAATTTACGTATGAATTATCAAAATATTAATGTATAATGATATTGGTATATGCTTTGGGGTAAATTCTTTAGGGTCGCCTGGTATGATAGTATATTATTATGTGCTCATATATGAGGGTAATTATTGTCTTCTTTGGATATGAAAGAGAGAGATAAAGAAAGATAAAAAAGGAGAATATGAAAAGAAAATGAATATTTTTGAACGAGTACAAATTAAGGGGAAAAAAGAGAGAAAAGGCTGCACGGGGAGAAATTTTTAATGTACTTTAGTTGTCTCAAACTAATCTTTCGAGTTATTATTACGATCACTCGATAATTTATCTTTGTATGCATATTTCATTGATCATTAAATAAAATGAAATATTTTTATCATCTTTTATTTTGTAACATTCTTAATATAGTTTTAAATATTACAATTTATATTTAGTATTTCTTGTTGGGATTCATCCAAGTCCCACACTGGATGTTTAGGAGTAAATGAACCAAAATATATAGGTTCACCCAACCCCATTAGTATGAAGCCTTTTGGGAGGTGTCCAAAAATAAATTCGTGAGGGCTTGGCATAGAGCGAACAATATCATACTAATGTAGGGTTAGGGTGAGGACACGCACAGTCCCAACATTTCTATAACAATTGACATGAGAGTGGATAAATTGTAGAGATATGGTGACTTTCTAGAGTTGAAAAAAATTAAAAAGTTGGAATGTTAGAATAAAATAATATTAAAACCAACCACAACGGTGCGGCGGACATCTACACTAGACATCGCAGTTGCCTTTGAGTACCCCTCAGCCTCGCGTAAGGCTCGCGCCGAAGTATTCCCCCCTCCCCACTCCCACCGCATCCCGAAATCGTGTATTGCCACACACCACACTCCTCCTTGGTGCGCGGTAAAAATTCCCCATTGTAAATAATTAAAATAATCATTACGGCCGGTGGGCGTTACGCAGTTGGCAAGACAAGGGGTATGAAGGGGATAAGACGTGAGTTTGATTTGTGCCAACTGCGCTGAAAGAAAACTATGCTAAACATATGGTCTCTAGAAGTACCAGGTACAGGCTTCACACTTTGCCACCAATCTATGATTAAAGTTAAATTTACTTCCTCTCAGTGACCGTCCGGCCAGATCCGAAAGAATCCTCCAGATGAAGCTCTTCCTTTTCTAAATAATCATTAGGTAACAAGTTTTTTCAAAGGTCCATCCTTACCATATCATTTGTGGTGGTCAAAAGTGAATTGCAGGTGACAAACACAAGCCCACAATGGGACAGAGGCAGCATTACACGTCAGATTTCCGAGATTTCTGATTCCCACGTAGCTCCTTCCCTACTGTACTCAGAAATTTAGATTGACTGATTTTACCCCCCTCCCTAACTTTTCACTTCACTATAGCCTATAGGGAGTACTTGGTTAAAAAAAAAACATTACTCCGGTACATAAAAAGTACCCGAGTAAAAAAATGTACGTATGTAAAAAATATTCTTTCTCCCCATAAAACAACATTGCATAAAAAGTTAAAAAAATACTCCGTAAATTATAATCACACTTCTCGTTTTGATTTTTTTCAACCATTTTTTTAAAAATCTTTGATTTCAAAGTGGGAAAATTAATTAATTTTAAAAAGGAAATGTAAAGTTTATATATTTTTAATACTAATAACTGTATCACAATATAGGATCTGTTTATACAATTTTAATACAATAAAGCACATAGAGTTACTGCTTCCAAATTTATGTTAAAACAATTTCAAAAAGAAAATTATTTTTAGAGTCTAAAGTCTTGTTTGAAAATAATATTTTCCATTAACGGTTATATTTTAGATAATTTTGTAATTATACAATTAATTTTTTAAAATGTTAAAACTAAATAATGCAGCGGGCAATAAGTCAATATTTCTTCATGTTAAAAATGATAAGAGTACCCTAATTTTGATATGTAAAATTTGCACTGAATAGGACTAAAACATAAGTCATTTTCCAATATAGGATTTAAACTTTTTTATTTCTTAAATAAGACTTAATAATGACTAGTGAGAATAATAATATTCAAGTGATGTTGGATATTTAGTTGAATAATAACTAATAGATAGTGACCAATAGTCCTACATTAGGAAATAAAAAGATATGGTCCTTTATTGAGAAAATCATTATCTTTTAGTCATATTTAAGTAAATTATCCTTTTGATATCTATTCAATATTTTATGTTTGTGAATATCTATAATACCAAAAGACTAATGTTAAAATGGGGATAAAAATTGCTTAATTATATTTTTATTCCTTAAAAAAAGTTAAAAAAACTCTTGGGAATTGACCTCTATATTTTGCCTCTTCCCTCCACTACCCCTTCTTCACCTCATCATTCTCATCTTCTCTTCCGAAGCTTCTCTCACTCAAAAGCTCTCTGCACCTTTTTTTTGTCAGAAAAAAAAAAAGTAAAAACAGATCAGAGAGGAATGGATTACTACGAAAATTGGTTCTCGGAAGAATTGGTGGCTTTGAGAAGTGAACATTACGACGAAAAACCGATTATCAATGACGAGATCTGCT
The DNA here is from genome assembly GCA_900332095.2 of Cuscuta campestris. Lineage (NCBI taxonomy): Eukaryota > Viridiplantae > Streptophyta > Magnoliopsida > Solanales > Convolvulaceae > Cuscuta > Cuscuta campestris. Next base: position 1,437,853 of record OOIL02003256.1, read on the forward strand.
TCAATTATTACGACGACATTGGCGGCGCCGGCGGGGGCGAGTGGCTGCAGAGCGGCGATTGCTTCGGTGAAATTGCAATTCCGCCGCCCCCCGCCACGGTCTCAGCCTGTTTTGACGATGAATGTCTGGCATTCGCCCAGCAGAGCCAGGACGGATACTGTTCGCCGTTCCCCGATTTTTACTGCGGCGGTTACGGGCCGCAGTTACTCGGAGACGAGGAGTCGTTTCTCTCGAATTCGTTACTGTTTCCGTCGTTCCCGGAGATCGGGAACGACTTCAGCTGCTGCCGTGGTGGCGGTCCTGTATCTTCTTCCGTCGCCTTGGAGCCTTTCCCCGCCGTGGATGTGGAGGCGCCGGCGGGATGTATCGGCGACGACATTCGGCGTTGCTCGGATGAGAACGAGAGTGAGGATAAGAATAAGAAGGCGGTGAAGTCGAAGATGAATAAGGTCCATGGAAAGCCGTCGAAGAATTTGATGGCGGAGAGAAGGCGAAGAAAGCGGCTTAACGACCGTCTGTCCATGCTCCGATCAGTTGTTCCCAAGATCAGCAAGGTAAATAATTAATCACTCATCCCTCCCTCATTTTTTTACCATTACCTTTTAATGTACTCCAATAAGACAATAGGTCTGTTTGGGAATAGCGTTAGCGTTTTGAAAAAGGCTATCTACGGATAGCGTTTAGCGTTAGCGTTTTCAAAGTAATCTGCACCTTTAAAATATTATCTAAAACGCACGCTAATCTCTAACGCTGTTCCCAAACAGGCCAAATCTTCTCTTAATCTTTTTTTGGTAAATTAGACATAATTTAGGCCTTATTTAGGAACAATATTCTCATTGGCAAATTTTCATGTGGTTCTAAAGTTCATAGTCATTTTATGAAGCTTAATATATAACTTTGTAAACATCACGGATGAATTAGGTTCTTTGAAAAAATAAAAAATTCTCATGTTGGCCTACTAAAAATATTAGAAGGTGTATCAAATGTAAACTTAGGATCATAGAAGCACAGATCATTTACTCTAGTACATAAGAAGTAAATTTTTCTACTACATACTTCCTCCATCATAAATTATCTTCTCGTTAATTATTCAGAAGGTTAAACTTAATAGTTACTCCCTCCGTCCCCCATAGATCTTCCCAAGCCCTTTTTCTTTGTCCACAATAGATCTTCTCATTTCATTTTTTAACAATTAAAATACCACAACTACCCCCACGTACTTTATTTATTACACCTCACACACCTCATTTAATACACTCCACCCATTTTCATTAAGGGTATTATGGTAAACTTTCACCTTTTTTCAACTCTCCTTAAAAATCACTAAAAGTCAAAATGAGAACTTCTTAGGGGGGACGGAGGGAGTATTTCATCTATAGTTTTGTAGGTCTTAAAGTAGTTTTTAAATATATAATTTTTATATTTAATTTTTTTTTACCATTTTCATATATAATAATTTTAAAATAAGTTCAGTAAAAAATCGTAACGCGCAATGGGAAGACAATTATTAGACGGATGGAGTATTTAGAGACAATATTTGTCATTAAATAATGTTTCCAAGAACAAAATTAAATGTTGAAGCTATTGTAAAATATACACATTCTTCAAGTTTAAGAAATATATGGATAGTAACAACTTACAATTACCACGTACTTTATTAGAATAAGTGTGCTATGTGTTCCTCAACATAGTATACACTACTTACACATCATGTTTTATATGGAAAACTCTCTCCATAATTAGCAATTTTTTTAATGCAGCATTTTTTGGTGTTAGAAAGGTAAAAAAATGTCACAAATTTGTTTTGGGAACAGATTTAAATTTGATTTAACAGCTCTCGAAAACACTATTTTGGTGCACATGGATCCCAATCAATAAAGTGTTGTATTTGTGTATGTGTGAGATTGTAGATGGACAGAACATCGATATTGGGGGATACGATAGAGTACATGAAGGAGTTGTTAGGTAAAATCAACACTCTCCAAGTGGAAATGGAGATGGACACAAAAGACCTCACCATCTTCAACAATGTCAAACCCAATGAGACGGAACTCAAAAATTCACCAAAGGTAAAATCAATTTTTCACATTATTGTCTTCCAAATATTTCTTCCAGTTTTTTTTAATTATTTGAAAATACCCCCTCTGTCCAAGAATAAAGTTTTCGTTCATTATCTACAGAGTCAAACTTTATTTACTTTGGTAGCCTAGTTTCGTGTCCTATTTGATAAAATAATATAGTCATGTCGCCTCTAGATTTGTAGATCTTTTCATGAGTTTTTAAATATGTAATTGTAGAATTTTATGAACTGAATTGCTTGATTGTTTCATTGATGTGTCAAAGTATATATACAAGAGTTCCGGGCCCAAACATAACAGGCCCAATATACAATAATAAAATATAAACATATATACATAATGCTAACACTCCCCCTCAAGTTGGAGCATGAACATCGAAAATGCCCAACTTGGATAAAAGAGAGCGAAAAAGCGGCCCCGGTAATGCCTTGGTAAAAATATCTGCAGTTTGCAACCGTGTAGGAACATAAGCAGTAACAATATGGCCACGCTGAATACACTCCCGGACAATATGACAATCAATGTCAATGTGCTTGGACCGTTCATGAAAAACTGGATTAGCCGCAATGAAGAGCGCAGACTTATTATCACAATACAGTCTAGGAATTGCAACACAAGGGACGGCGAGTGCGGCAAGTAAACCTCTGAGCCAGTGGATTTCTGCACATGCATTAGCCATGGCACGATACTCCGCCTCTGCTGAAGAACGAGAAACTGTAGTTTGCTTTTTAGTTCGCCAAAAAATAGGAGAACCACCAAGCAAGACGAAATAACCTGTTACAGACCGTCGAGTCATCGGGCAACTCGCCCAATCTGAATCGGAGAAGGCAGTGAGGGCAAGATCACTATCACTGCGTAAGAGAATGCCCTGTCCCGGATGTCCCTTGAGATAATGGAGAACACGCAAGGCGACATTCCAATGATCCAACTGTGGTTCCTGCATAAATTGAGACAAGGTTTGGACCGCATAACAAATATCCGGCCTAGTAATGGTAAGGTATAGCAAACGACCGACCAGCCGGCGGTACTTCGCCGGATCCCGCAACGCAGCACTAGTGGAACGAGCAAGATCGTGAGCACACGGCATAGGTGTCTCAGCAGGCTTGCAACCAGACACATTATGCTCTTGAAGAATGTCAAGAGTATACTTTCGCTGATTAAGGACCATACCAGAAGAGTTTCGGGCACATTCAATACCCAAAAAATAAGAGACCGGGCCGAGATCTTTGAGCTGAAAACAATCATCCAGATACCGCTTGAAGGAAGAACATAATGATGGATTATTACCTGCAACAAGGATATCATCAACGTAGACCAAAACCACAAGCATAACAGGCCCACGACTCAGAACAAAGAGAGTGTGATCAGCATGTGCCTGGCGAAACCCATAGCTGCGAAGTGCGTGACGGAGCTTAGCAAACCAGTTCCGGGGAGACTGACGAAGCCCATATAAAGACTTCCGCAACCGACAAACCTTCCCCGGAAATAAATGAGTGTAGCCTGGAGGAACCTTCATATAAATCTCGTCACTAAGGTCCCCATGCAAGAAGGCATTATTCACATCCAGCTGATCAACCCGCCCACCCCGTGCAACAGCAACAGTTAATAAAACACGAACAGTAGCTAACTTAGCTACAGGGGCGAAAGTGTCAGTGAAGTCAATGCCCAATTCTTGGTGATTCCCCAGTACCACCAGACGAGCTTTGTCCCGTTCCTTTGTGCCATCAGATTTGTATTTAGTACGGAACACCCATTGGCACCCAAGGGCCCTGCGATACGGTGGTAGGGTAGTGATGTCCCAAGTATGGTTCCGGACCAAAGCATTAAACTCCTATGCCATAGCCTCTCTCCAAGAGGCATACTGTACAGCTTCCTTAAAATTTTTAGGAACTGGGGAAGCATCAATTGCACCAAGAAAACCTCTGTACCGGTCATGCAACTTATCATAATGAACATAGTTAGTAATGGGGAACCGAGTACCTGACGAGATCGAACCAGATGAAGAAGAGAGCGGAGTATCAGCTGTTGCGGAATTAAGGACATAATCACGCAGATGAGAAGGTAGACGACGGGTACGTGGGGGTAAGGGAACTGGAGATTCGGAGGGAGAAGTGGTCTCCCCCGAGGTAGATGACGGACTGACGGAAGGAACGTCGCTGATCGGCGACGGAGAAGGAGTGGGAGACGGTGGCGGGCTGTCGGGTATGACGGCAGTGACTGGAGTGGACTGCTCGGTGAGAGTGACGTGACTGGGCTGCTCGGCAGTCGGGTTGAGGGACTGCGACGGAGGGACTGGAAAGTCCTCCGCGGACGGATTTAGAACATGTGAAGGAGAAGGGGAAGAGGCCGGGACAGCGAACGGGAATTGAGTTTCGTCGAAGACAACATCTCGGGTGTGAAAAAAATTGTGAGTTTCAAGATTATAAACCCGCCACCCTTTTGTACCGAAAGGATACCCAACAAACATACATTTGACACTACGATGAGAGAATTTATTTGTGGGTTTAGGATTGAGACGGACAAAACATAAACAACCAAAGACGCGGAGATGACTCAAATCTTGAGGCTTCGTAGATAAAATTTCCAACGGGGATTTACCTCCAAGAAGTTTAGTAGGAGTACGATTAATCAAGTATACTGCCATTTTGACACATTCCCCCCAAAACTCAACGGGTAAAGAGGCCTGAAACATAAGGGCACGAGCCACATTTAAAATATGACGGTGTTTGCGCTCGACCCGACCATTTTGTTGTGGGGTACCAACACAGGAAGTTTGTATACACACACCCATTGAGTCATAATAGTGGCGTAAAGAAGTATTTAGGAATTCAGTGCCGTTATCAGAACGAACGACCTTGATGACTTTAGTGTATTGGGTGTGAATCATTGAGAAAAAACGTTGGAGACATGAAGTAACTTCACTCTTTGTACGGATAAGGTACACCCAAACAGCCCTGGAAAAATCATCCACAATAGTGAGGAAATAATGAGCACCACATGACAAGCAAGCAGTATATGGCCCCCATAGATCACAATGAATCAAATCAAAAACGGCTTGAGCTTTATTATGACTAACAGAAAAAGACGACCGAGTTTGTTTGGACATAAAACAAATCTCACATGTTTGAACTTTCTTGACAATAGATTGGGATTTATTAAAGTTAAAAAAGGAAAAAATATCAGATGATGGATGACCCAAGCGTTGGTGAAGGAGAAACGGATCAATTTGAGCAGCACTAGCCGACGCAGGAAAGGAAGCAAAGTGATAAACTCCGTTCTTTAGTCCACCCTGTCCAATCACCATCTTCGACGAACGGTCCTGTATTACACAACCATGAGCATTAAAAATTACATGACAAGTAGTATCCCGTATCAAGCATCCGACAGATATTAAATGGCAGTGCAAAGTAGGGACAAAGAAAACATGATGAAGCACCAAATGAGGAGATAACCGAACACTTCCCTTTTTTGTGGCTTGAATACGAGATCCATCGGGTAGACATATGGGACGAGGAGGTACATCCATTATATCAAACAAATGAAACAAAGTGCCCGTCATATGGTGAGAGGCACCACTATCAATAAGCCAATCACAAGAAGAGAATAATTTACCCGAATATGTGTGTGAGGCAGAGGCTTCCAACATAGACATGAGACGGCTCATCTGACCACTAAGACCACCATTCGTATCTTCCGAGGCAGCATGAACTACCGCAGCAGGGGCAATTGCCGACCCACTGCCACGGGCGATCGGAGCATGAATTAATCTTATGTGTACGGACAGACAGATGAGCAGCGACCGGCGGGATCTGGACGGAAACGGGAACTGGATGGCGGACTGATTTGATCGGCGGAAACTTGATTGGCAGACAATTGTTTCTGCGATCTAAACAACTGGACGGAAATCTGCGATCGGAAGATATTGGACGGAAAAAAAATATGGCTCTGATACCATGTAGAATTTTATGAACTGAATTGCTTGATTGTTTCATTGATGTGTCAAAGTATATATACAAGAGTTCCGGGCCCAAACATAACAGGCCCAATATACAATAATAAAATATAAACATGTATACATAATGCTAACAGTAATTTTTATTTTTTAATTTCATACCATTTTTTGTATAAAAATGATTTAAAAATAACTCCATTCAAATATCGTAACGCGCAAGGAGAATTTTATTTATGGAAGGATGAAGTATATTGTGCGTGGCAGGGCCGGCCCCGAAAATTGAAAAAATAAAATTGGCATGGTCCTAAATTTACATTTTGGGCCCTATTTTATTTTTTAGAATACTTTTTCTTTAAAATTATTAAGAAATTTAAAAATATGAGGCCCTAAAATTTTAGGGGCCTTGTGCGGTTGGCCACTTTGCACACTCTCCGGGCCACCCATGGTGCGTGGCATGCTATTTTTCAACTCAAACCACGAATGCATAAGTTCTACTCTCTCCGTCCCTAAAAGATGTTCCTGTTTCATTTCTTACGCATCCCATAAAACACTTATATCTCGTTCAAATGCCAAAATAACATCTACCCATAATAAAGAAGAAATGTGGTAAATTTTAGGCATTTTAGATGTAGGTATAAGTGTTTTATGGGATGCGCAAAAATATTAAACAAGAATATATATTTTTTGGGACGGAGTGAGTATTTTATTAAAAATTGTATTGGTTTCATAGAGAAAAGGGTAAATATGGAAAAATGTGGGTTTTGGGTTGCAGTTTGAAGTGGAGAGGAGAGGGGAGAAGGAAGCAAAGATAGAGATATGCTGTGGGGGAAGGGCGGGTCTGTTACTGTCCACCGTCGCCACTCTGGAGACTCTGGGCCTTGAGATTCAACACTGTGTCATTAGCTGTTTCAATGACTTTGCTCTGCAGGCCTCTTGCACCACGGTAAATTTTTAATTTTAACAGCTGTAATTTCTTCTTTATTTTTGCTACAAATTATTCACTCATTTTGAAGATTTTGTCACTAAATTTCCAACCATTTGTGACAAGGGCGACCACAGATTTTTTGTGGATTTCATGTCTATAATGTATCTATATTGTTTTAATAAATAATTAAGAAAATAAGTAAAAAGAAAATAGTTTATTTTGTGAATAATGTACTCCCTAGTATAAAAGTTGTAAAACAATTCAAGTAGAACACACATAGCATGGGGAAAATGGAGGAGTTACCAACCCCTATCATGTATCACATCACATGATACATTTGGGATAAAAAAAGAAAAATACTAGGGGTAGACCAAAAGTGTACCCCAAACATCTCCTACCCCTCCATCACCATACAAAAAAGGCAAGAAAAATTCAAAAAAAAAGTAAAAAAATAAAAACAAAATAAAATGAATGGTAAAGAGGGGGGGTGGTGTACATTTGGGGTACACCTTTGGTGTACCCCTAGCATATTCCTAAAAAAAATGGACCAACTACTTAGCCTCTTCAACTACATTCTAGTTAAATTTCAAATGGCAAATCGGTGAGGTTCTAGTGACACCAGAGTACAGTGACACTCCGGCGTTCGTAAAATTGACAGTTCATACATCTCCTAATCCACCCCCTAAACCCCCACCTACCCCCACCCCAACTCCGCTTGACAGTTCATACATCTCCTAACCCACCCCCTAAACCCCCACCTACCCCCACCCCAACTCCGCTCCACCAAATGTGTGGATTTTGCAATACATAATAGCCTAAGAGCATATATAAAACCTCGAGTGTTAATAATATAAAAAATGTACTATACATGCAATATATTAATAGCAATATTAGGTAAAAAAAATTCTAAAGATTATTTCATTGCATTAATATGCATCAAGGAAAGAAATCCTTCTTCCCCAACTGAATTACACTCTTTTTTTTGTAATTTATATATGGTGATAGGAAAAGGAGCAAAAGAAATGTTTAAGTTCAGAAGAAATAAAGCAGACGCTGTTTAGAAATGCTGGATATGGAGGAAAGGGCTTCTAGTGCATATGTAGACTACTTATTAATGGCGTGTTATTTATATATATGTATGCATTGAATATTTATGTGAGATTGGAGCTTAGTATTTTTAGTTATTGTGAATTTTGTATTCATCCTAATAAATAATTAAGTGGCCATTATTTGTTCTGGCCGCCCCTGCTTGGGAGATTATTATAATATCATCATATCAATGGTCTATTTTTTAATACTAGATTCTAACCCGTGTGATGCACGACAAGAATTTTGTGCAACGATAAATGACGTGAACATACTCGTAAAAACAATCCATAATTAGTACTCCTGATCTTGAAAACACTTTTGCTCTAATTTTTTATGCACCTTATAAAATACTTTTACATTCACCTAAAATGTCTGAAATGCATCCAATTAGGTAGTTTAATGCATGTAGAAGTTGTTTTGGAGGTATTTTAGACATTTTAGGTAGAACAAGAGTATTTGAGTAATGCTAGAGTCACAAACAAACAACTTACAAAATTTACAAACTTATCTTTTTAATATTTTTCTAGAAATAAGATGTACTAAATAACAAAAGATATTTTAATTTAAAATCCACAAAAGACAAGTTTGTAAAGTTTGTGAAATATTTATTTTTGACTCTAGCATTTTCCAAAGTATTTTGTAAAAAGTTAGAGCAGGAATGTTTTCAAGAACAGATAAAGTAATACAACGATATGTCACTAAGTTTCAAATGTATACTACTCCGTAATATTTTAGTCTATCTTTTTTCCCTATATTCAATTAAATACTTTGTCCTAAAAGTTAATTTATAGCTTGATACTTGTGGTTAAAAAATAAATTGAAATTTAATTTTAAAATGTCATTTTAAAATATATTTTGTTTATTATATTTATTGTGTTTATCTATATTTAAAAATATTAATAATTCAAAAATATCAGACGGAGTAATTTCTTGTGCAATTCAAACTATATGGAATTCAAATGTTATATTAAAAACTACTATAAAAAATGCAAATTTTGGGACAAAAATATACGAACAGACCTGATGGATTTTGCAGTACATATCATGGCCTAAACCTAACAATGAAAAGCAGCCCAACAATAAACCAGGCCTGGTTCTTACAAAGCCCAGTTGCTCGTGCAGCTTGGCCCAATGCCATCTAGTTTATTTGCTTGTTTTTGTTGAGTCTCCAAACCATTTATTCAAAATGACATTTTTCGTATATCTGCGCGATTATAAATTTCAAATCAGAATATATTTGCCCATATTTATTTATTTAAGTATTTATTTGCAACATGTATATTACTCAAATACTATGGCATAAAATATATGTATGATCATTTGAGAACTAACACGAAACTAATCACAAATTTTCGCATCACATTAGATGAGGCTCGAAGAGGTATAACATTAGATGATCGCACCGGAGTTTGGTGAGATTGGTGACTCCAATATAGGGGTGTAAACGAACTAAATCGAAGCGAATATCAAGATATTTGAATTTGTATTTGTTTAATTTTTTCGAACCCGAATCCGAATCCAAATATGAGGCGTATCTAAAAAATTGAATTTGTATTTGATTAATATTCGAATACTTAACGAATCCTAAACGAATATTTTAACAATAATTATACTCCATAATCTATATGATGGACCAACATAAATTTTGAATAATTTAACCTACGATACTTCTTATACTATATCTAAAAACATTAATACATTTTCATCTTACACAAATTATATTTTATAAAATATAACTAAAAAATGTAAAAATCACATGCTTTAGATTTTCGTGATACGTTAATTTATTGAATTCTAGCTTAGTAATTTAAATACATTTTATACTATATTAGTTTACTTGACTATTGATGTTGAAATATGGTTCATGGGTATATACATATATTCGAACATTCGAATATCACCCGAATCGAATATACTCCTATTTGTATTTGTATTTGTTTAATATTCGAATCAAAACTAATATTTGAACATGAGTTTGTATTTGAATAATGTGAAGTCGAATCATTATATTCGAATGCAAATTACAAATCAAATTTAAAGTATATAATTTGTTTACATCCCTACTCCTATATAATGAAGATCTAGAAAATATGATTCTCGAGAAATGAGTTCTAGAAAAAGTTCTTTTCTTGAAATTATTATTCAATAAAGAAAACTGGGAAGATAATTTAATATTAATAATCAAAATCACAATAATGGGCAGCATTCCAAATTCATAAAACAATATGTAACAAATTGGGATGCATTATTAGGATCCCACACGACAAAGTTTTGGGTTTATCCCTCCCTCCACCGGTCGCCATTTATTTAGAGGTTGTTTTCATCTTTTGTCTCTACTCAAAAATTGCCTTACTCTTTCCCAAATAGGCCTATGAAAGAAAGGTTTAATACGTTGGAGTAGTATTTTTTAGGTGGATTTAGATCAAAGTGTTCATATTACTTATTATTTTCTTTATTGAAATCAGTTTTAATTAAATCAGATCAGAAACAACTTTAAGTATAACTACATTTAGATTAGATCAGAATTTATTCTCATTAGACCAGATCATTCAGATCAGGTGAAGAGATATGACCAAAGTACTTGTTCGTCCATATATTTCTTATTCAGGAACTTTTCGGATTTTCTAATTCAACAATTTGATTATTAATATCTCTATTTGTATACATTTATAGATAATAAAAATATCACATTTCAAAAACTCCATGTCAAAATAAATCTATTCACATTTCAATATGTTTTTACAACTTATTGTCAAAGTTAAAAAAGGTCGGTGGGTTTGAGTTCGATTACTCGCAACTAAGTCAATCATTGAGTTTTTGCATCTACCAGCTGCAAGCTCCACCCTTTTGAGTTCATCTTTTTCTAATAAGGAAGACAAAGATAACACTTATCTTGAATATCTTAACATCGTGATTCGATAGAGTAGCGAGAAAATAAGTAACATTATAATATTGATTCACTTACAATTCAAAAAAATAAGAAATCTCCAAAATGCAAAATATTATCTTAGAATTGGAAAATGTCAAAAGACACTCATTTAAGATGATTAGGAGATATCAATCATAAAACTCAAAAGAGAGAATGAATATTGTCCCCATCAAATCTTATTTTAATAAAACTCAAAAGAGTTTTGTCATATACATACCTTATCACCACAACAACCACAACCATGGTTAGCCATATCCGTAGTTAACTTGACCATGGTTAAGTCAATTGAAGACGAAGTGTTATAAATCGAAGTTACAATTTGTGAGCTTTTTCTCAATCCCTTCCTATCCCATCTCTCTCAGCTGGTTGGTTGTCTCAAGATTAAATAAATAATTAATCCCTTTAAATTAATTAATTAATAATGAAATTATATTATCCCGTAATTTTGTTAATGATTTTGATTAGCCGCGGTTAATAATTAATTAATTAATTGACGGAGGTTAATTTTATAAATGTAGCAGGGGAAAACAGGGGGAAAAGATGGCGACGGCGAACGACGGGGATTTCAGCTTCGCCGCCGGGGGAAAAGGGCGGAATGGGCTGGCGAAGATACAGACGCAGAAGACGAGGAATAAGGAGGATGGGATGTGCCACGACGACAGTGCGCCGCCGGTGAAGGCAAAGACGGTGGAGGAGTTGCATTCGCTTCAGAAGAAGAAATCGGCTCCCTCCACGCCGCTCACGGCGGCTAACACCCCCTTCTCCGCCGCCCTATCTGAGGAAGAGCGCCACAAACTGCAGCTCCACTCCATTAGGTATACTCCCTATTTTACCCCCCACCCCTTCCCATTTGTAATCGGTTTGGGAATTAGGAAAGTCTCTAGTGTTCATACTTGATTGGTTTCAAATTCATTGTCTCAATTTGACTTCACGAAATAAAAAAATGATGGATGAAGGTCCCGTTCCGTTCAACTTATTTTTTCTTATTTTTTCTTATTCTTATTAAAATCAGATCAGATTAGACCAGACCAAATCAGATCAGATCAGATCAAATCAGATCAGATCAGATCAGATCCAATCAGATTTAATCAGATCAGATCAGATCCAATCAGATCAGATCAGATCCAATCAGATCAGATCAGATCCAATCAGATCAGATCAGATCAGGACTTATTAAAATCAGATCCCATCAAGAATTATTATTATTATTATTATTATTATTATTATTATTATTATTATTGTTATTATTATTATTATTAATATTAATATTATTATTATTATTATTATTATCATTATCATTATTATTATCATCATCATCATCATCATTATTACATTGTCAATCTAATTCTACTTTTAAAATATATTTTTATTGCTACTTGTAATTTGAGTTTCTAAACTTTTGATCTTTTATAAGGATGAGATATTTTAATAAAAATACTATTTCTTCTATATATTGATTATCAAAATTTAATTATTTTTTAATGTATATCTAAATTAAATATTTATTCTAATGTATAATTCTANAATAATCATAAAATAAAAATATTATTACATTATAATATGAATGATTATTCTAATATATGAATTGACTATTTTTATTTTATTAAAAAATAATCATTAAATAAAAAATGTTGATTATATTATAATATGAATTATCATTACAATTTTCAAACGTTATTATAAAGTCAAATTAAATTATTGATTTAAAATTTTAAATTAAATCATAATTAATCAGATCAGATCAGATCCAATCAGATCAGATCAGATCCAATCAGATCAGATCAGATCCAATCAGATCAGATCCAATCAGATCAGATCAGACCAGATCAGATCAGAACTTATTAGAATCAGATCAGATCAGAAAAAATAAGTTGAACGGAACGGAGCCGAAATTTGTTTAAAAGAGAAAAAAATATATTTTTTTATTCTGAAATATTCTTCCTGTTTGAATTTTTTAGTGAAAGTTTGTAAACAACTCTAGTATGTGGAAAAAATACATTTTATTATCATATAAATTTAATATCAATGTATTCTTATTGAATCGTAATTTTCAAATATCAAATTTTTACTCCCTCCGTCCTAAAATTAATTTCTCATTTGACTTTTCACGGTCTCCAATGCGACACTTTGACCATCAATATCTCAGTTTTTATATAGGAGTACATTTTATAAAGATTATATATTTCAAAACTTTGTTTCAAAATAAATCTATTGCTAATAAATTTATATCAAAATTCAATGTATTTATTCCGTAATATACGGTCAAAGTTTAAAAAGTTTGACTACAAAAGTTAAACTGGGAAGTTAATTTCAGGACGGAGGGTAGTCAAAGTGGAATATTGAAGACTGTGAAAGGTCAAAGAGCAAAACATTTCCACACATAGGGGACTAATGAACAGAGTATTGTTTACTTTAAAAAAGTGCATATTTTAGTTGGAATAGACTAAAAAGGAAAGTGAAACAATTATGGAGAAAATCATAGAGAAATACTCATTTTTTTAGCAATGCTAGGGGTATACCAATATTGGGTACTCATTTGTCACACAGACACATAGACACATAATGTCTGTGCATGCTTAGACATTATGTGTTTTTGTATGTCTGTGTCAACTTGGTGTACAACTGAGGTACCCCATGTTGGTATAGTGTAGGTTAATTCCATTTTTTTCCATAAGTCTAAGCCTGTAAGGTAAGTCAAAACGTCTAAATTGTGCTATAGTCAGTTTGTTTGATCACGCAGTTATGTGTAGTGAGACACGTATGCGCTATGATTGGTCATATCCTCATTATCCCCTAATCCTTCTGATTTCTTTAAATTCTTGGGCCACTCACCACGAGTGTCCCTCATATATGTACGACACAGACGATTATCATTTGTGTATGTGGGTGCAAATTGCAAAGCAGTGGGGGTGTTCATGTAATGTTACCCTAACTTTATTCTAAATTATTTGTCCAAAAAAAATTCCTTTGAGATTTTTCTAAGTTTACAATTCAAATCTTTTCTACTAAAATAAATAGATAGGTGGCTTACAATATTGTTATCACTTTTAAACAATATTTGATCACACATTTTTTATTCTCTAACAAGTTTTTTTAAAACTTTGTGAAATCAAATTGTAAACAATAAAACAATTCATGGCCTCATGGGTACTCGACTAGAAGTTTGATTTTTTTTAAGGAAGGAAGCGTTGATTTATGTGCATTAAAAGAGGAACAATAAAGTTTGGAGTAGTAAAAACCTACACTAGTGTATTTGGTCCCGCTCTTCGAGTTAACTTACGAGCAATAACATTACCATCACGACGAACAAAATGCACCGAATAAGAGCAAAAAAAAGACAACAAAAGCTCACTACCCTCAATAATGGAACCCAAAGAAGATAGGGGCGAACTTTGTTGACATAATTTTTTCTACGCCTTTTTTTTAGAAAAGATTACGAGGTAGTAACCATTTTTGGGTCGAATGGAGCACCATAGAACCCTAAATCGGGTTACTCCATTTACTCCATACTTTCTGATAAATTCTTAAGATGAAATTCACACTCTGTACCTATTGAGTACCTAATAAAGCATATCCTAATAACTTTCCATACCATTACTCTTTCTTTTTAAAAGAACAAATTAGTTACTTCTCTTTTGTCCTGAATTAATTTGTTTGTTTGGATAAATACAGTGCATCATTGGCATCGCTAACGAGAGAGACGCCACGAGGACAACACCGGAGACGCCACGTGTGTCACATGACTCCCACGTGACTCAACACCACCACCATTACGAACCAACATTCAACACTAGTGATAGTGCCCTCAAGTTTACCCATATCCTCTACAATCTTTCACCCGCCGGTAATAAATAAACTCTCTCATTCCACATTTTTTAAAATTACATTTAAATCGTTATACTTATCTTTGTACAAAAAAATACACACTCTTATTTCGTTGTATGTACTACTAATGAGTCAAGATATATTTTACAAACAGTCTCTCTACTTTCAGGTGGGGTAAGGTCTATGTACTCACAATCTTTTCAGACCTTACTTTTTGTGAGATTTTACTGAGATTGTTGTACAAAAAAAAAATCAAAGTGGGATTCTTACTAATAACATTAGCATTTTGTGTGGTGTGAGAATTGTAGAGCTTTATGAGCAAGCCTTGAAGTACGAGAAAGGTTCATTCATCACGGCGAGTGGTGCATTGGCTACATTGTCTGGAGCCAAAACGGGCCGTTCCCCAAGGGACAAGCGTGTTGTCAAAGATGAGGCAACCGGTGATCTTTGGTGGGGAAAGTAAGTCGCGTCTCATTTTTTCGTCTTCTTAATCGATTTCGTGACAATTTGAAAATATTCAAAATGTTTTTTTGTCTACATATAGGGAATGTATGTTTTGTCTAACTATTTTCTATATAGGGGATCACCCAATATCGAAATGGACGAGCATACTTTCTTGGTCAACAGGGAAAGAGCTGTGGATTATCTCTGCTCTTTAGAAAAAGTTTGCATTGTTTAATATTTCAACCAATTTATAATGAACCCTTACCAAATGGTCCTTAGTTTTTCTTTTGCCATCAATAACTCACTCATTTGGTTGGTTCAAATGGGTCTTTGCAGGTTTTTGTGAATGATCAATTTCTAAACTGGGATCTGAACAACCGAATCAAAGTTCGAATCGTATCCGCAAGAGCATATCACTCCTTGTTCATGCACAACATGTAAGGATTGGCTTGATCAAGAATTTTTTCAACTTCTTAAACTTTTGCTTTAAAATACTCCCTTTATCACATTATATGCGTCTAGTTTGACTTTTTTCACTGAAAACCAACGAACTTATTCAACAATGAAATAAAATTTATATTATGCAGTAATACGATGAAATAATCATTTGAAAATAATCCATATTTTGCAAGATAAATCTAATGTAACTATATTTGTACTTATAGTTAAAAGTTCGTCCGATTTGATTCTTGTTCCACTTAAATGGTCAAACCGGACGAATCACCGGGACAAAGATAGTGTTTTTATAGCACCATATACAGTGCCTTAGGGTAGAGTGGTGACAGGTGTATCCGACCCACGCCCGAAGAGCTGGAGGATTTTGGTACTCCAGACTTCACTATATACAATGCCGGTCAGTTCCCATGTAACCGTTACACCCACTACATGACATCCTCCACCAGCATAGACCTCAATCTATCGCGGCGCGAAATGGTCATCCTCGGCACACAGTACGCCGGGGAAATGAAGAAAGGCTTGTTTGGCGTGATGCACTATTTGATGCCCAACCGCGGCATCCTCTCCTTGCACTCTGGGTGCAATGTGGGAAAACAAGGAGATGTCGCCCTCTTCTTCGGATTATCAGGTAAATATATACTCTGAAGGAACCAACTTAATCAAAAGCTCAAGCTTGTGGTTGTGTCTCAAGAAATGTTTCTTATATTCTAAGATATACACATGAACGGTGCCCGTTTGGCAAGAGCTTCAACGTTTAGTTATGAAGTGTGTTGATTTGTTTTTATTTTTCCGTTATTTTTTTTATGTGTTGGAAGGCACCGGAAAGACAACCTTGTCTACGGATCACAATAGGTACCTCATCGGAGATGACGAACATTGTTGGAGCGATGAAGGTGTGTCAAATATTGAGGGGGGCTGTTATGCCAAATGCATTGACCTCTCAAAGGACAAAGAACCTGATATTTGGAATGCTATAAAGTTTGGCACTGGTATAATGTTTTGTCACAAATATGAATGTATAAGTCTCTTAATAATTAAGTTTTGAGTCACTAGATTGACATATTTTCTTTTTTTCCCCCCTTCAGTCTTGGAGAATGTGGTTTTTGAAGAACACACGCGAGAAGTGGATTATTCTGATAAATCTGTAACAGGTAATTTAGACGCAACATTTGAGGTATGGACATTGTGAATAACCTCCTATTTCTTTCGTGATTACAGAGAACACTCGGGCTGCGTACCCAATCGAATACATTCCAAACGCGAAGATCCCGTGCGTGGGCCCTCACCCAAAAAACGTCATTCTTCTGGCTTGTGACGCGTTTGGCGTGCTCCCACCTGTGAGCAAATTGAGTTTGGCTCAAACAATGTACCACTTCATCAGTGGTTACACGGCATTGGTACGCGCCCTAAAACAAACCTAGCTAAAACCTGTCACTAATCTATCGTCATAAACTATTGATCATTTCTCGTACTTGTTTTTTGTCACGTTCTTATTTTTTGTTACGAATAAAAAACTATTAAGGTGGCTGGGACCGAGGACGGCATAAAAGAGCCTACTGCAACATTTTCAGCATGCTTTGGTGCAGCATTCATAATGTTCCATCCAACCAAATACGCCGCGATGCTCTCTGAGAAAATGCAGAAACATGGCGCGACCGGATGGCTAGTCAATACGGGCTGGTCTGCTGGAAGGTATTAAATGAGTGCATTTCGTCTTTTACCAAATGAATTTTCGTAGGAAGAAGTGAATATTCGTTTGCCAAACGAGGCCTTGTTTTTTTTTTGGGTGCAGCTACGGAACGGGTAGGCGCATAAAGTTGGCACACACTAGGAAGATCATCGACGCGATTCACTCGGGGGAACTTCTAGAAGCGAAGTACGCGAAGACGGAG
This sequence comes from Cuscuta campestris, assembly GCA_900332095.2. Lineage (NCBI taxonomy): Eukaryota > Viridiplantae > Streptophyta > Magnoliopsida > Solanales > Convolvulaceae > Cuscuta > Cuscuta campestris. Next base: position 1,455,443 of record OOIL02003256.1, read on the forward strand.
GTTTTTGGGCTTGAGATCCCAACAAAGATAGAGGGAGTGCCTTCTGAAATCTTGAACCCCATCAATACTGTAAGTATCTTCTTGGTCAACAAGACTCTGAGAACATATTAAAAAATTGATTTAAATAAAAGCTCAAATATGTATGGTAGATAAATGAAATGTTTTTATATTCTAACAAAAAGAGGCCCTAAATAAGTTGTTGTGAATGCTATTCCATAAATTTCTTTGAAAAAATTCAATATTTAAGCTAAATAAGCCTTGCCAAACTGGGCATAATTTCTATTGATGCAATGTTATATTTTGTGACAGTGGCCAGACAAGGATGCCTACAATGCAACCCTGTTGAAGTTAGGTGGGCTGTTCAAGAAAAACTTTGAGTGGTTCTTGAACTACAAAATTGGGCCAGACAATAGCCTGACTGAAGAGATTTTGGCAGCCGGCCCAAATTTCTGAGTGCTATATGAGCCGGCCCACAGGTTGCAATGGATGATGACGAAATACACGACCAATAAATAAATGTGTACATGACTATGTATAAATAAACATACACATTGATGAAAGCAGAGTAAATAGATCAAATGAAATGCTTGACTTATGTGGTATTTAATATGTATCATTATTCCCTTAATATTGAAATCTTGTCATTTTACTCTTAACAAGCCCTGCCTTTAGAGCAACTCTAAAAAGAAAGGGCTAAGGCCCCGTTCCGTTCAACTATTTTTTCTTATTTTTTCTTATTCTTATTAAAATCAGATCAGACCAGATCAGATCAGATCGAATCAGATCAGATCAGATCCAATCAGATCAGATCAGATCCAATCAGATCAGATCAGATCCAATCAGATCAGATCAGATCCAATCAGATCAGATCAGATTCAATCAGATCAGATCAGATCAGGACTTATTAAAATCAGATCTCATCAAGAATTATTATTATTATTATTATTATTATTATTATTATTATTATTATTATTATTATTATTATTATTATTATTATTATTATTACTATTATTATTATTATTATTATTATTATTGTTGTTGTTGTTGTTCTTAAAAATGACAATTTCAATCTAATTCTACTTTTAAAATACGGAGTATATTTTTATTGCTACTTGTAATTTGAGTTTCTAACGTTTTGATCTTTTATAAGGATGAGATATTTTAATAAAAATACTATCTCTTCTATATATTGATTATCTAAATTTAATTACTTTTTAATGTATATCTAAATTAAATATTTATTATAATGTATAATTCTAATTTTACAAAAAAATTATTATAAAATAAAAAATATTATTACATTATCATATGAATGATTATTCTAATATATGAATTAACTATTTTTATTTTATTAAAAAATAATCATTAAATAAAAAATATTGATTATATTATAATATGAATTATCATTACAATTTTCAAACCTTATTATAAAGTCAAATTAAATAATTAATTTGAAATTTTAAATTAAATCATAGTTAATCAGATCAGACCAGATCAGATCCAATCAGATCAGATCAGATCCAGTCAGATCAGATCTAATCAGATCAGATCAGATCCAATCAGATCAAATCAGATCCAATCAGATCAGATCAGATCCAATCAGATCAGATCAGATCAGATCCAATCAGATCAGATCAGATCAGACCAGATCAGAACTTATTAGAATCAGATCAGATCAGAAAAAATAAGTTGAACAGAACGGAGCCTAAATTGAGAAGGTATATTTCTCATTTACCTTTAATTTTCAAAAAGTTAAATATGCATTGTTTTAAGGTATACAAAAAGGTGAAGGAAAAATAAGCATTCTCTCTGTCCCATTTTAAATTGTCTGTTTTTCTTTTTTGTCCGTCCCAAAACAAGTTACTTGTGTCTTATAATGATAAACTTTTAAGGGTAAAATACTTAAACTATCTCTAAAAGAAGCCAATCATCTCAATCTTATCTTCTCATTCATCAAAATTCTCATAAAAAAACTAAGGTATTTTTGAAAAATCAACACCACTTTTTCTCTTCCTTAAATATGCCTCAAAGTCAAAATGAACAATATAAAATGAAACGGAAGAAGTACTAAGGGAAAATTTTGGTTGACCAATTACTTTTCTATTTTTTTATTCATATTTCGTATAAATAAGGATATGACATGTGATAAGAAAATAATGAAAGAAATAGGAAAATAATTAGAGAATGGTGAGAAAGTCGAAGGAAGAAGTTATCTAGATCATATTCTCTTCAACTTATTATTTTTTTATTGTAAGCAGATCAGACTATATCAGACCAAAAATAGTTTTAAATTTAACAACATTCAGATCAGATCAGAAATAATTTTAAATATAACAACGTTTAGATCATATCAGAAATATTTTTAAATATAACAACAGTTACATCAGATCAAATCAGACCAGAACTTATTTCAAGTTAGATCAGAACTATTCAGAACGGGTGAAGAGAACATCACTGTATTATTGGGAGTAGTTGATGTGAGACTGGATTGAGTAGGTAAATAAAGTTTAGACCGAAATAAAAACAGGAAAAAAAGAACATAAAGAAACGCAGGAGCTGGAAGTGGCGGATCGGAGAGGTGGCTCATCAGATTTCGCCATTCCTATTACTCCCAACGTCATGATTCGTGGCCACATGAAGTGTGGTTTCTCGGACCTGATCCGGCGCCAAACTCGACAGCTCCACACCGCAACCTTGGCAGACCAATCCCGACACGCAGCACGGCTTGCAGATCTCCGTCTTCTTGTACCTCCCGTCCCGACACGGCCTCCACCGGAACCGCCTGAAGGGTCGCTCGCACGTTTTGCAAGAGTAATCGTAAGGCGCCTGCAATACAAAACATAGGTATCATATCAAACCTTGCAATCCAATCCAAATCATGTTTTGCTGTCATGTTTCAAGACAAAACAAATTGTCGACGAACCAAAATCAGGGATATGCGGGCATACCTCGGTGATGCGGGGATTGTCTTCCCCGAAGCAGAATTCGCAGAGAATCGGGTGATCGGATCTCGAACCGCTCTCCGCCATGGCTTCTCTCAATCGCAAGACCCTGTCTTCTTCCATGGCTGGCTCTTATCACGCCCAATCGATTTGGACTTTGGAGGCTCGTTCCTGTCCTTTTATACACTCCCTAATCCCTATGCTAACTTTCTATTCCTAATTGGATTAGGAATGTTTTGTCTTTTAAGATCATTCAATTTATAAATAAGAGTATATTAATGCCAAATAAAAATTACTCCCGTACTAATTCGGAATAATAAACTACAACAAAAATATTACAAAGTGAGGGGTGATAAAACATTTTATTTTTCATATCACATACTCCATTCATCCCTAAATATTTGTCACTTGTATTTTCGAGATAAAATATTAAGTTTTTTCAATTCATTTTATTTACATATTGCTATAGAAATAAAAAATAAAATTTACATATCAAAAAACTACATGAAAAATTCTTAAAAATAAGAAATGTCAAGAATATTTTATTTTACCAAATAACTAATGAAAACGTAGAAATAAACAAAAGTTTCCGTGACTGTTGAAAAAACAAGTGTGACAAATATTTTGGAATGGATGGAGTATTTTATTAAATACTTTTTGGTTATAAGGCTATTTTATAAATCCACTTCAGTTCTCAAATGATTTTTATTGAAATTATGATTATTTCTATGATTTTTGGAGGAGATTCCTAATCCTCTTATATCACCCTCAATTCCTATGCCTATTTTGATTAGGAATCTTGTCTTTTAAAATCATTTAAATTAGAAATAGGTATATCAATATCAAATAAAAATTAATCCGTACATATTAATAAACTACAAAAAAAATTTACAAAACGAGAGTATATAACATTTAATTTTTCATATTACATATCCAATAAAATTCAGAGTTTTATAAATCCACCTCAATTATCAAATCATTTTAATTGAAATAAAGATTATTAAAATTCATCTTAACTTTTATTATGTCAATTACCATAAACCAAAAAAAATATTCAAATTAAGATAAATATAGCAATAACATATAACAAAATTTTAGCATAGAAAAATTTCTATATTTAATAATCGCGATTGCGAGTACAAAGGCAGAGGGGGGAGGGAGCTGAGGTGAGCACATAATCGCGTCCCAATGTAAAAACGCAAAAGAAAAATAGTTTGGTTTCAAAAGACCTATTAAAAGTGAATTTCTTTGAAAAGTACTCTTAATAATCTTAAAAGAGATTAAGACTCCGAACTATGAAATTAGAATTGAAAATAAGAATTTAAATTTTATTATTTGACAACACAAAAATATGTGAAATTCAACTTTGAAGTGTCAAAGCTGAATAGGCATTTGAAAATTCAACTTCATCCAAATCCTTTACATATAATTTTATTTTCTAATTCAATTCTAATTCCGTCAATTCTGTATCCCAAATGGACACTAAATTTCGGATTCCATTACTATCACTCCCTTGCATGTTTCAATTTTTGCAGTATTTTAATAAGATTATTTTTATATCATTTTATGCATAAATCAAGAATAACATTTAAACATAAAAATTAATGTTTATATATTTATATACATACATATATATATATATATATATATTAAATAATCTATAAAATTACTAGTAAGATAATTATATTATTTTATCAAATAACTAATAAAAATAAAAAAACATAAATTAAATTTGAAAAAAGAATAATAAACAAGTAATTTAATTTGTAACGGGAGTAATAAGATTGCATCAACTACAACTATCATGGATCTTGCAAAAGAAAGGCATTCAAAGTTGAAAAAGGGAATGGATGGGATTTATAATCCTCATATATGAATCAAATCAACGGTTCAATTCATAATCAAAAGGTATCAATGATTACACCACTTGAAAATAATTCATCTTACAAAAAAGGAGTAAAAAAATCTAATCCAAAATATGGAAAATACATCTTCAATCCTCATTAAAATGAAATAAATGATAGCAATAAAACTAGAAAAACTAAGTATTGAATATAGATTTTATAGTATTTCTTAGGATTCTAAAAATATATGAGTATTCAATTTAGACGTTAAAATGTCATTTAAAAATCCAGCTGTATTTAATTGAGATTTTAAATTATAAAGGTATTAAAAAATTCATAGATTTTGAAAAAATCATGAAATTATAGATTTTGGTGGATTTCCAAGCTTTGATTATAAATGAAAATCAACTTTGAAATCTCTCCCCAAACCTAAAGATTTCTATCCAGACTCTTCTTTCGTTCCAGATCACCTGCAACCTTGTGCCATCTTCTGCAATATCCATCGTGCAGCTTCACTATATCTTCTTCCATGGAAAATTAAATTCTTAGACTTTTGCAGCCAGTATCATTTTGCGACCTATATCTAATTCATGTTGAAGATTTCTAACTGTGTGGAAAAACAACTCCCGAATTGGAAACGTACGAGAATTTAAAAAAAGTAAAATTTGCACTATATAAGACTAAAATAAAATAGACTTAAACTTTTTTATTCCCTAAATAGAACTTAATAATGACCTAGCAGAAGAAATAATGTCCAGTATTAATTGACATTTACTTGAATAATGACTACTTGATAATGACCAAAAGTCTTACATTAAAAAATAAAAACATATACTCTTATATTGAGAAAGTTATTATATTTTAGTCTTATTTAAATAAATTTCTTTTTTAAAAAATAGAGTTCTAGAGTTATTTATTCTTACTCTTATTCTTTTGGTTTTATTCTTGCTATTTTTCCATTGCCGTTTTTCAAACAAAATTGCATTTTGCAAGCATTTTTTTCAATTTCTAAATCCTTTTCCATGAATGTTTTTTATTCTTGCTTGCAAATTTGATTGAATATATTCAAGTTTATGTTAAATAAGACGAATTCTATGTAATTCATGGATTATGAACAATTTGAGAGAATCTTATAAAATATTACTCAAAAAACACATTAAAATTTATCAAACTCTATGTAGAATTAAAATAATCTATGGACTTTACATTATCTATGTATTCTAAACAATCTATTAAAATCTTTTAGAATCTGAATTGAATACACGTTCATGTACTTTTAGGCCTTTCATGAGTTCGCAAGGACTTCAAAGCCGCCCAGGGTGCAATTTGAGAGACATATCGACCACCAGTGGCAAAACATGGGATTAAACAAGATCTACCATTAAATACATAGTTATGCAGAATTAGAATGAATCAAAAATTAAAAACAATTAAAATATAAAAAAATTGCATTTTCATTGGCTCTTAGTATATGAATCTAATTTGATAAATTTGCTATATTCAATGGAGTAATAATGTTTGTACCAACTACCCGGAGTATATACTATAACAAAGAATCAGCTTGTGGCAGTATTCAAAAAAAACTGGAGTTCTCAATTAGATAAAAAAAAGGGAAAAAAACCATGCTGGAAACCAGAATAGAATGAATGGAAGCCTATTTTGGCTCCTAAGTTTCATACGTTTCCAAGAGAAGCCGTATATCAAGGCAAAACTTAGGAGCTAAAACAAACTTTCATTCTGATCTGCTAATTGCAAGTATGATTTTTAGTTCTTCCCCTCTTTTCTTTATTACCTAACCAAAAAATCACTTTTTTTGAACTGTGAAGCAAACCAAGTATCTATATAAAAAATAGTTAGTACAAAAATATAACTCCGTAAAATAAAATATAGTACATTTCAAAATAAGACTGGTATAAAAAGAGTAAACAAACATGCAATCTTAAACATTTCAATAATTTTTAACTCTCAATTTATATGCTGATTCCTAATAAAAACCATTATTCAAATTATAAGTCTTAGTTAACCTCATGTTTTTCCCACTGGTGGTCGATATGATTCACAAGATATCTTCACCCCTACCTTCCAAGCAGTAAACGCTTATACCAATAACTATCATATTCTTCATTGTGTAAGAAAAAATGATAGCCCTGCTAAAAAAAATTAAATTTCACGATATTTAAAAAACTATCTAAAAACAACTTTTAACACAACCAATTTGAAATATATCTATAGCAGTGAAATTCAAATCTTCTCTACCAAATAGACAAATACCAACAAAAACTGAAATGAATTCAGGCCCCGTTTGGTACAAGGAATTCAAATTACGGAATTGGAAGTGAGGACTTCAATTCCAATTCTGGTGTTTGGTAGCACAAATATTATGTGGATTTGGAATTGATAATGCAAAAAATGAATTGAAATTGATGAATTCAATTCTACGGAATCGAATCTCATGAAATCCCAATTCCAATTCAATTCCAATTCCACCGATTCCGTATACCAAACGGACCCTCAAAAAACACTTTCAATTCGAAATTTTCAGTGAAATCAATTGGACTTCAATACCTCTTAATTGCAAAATATAAAACTCGTCGCAAAAAATAAGCATTCATATTACACAAATAAAATCAGAGAAAAATGAACACAGAAAATGGCGGATCGGAGAGGAGGAGCTCAGTGAGAAAAATGAATGGATGGGAAGTATAATCCTCATATACGAATCAGATTAACGAGATTTACATATATACCCTCATCATCGCCTTCCTCCTCTTTCCGATCCCACAAAACACATTATCAAAGAGCATATAAACGTAACCCTAATTTTCTCAGAGCGTGAGGCTCTTAAGCACGGCGGCCGGATGATGGTGAGTGGTCGCCGATAGGGTTTTGATGTATTTATAGAGCGACGGGAATTATAAAATGGGGTAAAATGGGCTATAAAAGAGTGGTACTCCGCATGTAAATGGATCGCCTTACATTTGGGCCTAACACACACTGGACCTTTTATTTGCCTTTTCTACTATTAACCTCATACTCCGTAATTCCTTGTATCCTAAAATTAATTGCTCGTTTGTTATTCTTCTTCCGTTCCTAAATATTTGTCACACTTGTATTCCTGAAATAAAATATTAATTTTTTTAAATTAATTTTATTTACATATTGGTATAGAAATAAAAAATAAAATTTACATTTCAATAGATGTTTTTTCAGTAAGTCTTAAAAAAGACAATAACTATCAATATGATATTTTCAAATTGAGATATATTTCATAAACAATCCTCTATCAAAAATGTTTATTAAATAACAGTTAAACAAAGAATAGTTTTGTATTTTTTATTATCTAAATTATGAATAAGTTCTCAAAATAATCCTTTCATAATAAGTGGGTGACTGCTAGATGAACGAATCCACCCCGAGACGGCTCATTGGCTCTATTTCGGGAAAACATATACTTAGAAATTATTAGTTTTGGGAAAAATACCTAATTATGAACATTTAAAAAACATTTTTTTTTCTATTAATCTACTCATCACATCTTACTTTATCTATCACATTAAAGAGCATTTTTGAAAAGTCACTACAAAATACATTTTTCTTAAATGCTTTAAAAATCAAAATAGGAATTTTTGGTGAAATCTTGTGTAGCACCTAGGGGTGTGCACAATTCGGTAAACTGACCAAACCGTACCGAAACCGAAAATTCGATACGTACCGAAACCAAATCGAATAATTTGGTTCGGTATTCGGTTTTTCTTTTTGCTAAAATTTGGTTTTCGGTTTGATTTGGTAATTCGGTAATTCGGTTTTTACCGAATATCAAATTATTACTTCATTTTATTATTTTAAATATTTTGAAGTTGAATTCTAACCTTGAGCCCAAGCAACTTATATAGTGGTCTACCGTATTTTATCCTTCCTTTTATTCACAATTTTAATTTTTTAAAAATACAGTACTTCATATATAGCTAAATTTACTCATGCTTACTATTTGACTCTTTTTTCTTCAATTTTTTGTTTCATTTATTCTAAATGATCAATACATTGACCTCACTTCGTAGGGCAATAAATTACCGATGGCTAAAGGTAAGATCTTTTAAACATCTTGATAGAATACTTTCTATATTTTAAATTTTTTATTTCTTTTTTATATTTCAGTTTTTTTTACAAGATCAAAATCATGTGCTTCGATAATCTTTTAATAATATGAAAAACCAAGTAATTTATGACTAACTATAGCTAAAAAATATAAAGTATTTCTAATTTCTTTAAATGTTGAATAAGATTGCTTGTGGTACAAATTGAAAATAAAAAAAAGTGAAGTATATATGAAAATAAAATGAAATTTTTGATTTTTTCGGTATTACCGAATACCAAACCGAAATAATTTCGGTATTAACCGTACCGAACGATTTAATACGGTTCGGTATTCGGTACAAGTATAATATTACCGAAATTTTGGTTTACCGAAATTTCGGTTCGGTTCGGTTCGGTTTTACCGAATGAACACCCCTAGTAGCACCTCCCTCTTCACTCTCCTTCTCTATTAGCCGTGTGTGGAAACCACTCACAATCCTCCATGTTTATAGCCAAACATCAATCATGCAATTCAAGAGAAAGTCAACAAAAGCATGTTAGATGATAAATGGTCACCAATTCTCATCCAAAAGCAAGATCACCAAAATTAACATATTTGATTTCCTTTTGTTTTTTTCTATTTCTTTTTTTTTCGATTTAATTAATTAATCTGGACAAGTATTACTTTAGAAAACAAATTAACAAAGTCATAGAAACATACTCCCTCCGTCCCTAAATAGATTACAATTTTATTTTCTCTCTCCTCTCGATAACTTTTGTTTATTTACGCGATTTAATTAAGTATTTGATAAAATAAAATATTCTTGTCACCTCTTATTTTGTAGAACTTTTGACGTAGTTTTTTAATATTTAATTTTTATATGTTATTGATATACCAATTTATAAATAAAATGATTTCAAAAAGTAGAAAATTTTACTCCGTAACCCGCAATTTGTAATCAAATTGGGGATGGAGGGAGTAGTTATTTAAGTAAAACTTCAAAAATTTCAATGGCATTGACATTTTAATAAAGTATATCTTGACTTGGAAAATAAGTTAATCTTGTATGGTGTATCAAGTAATTTTAGAAGAGGAAGAATGAACCAAAAAACTTTTGGGGGAATTAAAAGCACAATTTATAATTTTCACAAGGATAAAAATAATATATTTAAATTAGGAGATGACTATTTGGAAAAATAATAATTTTGCATGGATAATTTAACAAAAAAATGTTTGTAGGGACCAAAACCAAAACTTGTTAATTTTACGCCAACCAAAAACATACTCCCTCCGTCTCACTCTTTTTGTCCACTTTCATTTTTGCACACCATCCAATGCACTTCTTTAATTCATTTTATCTTGTAATTTGTATATTAAAAAATTATAAAAATTATATATTAATAATCTATATGTTAAGACAAATCAAACAAGATCACACATGACTATTTTTAGACTTACACATTGAGAGAATTTGATGAGTCAAAGTGCTTAGATGAATAGTTCCAAAAGTCAAAACTGGACAAAAAGAGTGGGACGGAGGTAGTAATTAACTCTAGAGATAAATTACTAGATTAGTCAATCGTCATGGTCCATATATCTTACTCCCTAATTTTGATTTTTGAAATGAGTAGTGATACTAAATTGTTTGTTTCAGTTTATGAGATTGACGGATTTTATTTTTACATTAATTTATTGTTGGTATTTAGTTTAAAAATATAATTTACGGAGTATATATTTAAAAACGAAATAATTTGTAACCGTAAATAATTTATGGAAATTCATATATAGATTGTAGGAATAAGAAAATGACACTCCATCGGTTTGGAACCGGACAGGTTCATGAACCTCCCGGAAAACCGGCCAAGTACACCCATCTAACCCAGGTGGCAAAACTGTAATTGATGGGAGAACAAAGGGTTTTTTCTGTAATTTCACTCAATCCCTTACAGTTAAAATGCAGGTCCCAGCAGTGCTCATTCCCGCAACACGTAAGCTACCTCACACCTCCTCAGAATTTCCCAATTGCAACCGTCTCATCGTCGCCCAGCCTCATTCTTCTCATATTCTTCACCACATCATCATTTTTCATTTTATTTTATTCACCTTGTTTTAACCATTTTTCATTTTATTTTATTTATCTTTTATTTCAAAATGTTTATTTCATTTCCAACCAATCAAATTTAAAGTATCATTTACATCCAATCAAACATTTTATTCCCCCTCAATCTATCACATCCCCTCTATTTTCTCTAAGTGAAATTTGCTGTGAATAGGACTAAAACATAAGTCAATTTTCAATATAGGACTTAAACTTTTTTATTCTCTAAATAGTACTTAATAATGACTAGTGAGAAGAATAATGTCCAAGGGATGCTGGACATTTAATTGAATAATGACTAATATATAATGACCAATAGTCCTACATTGGAAAATAAAAACAAATGGTCCTATATTGAGAAAGTCATTATGTTTTAGTACTATTTAGGCAAATTACTCTTTCTCTAATTCTCTCTAACTTTAGAGTAAATGGGTACTTTCCTATAGAACACATCCTGTTCGAGTAAGGTCGTAAAATCTCTCTAACTATTCTTCCAATTCTCTTCTTATACTACCCCGTTAGTTATGCTCTAATATCTTTTTATGCAAAGAAGCGGTAAAGACGCCTCTTTAAAACAAAAGAAAGTATAATACCTTTTCTCTCTATTTATATATACCTAAGTAAAGGTATGGTAGATATCGCCAAAATACGAGCATATGTGATCGGAGGACTTAGCGTGGTATAGGGTAGAGAGGGTTAAAGAGTAAGAATTAATTTTTTGACATGATATTGGAGCCTTGACCAAGAACTCACGAGTTTAAATGTCATCGTTATATAGTAAAGAAAATTATTTTCATGTGCAAGGCTCGAGCAAATTAAAACAAATATTGATCCGTGCAAGTGATGATGTGAGTTAGAGTATGAAGTCATTCATGGACCTACAATCATAAGTAAAATTTGTTCCATTTAGGACTCAAAGATATGTGTTTTCCCTAAATAGGACTTGTATCTTTTTTTTCCTTAGATAGGAGTTATTTTTGGGCGTGCATCCGATTTTACCCTTCTGGGTCGAAAATGCCGTGTTTTTCCCTTTTTTTAAAAAAAAATTTCCTTGACACATTTTGAGGATAATTATTAATAATTTCCCCCACTTTCTAGCCATTATCCCTTCATTTCCGCTCCAGTTCTGTAACTCCCCATGGATTTAGGTTTCCGTCTCCTTCATTTCTGCCGCCCACCACCAAAGTCTTTCACCCATCCCAGTTGCCCAACACGACCATGTTTTCTTCACTATTGGCTTCTGTATCTAGCATTGTCCCAGTTAACCCCTCACCGGCTGCCATCCATTCTCTGCTCCAATTCGACGGCAAATGGGACATTCATGGCGTCTTCTCCTACACATACGCATATGAGATTCAGATTCCGCATCAGGCATCATTCACTGACTTGATGCAGGTGATTCGTAATACGGTCCCACCATTCTATGAGAATACTGTTTTTAAGAATACGCACATCTCTTATTCATGTTCTAGTCATGTTGTGATTGACGATGATACGAGCCTTCTCGCATATATTCGGTTGAAGAGCATTCACTGTGGTGTACGCAAATTCCCTTTGTGCGTTGAATTAACTAATTTTTCAGAAACTATCGTTTCTAAAGGAGGTTTAGTCCTTTCGGAGTTATAACAGCCTCTCCTTTGTCATCATTCCGTCTCCAATTCAAGCGACTGCGAAGGTACAGAATTAGACAGCTCTCTCTCTGATTTTGAACAAAACCGAACAATCTGCACTTCGGATGCAGCCAGTATACCATCACAAATGCAATTTCCCCTGGCTCTGTATTGCACACATTTCGTGGAGATGAAATACCCGAGAATAATGTCCAAAGCAGCGAGCTTGTCTGCACTAACTATCTTCAATCCAACCCGTCTTCTTATGCAAAACCATTTGTTAATGCCTTCATCTGATTACGGCCTAATCAGATTACGTTTATATCAGGACATTATGCTCTGTTACCTAAAAAGCTTTACATATTGCTGCATATGAATGATGTTGTAGGTCCCTTTCCAATCCTTGTTAAAGACTAAAAACAATGATATCTGTTAATGCCTTACTCTCAATATGCCCTAATCAGGTCATTATGTTCTATTATGTATCAAAGCTCAGCTCTTACACACTATTCAGGACTGTATCCTCTCTTATCTAACACACTTTAGCTTTTTTACTGACTATGAATAACATAATGAGAACACTATGCCGTTCTATATATCAAACATTAAATTCTTACCCACCCTGAATGACGCCGTAGGTCCGTTTCAAAACATAATCAGGACATTATGTTCTTTTAGGTACCAAACATCACCTCCTTACATAATAATATCTGTCCTTAACCACACATGTTTTGGAAGTTAATCGTATCGTTTACAATTTTTTTGTCAGGTACAACCTTGAACATCAATGCCCTATTGATGCTCGACAAGGCAAAACACGTCAAGCTACGTATCACATTATTGCAGAGCTCGTTAAACACAAATTTTGTGATGCAACAAAGAAGCCGTACCCCCCAAATTCTATTCTCAGCGAAGTCGTGCTTGACTCCATATCAAGACAGTATCACGAATTTCAAGTGCTTAATTTGTGGCCTTGTTTAGCCTGGTTTCCCAATTTCATTTAACATATACAATTAATACATTATGGTCAATTATATGCCACTCCTTTAGTTGCTTACGTAACACTTAAGCATAATGACTTCCTCTACGTATGTAACCATTTCTTATATCTCCAAATGTATGTTTATTCCTCGTTTTCCATTTGTAGTTACTCAAGCTCATGACACCCAAAAAAGGACATTATCGTCCCCGAGATTCATTATTAAGCCATAATATATAATAAACAAAATTTACATTCAGCCTCAGGTCATTAATGACAAGAATTTATATTTACCAACACCACCGCCATGTTTTTATATATGGGGAAAGCGGAGCCCACCTCCTCTTCTTGTTTCCCGATCTAGCCAGAAAATAATATGAATAGAAATTTAAAGAACAATACTAAAATATTTCTACACAACTAATGTATACATTCATAATGTCTTTGCAACATAAACATCAGAACCATCATTTCGTCCAAATACGCTAAGTACTTATATTAAAAAACCATATTTGAATATTTTTCAAATCATGCATGTCCATAACTTGTCAAATACATTCAACAAATTTAATCAAAATACGACCTCATGATTGGATTGTCTAATTTCACCAACAAAAGTCTGGATACTACATGCATATTATCAATAAAACAGGACTTCGACTAGGGCATTATTCTCAAGCAACAACAAGTCATTAAGCCTAGACGGCAGGGTATGCTAATAACTCCACAGTCATCTTCTTCCTGTATGCAACAATTTCGTGTTCATCCATATCCCCCACATCGCACCCCATCATCAGAAACTCAGCCATCTTCAACAGCTGACCATTCACATACTTTATTCCCCCAAACTTGAAGAAATTTCCAAATGCAGAACGCTTCAACTCAGCCATCTCTGGATCACTGACCACATCTCGAATACTTTTTACACCCACCCACACATTACAAAAGCAAGTGACCTTAAGCCCTGCTTTCCTGACCAAAGCCTCTTCATCACACAACCTTTTGTACACCTGTTGCAAAATAGCCAACGACCAAACATATATCAGGCATTATATTTACCATTATAAAAACCAAACCCATAATGACCTATTAAATTCATAACCATTACAAAAAATAAAGTCTTTAAGATCAGTCACCACATCATCAGAAACCATTCAAAATAATTTTTCCAGAAAATAAAGAAGTCTTTAATTTTCAAGTAATAAAAAGTCATAAATCCTAGTTAATGACTAGTGACAAGTACTTAACCGTAACATCAGGGCCTTCAAAGGTCCCTACAAACAACACTAAAACCAATAAAACCACCTTTTAAAAAACTTACAACCTTACTCACCGATAAAATGTCATTAATCTAAAATCACACCATTAACAAGTCCTTAACCCTAATATCAGGGGCACCTTTGGAGACTTCAAACAATACCAAGTCATTAACACCACCTCTTTAAAACACTTAAAAGTGGCCTCACTTAGAAAATTCATTAACCCTAAATCAAACCAGTTACATGTCCAGGACCACCTTTGGTCACTACACACAATTAAAAGACATTAAAAACCAATCTTTAAACCCTTAAAACCATTCTCATTGATAAAAAGTCATTAATCCTAATACCAACATCGTCAAGTCTTTAAACCTAATATCTTGGACATAATGCCTAAATCATTACAATTACACACCCATAAAACTCAAACTATATAGAATAAGAAGTCTTTACAGCCAACACCGAATACTAAATTCTTTTCCAAAAGTATGGCCAACACTTTGAAAAAATATCAACAAAAAAAAAACTTACAACCCACCACCACAAAGTCCTTAAACTCGAGACCATACCTAATTTCATCACAAACACTCACAGGATGTTTAAGTACATAACTAAATAAAAACTTTGCAAGACATTTCAACACCACGGACATTTTCACAAACAAGACATATGCACAGCTGCAAACTTCAACCTCATTTCAGGGATTATAACCTAATTCAAAAATTAAGAAGCACAAATAAAGAACTTACTCGCCCTGAGGTTGTTTTAACTAAGTTCACGGTCTTTAATATTGGAATCTTGTCCACGAAATCATCATCGTCATCTACAGGTTCTCTGTTCGCCATTTTCTTCGCTGAACTGCTCTTCGTCGTCATGTGTTCTCTTCAATTCAATTTCAGTTTGATAAACCCGTTATTCCCTATTGATGGAATCCTAGATCTATTATAGGATACCCACACAAGTCAGCATGCAGGAGAAGTAGAGACACACATGGAAACTCGAGCAGCAACGTATCACCTACGGCGGATGCTGCGGCTACACTTCCGCGCTTCTCCGTAAAACAGCGTATATCTTCTTTTTGTTTTTATTTTCATTAAAGTCTAAATTGAAGGGCATATCAGTCTTTCAACTCCAAGCCACGTAGACATAAATAGGACTGCTCCTAAACACGGAAAAGGGGCCTCTTTTGGTCCTATTTGTGTAATTTTCTCCAATCATAAACTTAAACTTTTCATTGAATTCATTCTTTTAGATTGATGGTAAGAAGCAATATTTTTTGAATGTTATTGATTCTTTAATTTCTATTACAAGGTAGTATTAGCTCATACTATTCTCAACTTAATGACAGACAAAGAGCAAAGGATTTGCCTCCGCTTTGGCGCAAATCTGGGTGAATTTCTCCATGAATCTTGGGAAGTAGACTTGCTACTACTCAATCGAGCAGGTAGAGAAGTTCAGAAGCAGTTTTAATTATGAAGAGAACAAGATTTCTAATACTCCGTGTGGATCAGCGCAGCTATTGATATCAGTAAAAATTCCTCACAATATTTTCAACCTCTTTCGTTTTTGCACCCTATAAAATGACATCAACATGCAATGGAATATTTGGGAATCCTTGTAATGGCAAACATTAGATTACATTTTGAGCTATTTTAAAAGGGATGGAAATTTGGAGAAAAAAATTATGTCCCAAAAGAGAATAATGTGGGAGAAATGGTTAGTTTGGAGGGGTAGTAAAGAAGAGAGAAAAATAAGACTGTAAGAGAAAAGAGATTATCACAATCTTGGACTTCATATTTTCTTGTATTTTTGCATGAAAGTGAATGCTAGATGGCAAGGAGACAATAAACAAGGCAGGATTGCTTTTTTGAATAATGGAACTGACAAATTGAAGGAAAAAAAGGAGCACCTCATTTTATTACTCCTAGTTTGAAGTATATTGTATTTTGATATAAATATAATATCAATACTTTTATTTTAAAATTTAGTTTTAACGAATTATAAATTATTAAAAATATATCTATATATAAATATTTTTATAAATAGTCAAATTGTTACATTAAAAACCGTAAAAAGTCAAGTGAAAAGATTAAATCCCGGAGAGTACTCATTTTTTCACAATATTATGAGCATTTGAGCAAGTACTTAATTAAGTCGTACATGCCCCATTTTTAGCCTTGTCTTGTCCCTCCATATGTAGGCAAATTATAGGGTGGCACTTACTTGTACAATACTTTAAAAATAAAAATATTTTAGTTGGCAGGTTTTGAAAAAACTTTGATGCTATCTCAACTTTATTAACAAATATTTTCATATTTAATTACATGTCTTTTAAAGTTGTAACTTAATAAAAGAATGTTTTTAATTCAATCTCTTTAACAATACACTTTACTTTTTTACAAAGAAAAAAATTGTTTTAAAAAACAAAACAAATTAAAACAGAGTTTGGTTAGAGATGAAAAGAAAAGAAAAATGAAAAGAAAAGAAAATGAAATGGCAAAATGTGTTAAGACAAGGGAAAATCAAATTCCTCTCATTTTGGTAAGGAAATTGAGGAAAGATTATTTTCTTTACTTTTCCTTCCAATTTCCTTGAACCAAACATAGTGATAGTGTATGTTGTGAAACATCGAGGTAATTCATCTAATTTTTCATATATAGGGAGTACAACACTTTTAAGGGAGACCTACCTCTCACTTTATAAGAGTATATATAACATTATGAAACACCAAAATATAATTTTACATTGTCATTATTTCACTGTCACACTCACCTGTGTATCAGATTTCAATTACAACGTTATCATTGTCACACTGACATCCATCGCTGTCAGCCACCAGAGTGCCACCGCTGATCGCTGACGTTAACCGGTGATTTACCAACGGTTGACTCATTACACTGTCATATTACATTATCATTAATCTTCATCACACTACCGACACTTCTATTTTGATCTTAAAAGATTAATGATTCCGATTTTAGTATTCTCTTACCCTCTTGACTCTCATGAGTCTTATCCAAAGAGAGTTTTTTCACTTTAATTTAGAGAAGAGAGAATAATTGGAGACAGACCTACATACAAAGCCATCTAGCTTGATAGCGGGGAGCATGGAATTGAATTTTGTTACGAGGGAGCTATGCATTATATATGTTGTATCTAAAACACGTGGCTTTCCCACGTCTACGTGCATGCATGGCCCCCCGCCCTCAGCTCGTCCCAAATTTATTGTCCCCTTTCGGATTTTTACAATTTTTTAAAGGATGATTCACTGAAATGTTGAAATATACCGCGTTAGAAATTATAGAGGATGAACACTGCGAAGCAGCGTTCAAGAATCAGTAAATGAAGAATGGGAATTACGACTTGATAGTTCAAATTGGGGTATACCAAAATAATTTAATCGGATAAGACGTTAATTAAGAATAAATTTTTCTCCTAGCTTGGATCCCACTATTCGGGGCTACCGCCCCTAGACCCCACTATGAATCCGTAATATCATTGAACAAGTGCGCACTTCGCGCCTCCTAACTCGTTTGACAACATCTATTCAAATTCTTGTCTGATTTAAGTAAATTTAATCACACAAAATAATCAATCACAATTAAATCACCAACATATAGTATGGTTTGACTTTCAAATAGTGAGTGAGACAATAATTTTGAGATAGAAACAATATTTTCTACGGAGTACATTTTTCACTACTTTTTAATGAATTTAATTTATTGCATCACATGTTTAAGTTTTTGGTTAATGCTTGGGCTACCCCATGTTTTACATCAATCCTTTCATTACTACACATGTCTTATTCATAATCTATCCAAAATTTGGTGTACTCCAAAGATTTTTGCAGGTCTTTTTTCTTTTGTTTGCGGCAGTTAATTTGGCCAAACAACTTATGATATTTGACGGATATCATTTCAAAATGTTTTATTTAAATATTAATAATGTAACATGTAAAAAACAAATCTTAGAAAAATCACCTCCGTTTATGTCCCATTTTAGATTAATTTTTAAGATTTGTTTGGCCAATGGTAACAAGACCAAAAAATTAACATCATGAATTACAAAGTACCCAGCAAGAAAAGTTAAGTTGTGGCGTCAAAAAACATGTGTTGCACCACGCACTACAAAACGAGATTAATAAAATGACAAACTAATAAATCACATGAGAAGACATACCCATACAAACAATAATAGGGAGTAACACATTATTACATTAATAGAAGATTAACAATCCCATCTTAAAAAAATTCCCTGACCTTTTTAGGTCAAACAATGACATTCTTTGACCACTTATTATGAAAAAAATATATTTAATTATAATATAAATTCAACATAATTGAATTCATCTTATTACAATATAGTTTTGATATATCATATATCAAATTTTTATATCATTTGTTTATTTAGATTATTTTTAGTTCATGCTAAAAAAATATCATTGATTGACTAAAAAAGTCAAAACAAGAAACATTTTGAAGACGAGTGGGAGTAGGTGTTTAGATAGATGATGCACTTATCTAGGGTTCATCAAGTATATATGTTTAGTTTCTACACTGTACAAATGTGAAACTTGCATCACATGCATTATATATGTGAATTGAATCATGGTTGATCAAATTGAAATACTCATCACATTCTTCTCAACACAAATGCGGCATTTCTTTGTCTTTAATTTAATAGTAAAATTTAATTACATTCAGAAGAATCTCGAAAATAACGTCATCCCCTATCCACTGATGATGAATTAAAAGCCGCATAGAGATTGAAGTTAAATGAAGATTGTTTTTATTGTTAAAACAAAAGTAAAATGTAAAAAGCGACACTATTAGTTACATACTATTGTTATTTTTAGTGTTTGATTTTTCTTGAAAACATTAAACCATACAAATGTTACGGAGTACTTCAAATTTTGAAAGAAGATTATCTCAACAAAATGATATTTATTTTCAAACTGTGTACTAATCTTCACTACATTTGTGTGACAAAGTATCTCGATATGATGTTTACATTCATATTTGTCCATAGGCACGGTTAAGTTGTACCTCTATACTATAATACACCTTTTGTGTGCATCCAAGATTTACTTTCGCACGGATCTTGCACGTAAATATTTTTTGCACGAACCTTGCACGTGAACATTACTATTTTAAAATAAGATTATGGTAGTACATGCTGTAACATAAAATAGTGTTGTTTAGTGAAGGAACTAATCTAATTGGCTTAATTGGCATGAACATTATTTAAATATTAATGTAACATTTAAAAAACAAATCTTAGAAAAATCACCTCCGTTTATGTCCCATTTGAGATTAATTTTTCAGATTCGTTTGGCCAATGTTAACAAGACCAAAAACTTAACATCATGAATTACAAAGTACCCAGTATATGATTACACAAGAAAAGTTAAGTTGTGGCGTCAAAAAACATGTGTTGCACCACGCACTACACAACGAGATTAATAAAATGACAAACTAATAACTCACATGAGAAGACATACCCATACAAATAATAATAACACATTATTATTACATTAATTAATTAATTAATTAACTGTCTCAAAACTTTTAATAATAATGATGATGATGATGATGCATGAATATAATGCATGATGATACACATCTGATCTGGAATTCATTACAACACATAACATTATTCATATTGAAAAACAAGCAATTCAACCATTCATCTATATATCACTGCAAATCAGAGGAACACTTTCCTGCGGCTTCGCCACCATTTCCAAGACCTCTTTTTCTCCTGTGTTCATCATAATAGGATGATCATCATCAAGCGTTGATGATGAAGAGGACGATGAAGACTGATTTGTTAATTGTTTAGCTCTTTCCACTTGAACTTTCCAGTCAGTTCTCCACAGCACGATGAGCATGAGGGCGGCGCAGGACGCCTCCGCCGCCAGCAGGCCCAGCCACAGCCCCGCGAAGCCCATCTTCGTCGCGAAGCCCAAGACCACCGCCACCGGCATCCCCACCGCGTAGAACGAGCCGAGGTTTATGTTCGCCCCGACGGCCGGCCTCGCGGTCCCCCTGAGGACCCCGCACCCGGTCGTCTGCGGGCAGTTGCCGAGCTCGCAGAGCCCGACAATCGGCAGCGCGGCGGCCGTCAGCTCGAGAACCTCCACGTCCGCGGTGAAGATGCCCGCCCACTGGTGTCTCATCAGGGTGGTGAACGCTATGGCCGCCGCGCCCAGCCCGAACGCCCACACCATCGAGACGATCGTGGAGGTGCGGGCCCGGGCCGGGCGGCTGGCGCCCAGCTCGTTCCCCACCCTGGTCGACACCCCGAGGCCGAGGGCCGAGGGGAATATGTAGAGAAACGACGTCGTTTGGATCAAGATCCCCATGGACGAAAGTGTGGCTCTAGGGTTGACCAAAAGTCCACACAACATCACCATCAGCTCGTACCACCACCACTCGAGACACACGGACACGCACGTGGGGACTGCCATGGTCAACAACGTTGACCAACCCTTAAAACACTCCCTGCTTACAGCCACGTGGCAAAAACAGTCTCTGTACTTTTCAGACAAGTAGATACAAAAGGAGAGAAAGATGAAGAGGTTGAGGTTGGTCAAGACCATGGCTACGGCAACTCCGGCCACCCCCATTTTGAGGTGGCGGACGAGGAGGATGTTCAAAGGGATGTGGAGGATGACAGATGCGGCAGAGCAGGACGTCACTGGGAGAGTGACGCCCTGCATCCTGAGGAAAATCCTCAGAGGATGCAGGAGAGAGAGTACATAGAGGTCTGGGATGGCCATGACGATGAAGTTCCCGGCGACTGCCGAGATCTTCTCGTCCTGGCCACACCAGAGGAGGATCCTGTACATGTTGAGCCACAGGAATGAGATGGGGACGGCGGCCGACAGGAGGAGGAGGACGGTCCTCTGCAAGGTCAGGCCCAGCAGCGCCGTCTGCTTGGCGCCGTGGGCCTGGCCGCAAATGGGCTCCATTCCCAAGGCGAGGCCCGTGAGGACCGAGTAGCCGGTGATGTTGGCGAAGCCCACGGAGAGAGAGCCGGCGGCGAGCTCGAGGCTTCCGAGGCGGCCGAGGAAGAGCATGGAGGTGAAAGCTCTTGAGTATAGAAGCAGCCCTGTTAGAGCTGTTGGGCCTGAGATCTTGCCAATGGCCTTCACTTCTTCAATGGCCTGGAAATTGATTTTATGCAACAAATAATTACTTGGAAATTACTACACCATAGTATAAATTTACTACAAAAAAACTTTTTTTAGTAAGCTCTATTTATATATATACCTCTGTGAAAGTAGGCCATCTTTGAAGAAGTAGTTGCTCTTGAAGATCATCAGGAAGAGAATCCATGGATTTGTAGGTATAGAACTATATGAAAACTAGGTGCCTTTCTTTTTATGGTATGAAATAAAATGATGGAGGGGTTTGAATTTCAAATATTTATGTATTTGTGGTGCAACAATTTGTGAAATGTGCAGACATCACACACAAATATATATACTGCTTTAGGGTGTCTTATTTTCGGGTTGAATTCTAAAGTTGGATCTTAGAAGAAACTCTAAGAAATTAGAAAAAACTGAGAAAAAAATTCAAAAAAACTAGAAGCAGTTAGAAAATGGTAGAAAAAATAAAGTGTTTAAAAATCATTTAATTGAATGGTCATCCAAATAAATACAACATTTAAAAAAAATTAATTTTGGATAAAAAAGAATTCATCTTTACCCGTGTTTTAGATGATCAACATGTTTTAGATTTAGATATATGATATGTAAATACTTTTTTTTTAATTGTTGTCGAAAAACTTGAAAGAGTTATATAAAACTCGAAGGAAGTGAAGAAAGTGAAAGTAGTCAAAAAAATTGGAAGTTAATTTTCCAATTTAAAAGAACATGCCATTAGTGTCTTTTGAATTAAAATGTCAATATAACAGTTTCATGCCATCTATAGTAAAATTACATGTAATGGTGAAAAATTTGGGATGACAATTATGACAAACGTGAAAGGAGTTATTCAACCAAAAAGAATAGTACATGGACTAAATCACTTCGATTTCGAATAGAGGGACTAATCCGAACATTACTAGATAGTAAAGGACATCTACCATACTTTGGCTTTTTTGTTACGAATTTTCAAATAAAATCAGTATAAATTAAGAAAATAAAGTTCTTTTTACTCGCAATCCCTCCATGACTTATTTGGAAAAAGACTATTATGCAAAAGTTCTTCCGTGATTGTAAGGTACACGTGTAAATAGTGAACTTTCTCTTACTCTTTATGGGGTGGCAATTGATTTTTTAAAAAAAGGCTAAATTCTTAGATGATATCAATACATTGAAGTCTATAAAACGAGTATGAATCATAGGATCACGTAAGAATTTTTCATTTAGCAAATTTTTATTGTTGAGATGTGTATTTTAAATTTATAAAAAAATACTCTGTAGATGTTTATGTGAGAAAGTTCACAAATATTTTTTAGTTCTTAGATGCACCATATTTTTTAGACCTTAGATTTCAAATGAGAAAAGTGCACCGTTTACTCTTGAAATCTTTGAAAATTGCACGGTTTACCCTCGAACATTAAAAAGTACACCAAATACCGCTGAATTCTTTAGTAATTGCACGCTTTACCCCTGAACATTAAAAATTGCACCAAATATCCCTAAACTCTACGAAAATTGTACTGTTTACTCCTGAACATTTAAATAAAGAAGACAATTTTGGGGAAAGGTACTTTGAAAAAATCACAAGGGTCAGATAAATCATATTCGTAATTGTTGTGCGTGGAAGCAACGCACTCCCTATCTAATAGTGTAGGACCAACGATGCAACGGTTTAATTTGTTCAAGGGTATTTGGTGCATTTTTTAGTATGCAGGGGTAAATCGTGCAATTTTCAAGGAGTTCGAGGGTAAACGGTGCAATTTTTATAGTTCAAGGGTAAAACATGCAATTTCCAAAGAGTACGGGGGTAAACAATGCACTTTACTCGATTTCAAATTATCAATTACATATATAATGTTATACTTTATTAATAGTTATATTGACAAACTAGGCATTTCTTTTTTATACGGATGAATATTGCATTAGCTATTTTTAATTTATTAGCCTGAGTGCTTTTATTCCTTAAATAACATTTAATAATGTCTATAATGACCAGTGGTGACGATCATTTACTTGAATAATGACTAATGGATAATGACTAAAAGTGCTATATTGAGGAAACAAGCACATGCAGTGCTATTTAGGGAAACTCATTATGTTTTGGTGCTTTTCACGTAAATTCCTCATATTTATTTGAGGGTGTATTTGTTACAGAAATGATATGATGTTTAGCTTCACACATTAAAGAGTTGTTTAAATTACATTAATAGAAGATTAACGATTATAATATTATACTTCCTCCAGTCTTAAAATTTTTTCCTGTTTTAACCTCTTTTGGTCAAATAGTGACATTCTTTAACCATATATTACGAGAAAAATATACTCCCTCCGTTTGGAAAAAGCCTTCCCACTTTGACTATAAGGCAAAATAAGGAAGTGTAAAATTATAGTTGACTTCCAATTTTGCCCATGATGTGATGGGTAAAAGTAAGATGTGATGGATTTATTATTAGGAAAAAAGTATGATGTGATAGGTAGGGTATGAAAAAGTAAGGATAAAAGTGGTTTTTTAATAGAAAGGGGAAGCGTTTTGTTGGAAGTGAAAAAATGAAGGAAGATGTGTTTTTGAGAACGGAGGGAGTATTTAATTATAATATAAATTCAACATAATTAGACTCATCTTGAACTATAATTTTCATATAACATATATCAAATTTTTATATCATTTGTTTATTTACATTATGTTTATCAACTTGAAATACTCACATTCTTCTCAACACAATTAAGGCATTTCTTTGTCTTTAATAGTAAAACTTAATTACATTCAAAAGAATCTCGAAAATAATGTAATCCCTTGAATTAAAAGCCGCACACTGACTGAAGTTAAATGAAGATTATTTTTATTGTTAAAACAAAAGTACTCCGTAAAATGTATAAAGTGACACGATTAGAGTCACTATCTCAAAAAGATGGGACAACCGGATAATTAGTGTTTGATTTTGATTGAAAACATTAAAGCATACAACCGTTACATCCAGTTTTGAAACAAGATTATCTCAACAAATTAATATTAATTTTCAAATGGAATAATAATCTTCACTACATTGGTGTGAGAGTGTATCACGATATAATATTTACATTCGCATTTGTCCACAGACACGATTATGTTGTACCTTTATACTATAATACACCTTTTGTGTGCATCCAAGATTTACTTTCGCACGGATCTTGCACGTAAATATTTTTTGCACGAACCTTGCACGTGAACATTACTATTTCAAAGTAAGATTATGGTAGTACTCTAACATAAAATAGTGTAGTTTAGTGAAGGAACTAATCTAATTGTCTTAACATACTCAGTATATGATATCAAAATTAAGTTTGGTGAAGGTAGTACTCTATAGTAAATATCTTATGTCCTAGTGTAATTACAAATGAGTTAATCATGATACTTACATTTAATTACGTATCAGAATACATCGTTGACCTTTTACAGAACCCCTCCTATATATTGCACTTTAATTTTAAAAGGAGATTCTTTTTTATGTGTTAAAATAAAAGTGAAATGCATAAACGATATGAAACCATTAATTGCCATCTCAAAATGGATGCTTGAGATCAATGAGAACATGAAAATCTTGTTTTAAACGAAGTACTAATAAAGTAACTTAAATTACATGTGTCCATAGAGACAACTGTACCTTAACACTTGCCAGAGTATTTTAAATATACCCAAAAAAATGCATGATATAAAGATAAAACGGTATCGATATATTCTATGTCTAGTCTTAGTGACATTATAACTCAGATAGGTGTAAAATGTTTTACCATACATAGATACATACTAGGCATTTTATTAATTGCAAAATAGAAAATAGCCTATTTACGTAGTACTTACTATTTTATGAGTAATAAAACAAAATGAAACTACTTTATTTTGGTTCAAAATGCTACAAATGTGACAAGTGACCTTTACTTTAAATTAGCTCGTTGGTTGTTTGTATACTATCTATAGAAAGAGCATTGTTGTGCACAAAGCATCCCACGACACTGTCCGAGGAAAGGCCCCACCATAAGAATGTAATGTAAGCAAATTTTATACTCCCTCCCTATTACTCTCTCCATCCCATTTTATAATGCCTGTTTCGTTTTTACGATGTTTGACTGAATTTATTTTCAAATCATTTTATATGACAAATGGTATAGAGTTAAAAAATAAAAATTACATATCAAAATACAACATCAAAAGATCTACAAAACTAGTAGTGACAACAATATTTTATTTTATCAAATTGCTAACGAAAATAGAAAAAGAAAGTGAATGAAGTTTGACCATGTGAATAGTGAACAGACATTATAATTTGGGACGGATGAAGTACTATTTATACATCGCCACGCCAGTGGGCGTTGCGTAGTTGACAAGGCACGAGGTCTAAGGAATAAGATCTCAGTTCGATTTCTAGCAACTGAAGCATAATGCCTCTACAAGTACTAAGTGCAGACTCTTTGCCTACTAATCTATTTTTTACATCCCCACAAATATTGAATACTACCTCTGCCCCTGAACATTTGTCCAGTTTTGACTTTTTTTAGTCAACTATTTTCAATCTCTGAACTATAATTAAATACTCCGTAACATGTATACATTATATTAATTATGCGGAGTATAATAAATCAAATAAAACTATATTTGTATCAATATCTAATATCAATTTCATTTAATATGATCAAAATTTAACAATTTTGACCAAAAATGAAGAAACGCTCAGGGATAGAAGAGTACTATTTTTTAGTACTCCCTCCGTCCCCAATTTGATTACAAATTGCGGGTTACGGAGTAAAATTTTCGATTTTTTAAAATCATTTTATTTACAAATTGGTATATCAATAAGATATAAAAATTACATATTAAAAAACTAAGTCAAAAGTTTTACAAAACAAGAGGTGATAAGAATATTTAATTTTATCAAATACTTAATGAAATTACGTAAACAAACAAAAGTTATCGAGAGGAGAGAAAAAAAAAATCTATTTAGGGACGGAGGGAGTATAACTCTAGATTGTGTGAGAGCTTATAATTGAATGGTAATGGAATAACATTCTACAAGGCCCAAATGTATTGGTCTCCACACAGCAAATACCCATGGGCCATGGCGCAAAACTCCAACCCTAGTGTTTCTGTCTACATTTCTAGGGTCTGTGTGTAAATAATTTTAGAGATTAGCGTTAACATTTTAAAAACATAAGACTGTTTTACATAACGCTTAGTCACCAAGCCTATATATAGTACTCTGTATATTGTATATGTTTATTGTTAAACATGCGTCAAATATTTTACTTTGTATTATTTTTAATACTTATTTTCATTAATTATCAGTTAAAGTAACATAGTTGTGTTACCACTTGTGTCTCCTATTTTATAAAATAGTTGATATAATTTTTTAATGTATAAATTTTATTTAAAATAGGGATCAAAGAAAATAAAATTGTAAATATTTGGAAGAAGAAAATAAACCTACTTTTCTCTTGTTTGGATATTTTAGAGAGAAAAGAAAATAAATTTATTTTACCTCCTAATAAATAGGGTATATGTAAAATTAATTACTATCTAAGCATTCCTCTCAATTCAAGAGGAAAAAGCGGTGAAGGAAAACAATGAGACATTTTTCTCCTTATTTTTCCTTCACCTCTCCAAACACAATACATTCACTCACCTCTCTATCCCCAACCCTTTGTTTTGCTTTCCACTCTTATTTTACCTCTTTTTAAACAAGGGGTTAATCACGGGGGGTAAAGGGAGTGTCCGTCTTCTATAAAGTGACACTCGTACTTCGGTTGAAAAGTGAAAAAAAAGAGGGGTGAGGGCAAACGCATGTGAAGAATGTGGGCCGGATGATTGTAGTAGTGGCCGGCCGGGTCCGATTATTGGTTCAGGTCCAGTGACATTTTGAAAATGTCGGCATTCTTGTCGGCCCCTGCAAGAGAAGCTCTATGAATGAAGAAGGAAGATCTCATCTATGTTTGTGTTCCTGTCCCCCCCTTTCTATATGTACTATACATATTTACAGTTCACTACTGTCATGAAAACAACTCTTGAATTAATGGAAATATTTTTTTCTGTGGTACAGTTTGTAAGGCAAAGGGGTCCAGAGGTAATACTCGAGTTTGATTCCTGATAATTACACTGAGAGGCAACTTTGATAAGAGGTCTCTACAAGTACAAAGTGCAAATTCCACTCTTTGTCACCAATTTATAATGTCTAATTTATGTCTAATTTATGTCCTCTCAGGTTTTGAGGGACCAAGTTCATCCTTTTTGATAAAAACATCTTTTAAAATTGTACAAATTCAAAAATATGAACTGGAATTCTTCATCCATCACACACGTGGGGAAATAAAAGGAAACAAATATTAGGATGTTGGAAACTGAACCAATGCCATGCAACCATGTCCATTATAAGTTAGTACCAACCATATCCCTCCATATTCATGTAAAATTGAACAAATAAACCACTAGTGCTTTTTGTCAAAGAACCAACTCAACCACAAGCTCAAACTTGTGATTGTGACCCAGGAACGATTTTTATAAACTTTAAAACGTCCTCTCACGTGCAGGTG
Organism: Cuscuta campestris; assembly: GCA_900332095.2. Classification (NCBI taxonomy): domain Eukaryota; kingdom Viridiplantae; phylum Streptophyta; class Magnoliopsida; order Solanales; family Convolvulaceae; genus Cuscuta; species Cuscuta campestris. The sequence goes on from OOIL02003256.1 coordinate 1,483,958, forward strand.
TGACTTCTTTGAGCCTTGCACGAGAAACCCTATTTTTTAAATTAGGTGGCAGTAAGATTCGAATTCGTGATCTTTTGGTCATCAAGGCTCTGATACCAAGTCAATAAACCAACTCAACCAAGCTCAAGCTTGTGATTGTGGTCCAAGAATGGCTTTTATATACTCTAACACTTTTATAGTGAAAACCATGCAATTTTGATTGATTATGTGACCGGGTTGGCTACTTTGCTAGAGGTATAAGGCAAAGAAAATCTATGGGTGAAGTAGGGAAAAATGCAGACAAACATGCTCACCGTAGTTTTTCGGGACTTGAAATATTACAATGACCAACCATCATTACATTGAAATATTGAGACAATTGCTACTGTGAATGTTTGTAGTTTGGGTGTGTGTATAGAAGCTCTAGTATTTAAAGTGCATTGCCAGCAAAAGGAAATGACAGAGGAACCTAGCTAAACGAATGAGAGAGAGCCATGCATGAAGCATATGTTTCATACGAAGCTCATCTAGGTATAGCAAATGAGGTGACACCTTATTTACAAAAGCCTTTGCTTGTATGTTCTTGAGTGGGATAGTGAAACAAAATGAATATATGACAAAAATACCTCAACCATAAACGCGTGATCCTTTCAGCTCTTTGATTGAGCAACGGGATACGACTCCACTCGCATAAGCCAGCCCAGCACCCTAATGACTTGGGTGAAGATTATGCAGCCACACTTAAGTGTAAAGACCTTTTGAAACTGAGTATGTTTGCCTTTTAATTTCACTAGCACCTGTCGTCATTAAGAAGATTTGTTATTGTTTTCGTTCGGAACCATGTTTCTTTTATTTCCATTGTGTATTCAAAGGAATCCACCATAAATCCGAATACCCCAAAAAATATCAGTACATTATTGACTTAACCCAATAAGACAAAAAACCTAGGGCACAATTTGAACAATCCCATATTAACACCTCAATATAGAAACGGGTGAAATCTATAGTAGCTAATAAAGAATGGAAAATGAGTCGATACACCAAATTTTATGTCAATTGAAACGAAAATGGATTTTTCTTGGGGGAACACACAAATGCGCAGTCGATATTGGAAAACATGAAAGCAATGTCAATACCTCAAGGAAGACTCCTCTGCTTGTGGACTCTGGTTCGGGGAATAGCCAAGATGGCCACCAGTCCAGCGGCAAATGCAGAGAGTGCTGCCACAAAAAAGGCAGGTGAATTGCCTCCACCAAATAGCTCATCCCAGGGTCCACTACCAACGGAAACCAATATCTGATTTCAAGCACAACATTGTGAAATGAAAGGAAACCATCTCAGAAGCAATAATTAAAGAAGGAAACAATTCTATTAGAATGTACTCCAGATATACTACTCAGAAAATCAAATAAAGAACAGATGTTTTTCAATATTAATTGCATGTCCAGAAAATATTTTTTGAATTAAACTCAAAATACAGAACCGTAATATTAAGCACCATCGAATTCAAAATTAATGTATTCAATTATCCTTATAAAGTCATCAAATTTGAATTGAATATATTCAACTAGCGTTAAATAATCATCAAATATGGACTGAATATATTCATTTAGCTTTATACACTAAGACTCATAGTATACACCCAGAATATATCATGTAAATTAACTTCATTTGAGAGAGAAGAAAACTCTATGTTTCCATAATGCAGAGATGGTAAACAATAGGTAAATTTTAATGGCATGGGTATATATGTGCCTGTAAATTGTGAAGAAAGATAGTTGGATGCAACATTATAGAAGTAAAGAGCCACGTGTTTTAGCTGCCACGGAAATGGGAAAAAAACAGCATGGCCATGCTCACATGAAGGGTCTTGAAGTTCATAAGATGTTTTTTGAATACTCCATATCTTACTGACAGATTCTTTTATGCACAGAGATCTTCATTAGTTTATTTTCAGGTACGATAGCAGCAAGTCAACAACTCCATGGGAACAGTTTTCTTCACTAAGTTCAGTTTTTAGATAATACCTCCATCTCATAAAACTAAAGTCCCACTTGGGCTTCACACAAAATAAGGTCAATTTAATTGTGTTTGACCTTCCAATTCTGCCCTTGAAATGATAGTGTGAGAGAGTTTAATGTGTTTAATGAAGATGAAAAATAAATGGGGGTGGTAGAAAAAAATGGTTGGAAAAAGTAGGGTAATATAGTATTTTTAAGGGTTAAGGTAAAAAAATAGAAATGGGACTTTAGTTTTGGGACGTCAATTATGGAAATATGACTTTAGTTTTGGGACAAAGAGAGTAGGTAGTACATTACGACTTTACAAATATTAGCAAATTTTCCTCGCAAGAATCTGAATTGGGCGAAAATGATACAAAATTTTGGAAAAGTACATGATTTTGCCAGGAGCAACACTATAAGATTAGTATAAGGTATTTCTTGAAGCATGGAAAAGAAAGTCAAGATGTGGTATCATAAATAAATATGAGCTAATATAATTAAGGCACCTGAGGTACAACAATTGCCAGATTTAGTACCCCCATTGATAGTCCTGCATGGTATGTAAAGGTGTTTATTCACTAGTTCCCAACAGCAGAAATTGCAAATTTGGAAGAAACTCGCAATGCAACCAACCTTGGCCAAGACCCAAGTTCTCAATGTGTGAAGATATCAATGCATATGGAACACTGTAAGTTATCTGCAAAAAAATTGTTTAAATTCAATAAAAGGTTCTCCAAAAAATTAAGGAAACAAAGATAAGTATCCGGACTCATGTTTGTAAGTGTGAGTGCGCAGAGATATGTCCAGGTATATATCTCAGTCCAATTTTCATTCATGAATTCTATCTTCTCACGAATCAGATAGAAGTCATATAACCATTCTGTTACAGACCAAACGGAAGAACTCAACCCAAAAGACTAGTCAGATAGGTGAGGGAACTCATTTGGCCTATAAACCCCACATCAATTGCCCATACAACCGATGTGGGACAAGTCCCATACCTTGCAATGGTTTCAGTCCATAACATTCGCCCCTCCTTAAGGACCAACGTCCTCGTTGGTCACGGCCACGTTGGTCACGGCTGGCTCTCTCCAGGCCACCACTCCGAGGTTGGCTCTAATACCACTGTTATAGACCAAACGGAAGAACTCAACCCAAAAGACTAGTCTGATAGGTGAGGGAACTCATTTGGCCTATAAACCCCACATCAATTGCCCATACAACCGATGTGGGACAAGTCCCATACCTTGCAATGGTTTCAGTCCATAACACATTCATAAGATCATAGAATTTTTCTGCCACGCATAACTACTCCCTTCATCTAACTTTATACCTATATAATTGATGTCTATGGGAGACTAACAATATAGAGAGTAGAAATCTAACAAGAGAACATTACGTGTAAATTGTAAAATGGAGTTAAACCCCCTCCAACTGGGAGGTATAGATTGACTATACAAAACGAGTACGAAACCCATGCACTTAACTAATTTGCATACCAAGACCACACTGCTACTTTATTAACAAACACTTGAACATGGAAATCCCAAAGTATGAGAAGATATCACATGTTGTCATCCATTCCTATGGTTGAAATGTTGAATACACCAGAGCCTAGGGCTGAGGTCGTTGCTCAAATCCCATTCATGACAAGTCAATGTATACCATCAATACTATTCACAGGTCAAACCAACTTTTATATTTGCTTGTTTTGTACACCAACTTTTTAAATTATCATAATTGCGTTTTTGCTTTAGGCTTTAAACAAGAAATCCATGTAATTATTAAAAGAGTGAAATAAAAAAATAACTTAAAGTCGTCTTTATCCAAGTATACCTACATTTACAGATGGATGGAGACGGGTGTAATGAAATGCATAAACTGTAAGAGAGGAGCGTGTGATTGTAGATCTAACAGGCAAAATCAAATTGACTAAACATGTGGATAATCTCAAATGTAATTTTTGTAGCTGCAATCAGCATTTTACAGTTCAATAAAACGTCACATAATGCAAAAACAGAAGGAAGAATGTGAACACTTACAGATAGAGGCACACCAAGAATAGTGAATACTATCATCACAGCAATAACAATGCCATTTGGAGGATGATCATTACTGCCAATATCCATGTGGTTTCTGATGGCAGTGATTACAAGCATTGCTATGAAGCACAGGGACAAGACAATGTTAGATACTCCCCATGCAAAACCAGCACCCCATTTTCCACAAAGCTTTTCCATAAACACTGAAGTTATTCCCAGCACCACAGAATTCAGCATTAGACCCAGTGTCCCCATTCTAACTCCATTACTATAATTTGTTCCATTTGGCTCACCCCCATATATTTCACGACCCACCCAATCAGTATCAAATAGGGTAAATGGGAACCAGGCAATCCAAGTCAGAGTAGTGACAAGCAGAATAACCCACACAGTAGCAGGAAAGTATTTAAATGTCCCAAAAAGTTCCCAGAGAAAAGCTTCTTCCTGGCCATGGGTGATTTGTTCACTATCTTCACCGGTTTGAACAGAACCACAATGGGAATCCAGAGGCTGCTCTTTGACTGCTGATAAGCTTATAAATGTTGCAATTGCAATGAAAATGATGTCAAGAAGGAAAGCAGTCTTAAGGTTTGCACAGTTGACGGCGCAAGCATCACTTAGGGTGAAAGGAAATATCTTATACCAGCCACTGAAAGATCCAGTTGCATAACCAAGTATGTTGCCAGCAGCCATAAACAATGAGAAGTATGCATTTGCTACGCGAGTCCTTCGATGATCCTTCTCTAAGACATATGATAAAGGCAACAAATGTCAATTTTTAAAGGTGAATCCCAAATCACATGCTTTGTTATTATGGACATCTTTATCAATGTCAGCATTTGGGAGGTGTGTTGGTTTGCATTTCTGAGGCGATTTTGCTGATTTAAGAAACAGTCACCCTTTCTACTTGGTGTGAAGTTTGGCCAAAACAGGGCAGGTGATTTCGATTTTCATATTGAGCTTTATAAAATCATACTCCCCCATGATATATTTGGAATTCACTTCATTTTAGAAATCATCCTAGCTCATCACTAAATATAGTGCTTTTCAGAATCAACATTAAGATTAAAAAATGTCTCTTTTTAAAAATACAAATTAAAGACATCATTCTTTCCTTGTATACTTGGCAATTGTATAACTATTGAGAGTAGTCCATGCTCTAATGCAACCAGTAAATGTTTGAAATATGTATAAATAATGCGAACACACAGCTGAACGTTTGATAGGAAACCAATCACAGACTGCTGAATATTTGACATTTTATAACCAGTTAACTATTCACAACCTATATTGTCCACTAATTATACAAAACTACGAATGACAAACTGAGTGCTTAAATGTTTCGTGTGGGTTTGCGAAGTAGCAAATATTAGGTTTGGGAACAAGTTGACGTTGTATTGTTTTCGAACCCATTTTATCATGTGCTCGGACTGTGTTGCAAATATCTATCTGCAGCAAACCACATTGAGAGGTTGTCATGGTGTTTCCTGTTTGGCGAGTGATGGCTTAAACACCAAGGTTTACACACCAGGAGCGTGGTTATCACCTCATCATTGTGCTTATATTTATTAAATTAGTAAATTGATAACTAAAACATAAATAAATATGAAAAATAAAGTATAGCATACTCACACAAACGGATGCTTTTATAAAAAGAATTACTCATAGCAGTTTTGTGTTAATTAGGAGTACAATATATCTAATAATTTAGCCAATGTGTGGGCCCCAAAAAAACTAGCCAATGCTTTTATCAGAAGGCTAATGTTTTTTTAATTAAATTAAATGAACAACCTAATTAAAGCCATGTTCCACCATTATCGCCCACGAGCCACCAACAACACTCATTGCCAGTCATCCGGGCGATCACTAACAACAATCATTTAATATCTCCCCAAATACTTCTATTTCAGAATTCAGAACTAATATCATTTCTTCTAAATTTCAGAACTTATATCATATCAGTCATAGAAAACTCACCACACAGACCCTCAATATTTTAATACCAAAATACTCCATAGGATAAATAATGCCAAATAGCACCAATACATAATGCTAAAATATATTGTGAAATGCAATACAAAGTGCCAAATTGTGCTGTTTAACAGTGCCAACGATTCTAGTTTGGAGATAAAAACATAGAGGGTCTTATTTTGGTATAAATTACATGATTTAGTCTTATTTAGGTAGATTTATTTCGATTGAAATCTATTAGGTCCCGTTTGGCGAGTTTTGGAGGATTGATATGATAAGAGTTCCGAAATCTAGGAACAAAAGATATGGGTTCTAGCATCTAAAATAACATTATTTTAAGAGATTGGTAGGGGTGATCGGCGACGAGTGGACGAAAATGGTGAAAGCCAATAAGAGGGGGGATCGACTATTGATATCAAACCCCTGGGTTGATAACCCCAAAAATTTGGGAGATGCCAAATTTGGGAGAATTTTGATATTTGGAGATATTAGTCTTCATTAAACACCCATGAAAAGTTTTGATATTCTGAAACATCAAAACTCATACTTCGTTTCCTTTTGGCTCTTTAAATAGGCCCTTAGTTTTATAGTGTGTAGTATGTTAAATCTAGTTTCCAAGAAATAAATACTCCAAAGATTCCAAGTATCACACTCCAAAATTGGACTAAGTATACTTGACTTACATACTTCCACTCATTTTCTTCCCAGATGTGGAGAGAAGTTTTTGAGTGGGTCCCACCATTTTTTCTCTTTTATTTTTTCTCTAACCAAAGGAGAGAAAATAATCTGGACTCTATGTTATCTATTCTCCCATTTTCTCTCTTCAAACAAACACTATTACGTGTGTTTCAGGTCGTAATTAGAACATATTTTAGGGGTACATTCGTCACTTTCAAGAATGATCAACGATGTGGCGTTACTCATATGCCAAGGCAAATTGATACCCTTGACCCCTCGATTGCGCAAATCTATACTCACCAATAATTACAGTACTGGAAAAAATGGCCGGCGATTACGACCTTCATCTTCTTCCTCCCGAAAGTAAAAAATACCTACTGAAATCCGAATATGGAATTTCACAAGAAGACGAACCTTTTTGGCCCTTTCGAACAAACCAATACCAATGTTATTGTTGTGCTAGCGATTTTTCGGTATTATTTGGTACCAGATGCACATATGTTTCCAAATCATTAATTAATTACTCCGTAATAAATAAATGCATATATAGTAGGAGTAGATAAATAAAGGGCAATTGAGTAAATTTAGAAGCGTACTGGTAAGATCGGCGAGGAGCGCTCTGCAAGGGCCTTGAGTCACGTTATTGGCAACATCGAGAATCCAAAACCCTACCACGAAGGCGGCGATGGCGCGTACCTTAACCTTGCCGCGATCGCCGAAGAGCCAGCCTATATCGGCGGAGAAACCGATTATGAGAACGGAGATCATGATGGAGATTGCGCCGCCGAGGATGAACGGGCGGCGGCGGCCGAACCGGCTCGTGCATCGGTCGCTGACGAGTCCGACCAGCGGCTGAACGAACAGGCCGGAAAGCGGGCCGCAAAGCCAGATGATGCTGGCCCAAGCGTGAGGGATTCCGAGCTCCTGCACGTATGGCGTGAGCAGAGACAGCTGTAAAGCCCACCCGAATTGTATCCCGCCGGCGATCGAGGCGACTCGGAACAGTAACTTCAACGACACGCGCGTTTCTCTGCTCGTCGAAGCTCTACTCTGCCTCGGCCGCTCGCCTTCCGGCATCGTGGAATATCGTTATTTCGGTATTGTTGCGTGCAAAAATTGTTTACTTACCCGCTGAGTTGGATACGGCTCGTGGCGGAAGGGCGGCGGGAGACGGTGGAGAGAGGAGGAAGGCAGGAAGCGCGTGCTCGGAATTATGAAATGGAGGAACGTGGATTAAATGCCATTAGTATATGCACATATTTACAACAAAGTACACCATCACAAATTAATTATTCAAATCATTTTATTAAAGTTATTTCAAATTATTTTATATGAAAAATAATGCTAAATTTAAAAAATAAAATTACATAGGTTAAAACTACATCAATAGATCTACAAAATTATATGTGATATAACTATATAATTTTATCAAATGAATAACAAAGAAACAAATAAAGTAAACAATGTTTAACTTTGTAAATAGTGAATAGAAAGATAATTTTTGGTCTGAGCATTTATCAAAATAATATAGTCCCTACTATGATGTACGGAGAGCGGGTAACTTTACAATATTCCTCTTCTTCGTTTTTTCCGTTTGCACGACTTTATTTATAAAAAAAATCATCCTGAATAAGAATAAAAATATATATATAGTAGAGAATATCAAAATAAGATATTCATATTTTTATTTATAAAATAAAAATTTACATTAGATGATATGATACTGTATATAGATATTTAACAAAATATGTTGATATTATACATTGACATAATTGGCATTGTATAACTCATATTTTGGTACAAAAGCATATAACTCATATTTTGGTACATTTATGTTAATCGTAGTTTAGTTTTTTTCCCCTTTATTCTTGATTCAATGTATTTGATGTAGGTGTATAATTAAAAAAATAAATAGTAAAAACCTACATAAAAAATCTACAAAACAAGATGCAAAAATACAATACTTGGTACGTCTCTGAGTGTTTGTCCACTTTTGACTTTTGGAACTGTTAATCTAAGCACTTTGACTTATCAAATTCTCTCAATGTGTAAGGCTAAAAATAGTTATGTGTGATCTTGTTTGATTCGTCTTAACATATAGATTATTAATATATAATTTTTATAATTTTTTAATATACAAATTACAAGATAAAATGGATTAAAGAAGTGCATTGGATGGTGTGTAAAAATGAAAGTGGACAAACACTCAGGGACGAAGGGAGTATTATTTAATGAGATGGTATTAAAAAAAGTACTCCATCCGTTTGGAAAAACAATTCATCTTTCATTTTTTCGCTTTCATCTAAATACTTCTTTTTTTTATTAAACTGAAACAGATACTATAAATTAGGACCGAAGGAGTAGTTTGTATGGAAACAAAAAATAATAATTAAAAGTAAAGTGTATTAAGTAATAGATGAAAAGTGAGAAAAAAAATCGAGACAGAAGAAATATATATTTTACAAGTCGGGGGCCTAGATACATTCTTTATTATATTCACCTAAGCCTATAGATAACTTATGCAAAAACGATTTTCACATATAATAACCCTGATTATGACATAAGCCGGATTATGCAAAAACAATTTTCACGGTATAACAATGGTGAGAGAAATGTCATACAAAAAAAAATGTTTGAGACATATCGGTTTAAAAATAACCATTTACACTTATATGTTGTTAAAGAGAATCTGGGCTTAGCCTTCCGAGGGGCGCTTTTGTTTTATGGCCCGCTATTTGTGTTCCCACTTACGATCATCTTAGCCCATATAATGATTCAATAACTTTGAGGCACCCATAGTTGAGAATTAAGATGCAAATCAGAAACCATATTGTCAATGATATTAATATATAATATTAAAATATATTACCGGATATCAATTTATAATGTCACATTATTAAATTTTCTTTGTCCTATTTTAAAGATAGAAACATATCACTTTTATTTTGGGAAAAAAATATGTTTTACTTACATTACTTAAGAGAAATGTAATTTGCTATTTCAAAATAAAATTGCATATGGAGTATTTTACACTTTTGTATGTTCCAAAATATGTTTTACATTTTCCTTCTCTATTGAAAAAATAAAATATATGGTCAGAACTCAGAAGTGTTTCATCTTCTATAAGGCCTGTTTAAGGATTATCGTTAGAGATTAGCGTTAGCGTTTTGGATAAAATCTTAACGGTGCAGATTACTTTGAAAACACTAACGCTAAACGCTACCCGTTGATGGCCTTTTCAAAATGCTAACGCTAATCGCTAACGCTATTCCCAAACAGGCCCATAAACTAGTAATGTATGTTGACATATAGATAGAGATTTAAATAGTTAAATATAGTGAAGCAATGTTGCCATTTGGGTAGAGATATTGTCACCTCAACTTTTACTAATACACACTCGACTTAATCTTTCCTTTTTCTTTTTTTCCTAAAATGTCTTTTTGTATGCTAATAATTCATTATATATAGGAAAGATGATTTACTCAATCATTTAACCGTTTAATTTGAAATAACTCTGTGCATTTAAAAAATTTCTCTCTATTCTTCTTTCTAGTTTCTTCTAACTTTTTTCAAGTTCTTCTAGTTTTTTTTTTCAATAATGACTTAAAAAAATATTTTTATATGATGAATATACAATAACATTATTTATCTAAATTTATAACATATCACCTCAAACACGAAAAATGATCAATTCTTTTTTATCGAAAATTAGAATTTTTTTACATACTTATTTGAATGATTATTTAATTGAATAAGTTTTTAAACACTTTAATTCTTCCAACATTTTCTAACTACAATTTCTTCCAACTTCTTCTAGTTTTTTTCAAATCCTTCCTTTTTCTTCCAACATACAACTTTGACATTCCAACCATGCACGGGGTGCCTGCAAAAAAGAGGAGAGGCGTGTGTACCATGCACGGGGTGCCTATTTGAGACCATATAGTGATTTCCGGAGCTTGCAAACATAGTGAGGATGAGTGGGATTTATGTACCCCGGGGGCTGCTCCATATAAATTTCCTTGTCCACTGTACCGTGAAGAAAAGCATTGCTAACATCTAGTTGATGAAGAGGTCAATCACGGTTGAGTGCTAAAGAGAGGACCAGGCGCACTGTTTGTTGCTTGACCACAAGACTGAATGTCTCCTTGTAATCAATGTCATACTCCTGATGATAACCTTTTGCGACAAGACGAGCCTTATACCTTGAAACAGATCCATCAGCATTCCATTTAATGCGATGCACCCATTTGCAACCAATCGGAGTGCGGTTCTTGGGTGGTGGAACTAAGTCCCATGTACGTTGCTCATTCAAAGCAATAAACTCTTCATCCATAGCCTGACACCAAAAACTATTACCAGAGGCTTGGCGGTAAGTGCTAGGCTCAGTAGTAGGTGGGGTAGTATCAAGGGTGGTAATGGTATAGGCTTTAGGTTTGAAAATTCCAGATTTGGCTCGGGTTTGCATGGTGTGTGTGTTTTGGGGCGGGGGTCGGTTAACCGGTTGTGTGTTTTGGGGAGGAGTAGGTGACGGTCGAGGGTGGGTTGGGGTACGGTTCTGGGGTTGGACCGTCTGTGGCGTGTCCATAGGGAGGGTGTCGGGCTGTCGTCCGTGACTGGTGGGACGGGTCTGGGGTTGGACCGTCAGTGGGACAGGAGCATGTGAGCCT
>OOIL02003256.1:1495428-1554725 GCA_900332095.2 Cuscuta campestris
GGGTGATATCCTAAGAAGACACAAGGAGTGGAGCGTGGTTGAAGTTTGTGGTGAGTATAAGGGCGGTTTTATCGTTTTTGGAGATAGTTGGCGCCGGGGCTGCTTCATGACCATCAATCCATCCAAGGAGAAGATTAGCTGAAAGAGCTGTCTGGACATTGAGAGACCATGCCGGATAATTTGTTTCGGTGAGTTTTTCTGGGATTAAGTTGTGGAGACTCCGAAGCAAAAGTTTTACTCCGGAGGGTAAGGATGCCAAAGGATCCGACGGGGCTGTCATGATGGGCGGCGGTCGGAAAAAAAGAGAGGCTAGGTTTTTGAGAGCCTTAGCTCCGATACCATGATACAATTTGATAATAACTTGTCTTATTGAATATTGAGAGATATGGCCCTATATATAGGGAATACAAGAGTAATCAAAGTACAAGTAGGAAAGGAAAGAATAATCCTAGTAGGAAAGGAAAGAAGTATCCTAATTTAATTATACTTCCTAATACAACCCAAAAGAACAAGGACTAAATTGATACAAATGTTGAATTATTTTGAACATATGCCAAAAAATGATTAAAAAAGGAAAACGAAAAAAATTGTATTGTAGTTTAAATGACATAAAAACATAAAATTTTGGCGATAGATATGAACAGAGCTTTTTTTAATGCACAGAACAGTGAAAAATTAAATGATTAATTCAATTAATTTTCTATAAACATAAAAGTATAAGTGAAGAGAAGTGTATTTCAGGAAGATAAAGAAAAAAAGAGGAAGTGAAGTGTGAAGAGTAAAAATTGGAGTGCCAAAATGAGCACTGCTGTGTTTCAATTATTTTCCCTTTCTAATCCTTCACTCTCATAAGCCATATTTCAATTATTATGGTCGGTCAATCATTCCCAGCCCACTTGTATGTACTCCATATTTGAACAAGTTTTTATTTCTTTAATTTTGTTTAAGCTACAAGAATCAAACTGCTATCCTAAAAAAGGACGAGCTTCTTCTTCAAAGGCTCCCTCAGATTCGACCAGACCATATGAAACTGCTTTCGACTCGAGTTGGCAATATCACTAAAAGTTATTGAAGAATTTACGTAAATGGTACTAAAACATAATGACTTTTACTAAAGAACACTACATATGTTTTTATCCTCAATGTAACACTTTTAGTCATTATATATTAGTCATTATTCAAGTAGATATTTGTCATCATTGGTCATTATGGATATTATTAAATGTTATTTAGGAAAGAAAACAATTTAAGTGCTATTTAGAGAAATGACTTAAATTTTGGTGCTATATAGTGTAAATATTTCATATTATGAGTGTTTTGAAAAAGTTATATACATCTCTGTCCTTATTTTTATTACAATATTTCATTTTCATATACTTTAATTTTATGTCAAATCTAATAAATCTTTTTTCAAAATATCTCTAATTGACTAGCCTCATATCTACTTTTGCACACATGGGGGTGGGGATATAAATAGTGAGGGTATTTTTGTTTTAAGGGTATCCAAATATTACTAAAGTCGAATACTGTAATCCATTTTGAGACAATAAAAAATAAGAATATTGTAATCAAAATATGGACGGGGGAGTATAACAATACTACTCCTTCCGTCCCAATTTAAATTGCCTGTTTTGATTTTTGGGCATATTTAAGAAAAATAAAAAATAGAGTTGATTTTTTGAAATTGTCATTACTTTTTAGAAGGGGTGATGATGAATGAGAAGATAATGTGAAGAAGAGTGACTTATTTTAGGAGTAGTTTAGATATTTTATTTTTAAAAGTTTACGAAAACAACTAACTGGCAACTTATTTTGGGACGGAGAAAAAAGGCAAACAGGCAATTTAAAATGGGACGGAGGGAGTATTTTACTTTAATTTTATTAAAATTAATCTGCATTATTACAATTTAAAAAAAACTAGCAATACAATATTGAAAAACATCTTCTCAAAGCTTGTCAATAACCATAGTCATCGAGACTTACCCTCATGGATGATGAATATAGTACGTACTCATTATGTTTTTAGGTTTTGGAAAACAATTTCCAAAATGGTGGAATCGAAAGTAATATCTTTTGGGACTTAGCAATTCCAATTCAATTCTAAAAATACAACTAGATATTGGATTATACAATAAAATACAATTTTCTTCCAAAATAAGTTTCTAATAAATTATAAATACAATTTAAAATAAAGGGTCATATGGTTAAATAACATAACCATAGTTCTCTTATACAGGAATCTCATACAAGAGATCACATTTTCTTTTCACCTTTCCATCTTTTAACAACTTCTCCAACCATACTATGTATATTATACCTATTTATCACAAATTTTCGTTATTCTACAATTAATTTTTAATAAAGAAATTATCTATTTTATACTTTTAGATTACTCACATTTTTGTGTAATAACAATAAAATACAATTAACAACTGTGCTTGTTAAAATAGCAACTCTACGTGGTATATACTATATACTCTGTATAACAATTGAATTTGTTAAAACACCAAGCTTGGGATAACTTACCTACACCATTTTGGAGTGCAAAAGATGAAGTACAATTGCTAGTTATTTTTTACTCACCATCTCATAAAACTCTTCATGTTTGAAATTGTTAAAAAAATAGATCTAAGTTTTAATAGTTGAGATCTATCATAATTAAACAGGAATGATTAAAATAGTTTTAATGTTTGAAACTGCGATCAATCATAATTAAAATCACCAAGGTTCCCATGACATTGGGTTCCAATGTCATGGGATGACCCAGGGGTGTTCCGGTGCTCCGTTCGTAAAATTGAGAGTTCCTATCCCCGGTAAACCCCCCACCCCGCCCCAGCCCGAACACACCCTCTACCCCCGTCAATTGCACCCCACAAGTTGATTTTGACTCCAAAGTCAAAATCAACTTGTGGGGTGCAATTGACGGGGGTAGGGGGTGTGTTCGGGCAGGGTGGGGGGTTGACCAGGGAGGTTAGGGGGGTAGGAACTCTCAATTTTACGAACGGGACACCGGAGCACCCACGGGTCATCCCATGACATTGGAACCCAATGTCATGGGAACCCCACCCAATTAAAATAGATCATTTAAAATTGTTAAAAGTTGAAAATGATCTAAGTTAAAGGATTCCTTTTTGAAAGGTTGAAAAATACAAAAAAGTACTCCCTCCGTCCCTAAATATTCACAACATTTGCTTTTTTAGCAGTCGCGGGAACTTTTATTTATTTCGATGTTTTCATTGGTTATTTGATAAAATAAAATATTCTTGACACCTCTTATTTCGAAGAACTTTTCATGTAGTTTTTTTATATGTAAATTTTATTTTTTATTTTTATACCAATATGTAAATAAAATGAATTGAAAAAACTTGATATTTTGCCTCGGGAATACAAATGTGGCAAATAATTTGGGACGGAAGGAGTATATTGTGTAACTCTTTTGAGTGAATTTCGGGGATGTTTGGGTGAAAAAAAGAGATTTGTTTAACCCAACAAAATCCCAAAAAACTCTGGCAATATGTTGAAAAATGGTCCTCTTTAACTTTTAAATAATCCGTCAATGGCATTTGAATTTGTGATCCAGTAGTTTTCTTCTAGAAAAAAAAACAATGATGTTCTGCTGGGCCCTCACTTTGATCAATGAGGAAAAAGAAGTAGAATTCGTTTTTTTTCATAAATGGGAAATAAATACTTGGTCCGTCCGTCCCTGAGTGTTTGTCCACTTTTGATTTTTGAAACTGTTCATCTAAGCACTTTGACTCATCAAATTCTCTCAATGTGTAAGCATAAAAATAGTCAAGTGTGATCTTGTTAGATACGTCTTAACATATAGATTATTAATATATAATTTTTTAATATATAAATTACAAGATAAAATGGATTAAAGAAGTGTATTGAATGGTGTGCAAAAATGAATATGGACAAACACTCAGGGACTGAGGGAGTACTCCGTATTTTTTAAGTGCATCAAGACGTTTTTTTTGGGATAAATATTTATGTGCATCAAGTACGTAGATAGGGCACTATATTAAATCAATTTTCTCCTTAATTAAATTCACTCCATTTATAATAATTTAAAAACTTTATCCTAAGAATAAAAAATGTAAAAATAAATTTAAAACCTACTATATATTTGATGGGCCGATACCCAATGGGAGCCCCAAACCTCGGGCCCAAGAGGCGCTTGAGGTATCAATGGGTGTGTATACGACGATTCTGGGCCGGCCCAAAGGCTTGGGCCTGGACCAACCCTAATAAAGACAGCCGGGGGAGTCCGAATTGGAGAAGGAAACGCAGCTGGATGCAAAGAAGTAGCCGAAGGAAGGGGATCGCGCGAATCTCGGATTAGCTTCCATAAATTGTAAACTACTATAATTACGTAGATGGGATGTATAAATATATAGGACCCAAACAGGAACCCTCAGGCAAAACCTAGCGTAGAATTCTATAATTCTCGAGTTCTTTGTCCTTGTATGTTTAGCAAAAAAAGAGTATCTATTACAACACTTTATTATACTATTATATTGCCGAATAATGTCACATGAACTACGGTGTATTACTCCATATATAATATCATCGTGCAAAAGACCTATAGCCTATAGGGAGTAATTTATTTGTCCTCGAGAAGGTTATAAATAAACGTAGGGGATGACATCTTTGTTAATAAGCATCACTCAATTTGTCAACATATAATGTGAAAAGAATTTTGGTAAATTAGAGAGAAAATGGTGGAACCCTTTTGTCTCCTTTCCTTGTATCTCTTTGAGAACTATTGAAGAAATAAATCGTAGGATATGTCTCAACTAGGATGGGGCAAGTATCAACGGAATCATGCTTACTGATTATAGGACATTTAAACATCTCTGCCATATAGTGAAGAAATTGAAGAATAATGGACAAAAAACGTTTCATATGCCCATGTTGGGATTAAATTTTCAACACCGCAGTCCATATATATTAGGGGTGAGCAAGTACCGAACCGATACCGAAATTTCCCAAAAAAACCGAGAATACTGAACCGATAAATACCAAACCAAAAAAGTATCGAGAAGAACCGAACCGTACCGAACCGAATGGCCGGTACGGTACTTGGGAACGGTACAAGGTGACGTCCCATACCGAAAATTCCGAACCGAACATATATACTAAAATATTATAAAAAATAATACCCCGGAGTAATATTTTTATACTCATTCACTAAATAATAATTTTTTTCAAATAAAATTTGGTTCAAGTTCTATTATGTGTAAATTATACTTTTATTTAATTTTAGTTTTTTTTATGAACATAAAAGTATTCACAAAGATTTGAAATACTCCTTTATTGTCGTTCATTTTTTTAGTTTGTGAAATATAAACTAAGTTTTGATACGCATCTCTTTCATTTAAATATTCATTTTTTTAACTTTTTATGTTTTTTTAATTTAAATTCACTTTTTAATTTTCAAAAATAAAGGGGCATTGTTAAATTTTAACGTGTAAAGTATGTATGTATATTCATCCCGATTTGTACCGAAACCGATACCGAACCATCCCGAACCATACCGAACCGATATTTCGGGATTGGGATCGGTACGGAGTAAAATCCCATACCGAACCGAAATATTTGGTACGGTATCAGTACGAGCTAAATACCGTACCATACCGTACCATGCTCACCCCTACCATATATAGATGTAGTCATGTAGCCATCAAGGACTCCTTCGTTCATCAATTACAAATCAACCATGTTAGAGGTACACCAAAAAATGTACTATAAATTGTACCTCAAGGAAGTACACCGACATTTTAACAGTTTCCAGTGGCACAAAATTTTAATTCAATTAAAAAAAATTACACCAACATTTTTTGTTAATGTAAATCAGTACTCTAACATCTCACTAGCACAAAATGTCCGTGTATGCCTTTGAGATACAAAATTGATACAAATTTTTTTGGTACAATGTTATTTATAGTTTTTGATTAATTACACAAAAATTGATTTCCCAACCATAAAAATGTCACCACCATTCCACCATTAAAAAACGAGGCCTTTCTTGTACAGTTCTACTCTATCCACGCCAAGCGCACGTTTAAAACCACCCACTAAACGTCGTCCCTACCTCTCCGACCGTCAGCAATGGCGGCGCCCCTAATTTCCCGGCGAAGCTGCAGCGTCATCTTGCCGTCCGTGATGTTTTTCACAGTCCTCTGCTCCCTCTCCGCCGCCGGCGAGCTCCAAACCCTCCTTGCCATTAAAGCGGCCCTTCAGAATCCCAACACCAAGATCTTTGACTCATGGAAACCGGGCGTTCCGGCGTGCAATTTCACCGGAATTACTTGCGGCCCCAATGGTTCAGTCAAAGAAATTGAACTTTCCGGCCAAGGGATCTCTGGCTCGGTCCATTTCGATTCTATCTGCTCTCTCAGATCTCTGGAAAAGCTCTCCCTCGGATTCAATTCGCTTTCCGGCAATGTTTCCGACGGCTTGAATCGCTGCGTTAGCTTGACGTACTTAAACCTTGGGAACAATTTCTTCTCCGGCGCAGCTCCGGGAATATCGTCGCTCAATGAGCTGACGCATTTGTACCTTAATAACAGTGGGTTTACCGGGATGTTCCCTTGGGATTCGCTGAAAAACATGACGAAGCTGGAGGTTCTCTGTCTGGGGGACAATCCGTTCGACCGGTCGAAGTTGCCGGAATTTGTTGTGCAGTTTCCGAGGTTGAAATGGCTTTATTTGTCCAATTGCAGCCTTGAAGGAAAAATCCCAGACGGGATAGGAAACCTCACGGCGCTGATCAATTTAGAGCTGTCGATGAATTACATTTCCGGCGAAATACCAGCCGGAATTACTAAGCTTCGGAGGCTATGGCAGCTCGAGCTGTACAACAACGAGATCACGGGGAAGCTACCGGTTGGGTTGGGTAATCTTTCGAATCTTGAATATTTTGATGCTTCAGCCAATTTCCTCTACGGCGATCTTTCCGAAATCGGGCATTTGAATCGGCTCAAAAGTTTGCAGCTTTTTGAGAATGAATTTACCGGCGTGATTCCGCCGGAGTTGGGTGAGTTTCAGAATCTCGCGAACTTGTCGCTCTACACGAACAAGCTCAGTGGACCGCTCCCTCCTAAGCTTGGTTCCTTATCGGAGTTTTATTTGATTGATGCATCGGAAAATTTCCTCACCGGACCTATCCCGCCGGAGATGTGCAAACAGGGGAAGATGAAGATGATCTTGCTTCTCCAGAATAACCTCACCGGAGAAATACCACAAACTTACACGAACTGCACTAGCCTGAAGCGTTTCCGGGTGAGCAAGAATTTGCTCTCCGGTGTAATTCCAGCCGGGATCTGGGGACTGCCGGAACTCTACATTTTAGACATCGCGAACAATAAATTCGAAGGTTCCATCACCGGCGATATCAAGAACGCAAAAACACTGGCGCAGCTCTACGCTTCGAATAACAGACTGTCCGGTGAATTGCCGTCTGAGATCTCCGGCGCTACTGCTCTGGTTGCAATCGAACTGGGCCACAATCAACTCTCCGGCGAAATCCCGGCGACGATTGGAAAATTGAAATCCCTAGATACAATTCACCTCCAAGAAAACAAGTTTTCCGGCTCAATTCCGGAATCACTCGGCGAATGTGTTTCCCTGAGCGACATAAACATGGCTTCCAACTCTCTTAACGGCCCCATCCCTTCCTCTCTCCAATACCTGTCGACTTTAACTACATTAGATCTGTCAGGAAATCAACTTTCCGGCGAAATCCCAGCAAGTCTATCACAGTTAAAGCTCAATCTCCTCGATCTATCCAACAACACCCTCTCCGGTTCCATACCGGACTCTCTCTCAATCGATGCATACAACGGCAGCTTCGCCGGAAACTCAAGACTCTGCAGCCGGAACATCAATTCCTTCAGAAAGTGTTCGCCGGAATCCCAAAACTCCCGCTTCATTCACCCGCTCTTGATTTCCCTGTTCGCTCTCTCCAGCACCGTTCTTCTTTCCCTGGCGTGTTTCTTCTACTTAAAGAAGAGCCGGGAACGGTCTCTCAAAGACGAAAGCTGGGATCTGGTCTCTTTCCGGCCATTGACCTTCGAGAAAAAGGAAATCTTGGACGCAGTCAAGCAAGAAAACATCATCGGAGAAGGCGGGTCCGGCAGCGTCTACCGCGTGATTCTCTCAAACGGAACCGAATTAGCGGCGAAACACATATGGAACTCCGGCAACAATCGCCAGGGACCCACCCTCTCGCCGGGATCCAGACGCCGGCCGGTGTCGAAACAGTTCGAGGCAGAGGTTCAGACGCTGAGCTCGATAAGGCACATGAACGTGGTGAAGCTCTACTGCTGCATGATCGGCGAGGATTCGAATCTTCTGGTTTATGAGTACATGCCAAACGGGAGCCTTTGGGACATTCTCCACACGACGAGGAAGATGAAGACGGCGGTGGACTGGGAGATGCGGTACGAGATCGCCGTCGGCGCCGCAAAGGGCTTGGAGTACCTCCACCACGGGTTGGGCCGGCCCATCGTCCACCGGGATGTCAAGTCCAGTAACATTTTACTGGACGAGGATTTCCGGCCCAGAATCGCGGATTTCGGCCTTGCAAAGATGATCCAATGCGGCGGCGACGCAGGCGGAATAGAATCCACTCATGTCATTGCCGGAACTCATGGATATATCGCTCCAGGTAACCCATCCAACCCCAATGAATATGCAACAATAGATTTTGGATAAATGAGAAGAACTAATTCTTGAAAATCTGATGTGATTATAGTTATATTTAAAACTATTTCTGATCTGATCTAGTCTGATCTGGTCTGTTTTTAATAATACGGAGTAATAAGTAATAAATTGAAAAATAAAAAGGAGAAAGACTAAAGTAGGACTAAAACATTGAATATATACCAAAATAGAATTTCTATTTTTTTATTCTCGAAATAGGACTTAAAATGCATTTACGTTACCATACATGGTCATGTACATTACCAAAAACTTTAGTAATGTGCACATGTATAGTGTCACATTACCATAGTGCGAAGTCCTATTTCGGAAAAAAAAAACATGAAAGTCCTATTTTAGTACTTTTCTCTATGTTTTAAGCCTATTTAGGATGATTTCTACAAATAAAATTGATGATTACACTGTTGCAGAATATGGATACACGCAAAACGTGAAGGAGAAGAGCGACGTGTACAGTTTCGGGGTGGTTTTGATGGAGCTAGTTTCGGGAAAGAAGCCGATTGAGGCGGAGTACGGGGAGAACAACGACATTGTGAGTTGGGTGAGTGGCAATTTGAAGAGCAAAGAGACGATAATGAGCCTTGTTGATCCAGAAATCCCAGAGCACCACAAGGAAGATGCCATAAAGGTTTTGAGGATTGCTATATTGTGCACCAATGCCCTCCCAAACTCAAGGCCAACCATGAAGAGGGTGGTTCAGTTGTTAAAAGATGCTGAGCCTTGTAAATTAGTTGGTGAAAAGTGGTTGGTTAACTTCCAATGGACAATCTTGCCTCCCGAAGGTCTGGTCTGATTTGATCTGTTCTAATTCGTTAGAATTTTGGAAAGACAATTATTTTCCTGACACTTATTAGGGTTGGATTTTGAAAATAACATGCTACATTTAATCTTTGCATAAATTGTACTGCATGTTTTATACACCCTGTATATTTTCACACCATGAGGTTAAGAGAGAGTGCCGATTTCTTTGTCACTCTTTTTATTTCCGAAATCAACTCTTTTGAAATTAGGCATTTCTTTATTTTTGAAAATTAGATTCTAGACGTAGAATTAAGATAATTTTTTTGCAGCGATTTTATAATTTTGATATGAGTATGCGCAAAATAAAAAAGACTTATTTTTATTTTATGATAATAGAACAAAATGTCTTGAGTTAACTTGGTTAGTTACAATAAGAAAGCGTTCTCTTCGATTTATTCTTTTTACTTATTACTTATTCTTATTAAAATTAAATCAAATCAGAAAATAAATTAAAATATAACTACAATCAAATCAATTAAAAATTTAATTCGATCAAATAAAAGCAATCAGATAAATAAAACAGAACTAGCCGTAAGACATGCAGGCTAGACAAGTCCTCTTGGAACTGAGGCCTGCCAATTAAGCTCGCTGGCTGAGCAGGCCCAAAACGGCCGTTATCGTGGGCATTTGCCTTCCTAAGTCCATCAATTTGGAACTCAAGCTTCCCCTTGCTTTGGGCTTTTTTAGCCCATTGATGAACAAAGGTCCAGTATCTAAACCCAGTGTAGTCAAGTGTCAAAACTTAGACACCATTTTTTCTACTCTTTTTGTTACTCCATATATTAAAATTGTATAATTTGGTGATTGGAATTTCTGTATGAAAAAAAAATGATGTGAACTACTATTCAATGGCTTTCATAAAACTAAAGGAATGAATCGTTTATTTTGAAATCACAAAAGAGAATTAAAGGTGTAAAAATCATTATCAACTCAATTTATTTCATTTTAAGTGTAAAATTAAAAAATAAAATTATTATAATTGAAAATGACATCAAAATTTCTACGAGACGACATGATTATACGTGGTATTATTTTATAAAATTACTAATAAAAATAAATTAATAAATAAAGTTATAAAAATTTGCATGAATAGTAATTGGAAGAAACTTTTAGCATCGGTGGAGTATATATTGTATGACCACATGATGAGATACTTCCTCAAATCGGAGAATAAATTTCATGTTTGAATTTTTTGAAATTTAGGAAGGAACTTTAGAAAGTACTTTTTCCATCTAATTTAAGTAACATGTTAATGTTAATTATTCACATAGTTAAACTGATTGACCTCTTATACCTATTTTTGTTACTCGTTTGATAAACTAGCTAGTATTTTGACCTAAGCGACGCACGGGGTCAAACAAAATTTTTGTCGATTCCATTTTTTTCAATGTAATATATTTTCTGGAATCAAATAAAATATATTTCTAACACGATTTTTAATCAATGAACAACAACGACAATGTAAAATAAAAAATATTTGAGTAATTCGAAGTGTACTCGAAAAAATCTTTTTTAATTCCAATTTTTTTGAAAGACTTTAGGGTACACAATATTTTTGGTATTGTCGTAAGGATTTCCATTATCATCTAGAACCACTATTTTTAATTATGTCTTTGCCTTCACTCGTGAAAAAGTAACATAAAGTTAACCTTGAGTAAATACTGAATTGGTTAAATTAAAAATAATACAATAAAAGACAATGTTTGACATTGACTTTTGTTAATAGTCATAACAAAATATAAGAATATTAAGAATGGTCTTCTCTAGAATTTCAAGGGTAGTCCTGAATCAAATGATATCAAATTCATTCGGGGTATATAAATATTTTTCCCAACTTATTTCCCAAAACGTCAATTGTAGTGATAATGTTCTTTATCAGCTTTTCAACGATTAATCTTCTACCATTACACAATCCAAATATTTGGTCAATGTTTTTCAATAACATAATTGGTACCTCATTTTCAAAAACTATTTTGTGGTTTAGAATTCCCGAACATTTGATTTTATTAAAAAAACTGAAGTACTTTTTCCATCTCAATTTAAGTTACATGTTAATTATTCACATAGTTAAACTGATTGACCTCTTATACCTATTTTTGTTACTCGTTTGATAAATTAATATAGCCATCTCACCTCTTGTTACGTAAAACTTTTAATTCAATTTTTAAATTGGTAATTTTTATTTTTCAATTCCACCACAATTTTCAAATAAATTGAATGAAAATTTTTTTAGTTAAACTTCGTAAACCAAAATAGGCGATTTAATTTAGGATGAGGAGAGTAAAAAATGAATGCTTGAAATTTGTTTCAAAAAAAGAAAGTAATTTGAGCTACAAGTTATTTTCTATGAAAAACAAATATATAAAACATGAAATATATCATGTTTTTAATACGTGCAAGAATCTCACACAAAACATGTTCATTCCTTAATCTTTATTATTACTTTGTCAAAAGTCGAATATGAATTTATCTCTTTTGACACTCGCCTCTCGATCACCTGAAGTACCCACAAGTAACAAAGTTAATAAATCATGGTTAAACTTTATCCAAGGGTAAAATCAAGATGTCAAACACATGAATATGGAGACGTTTGATTCCCCCCTGAGTAGACAAGAAAAAAATTGGTTAGGATGTGGAAGGTTGACAAACAGCCTCCAAACATAGGTTGACATTTGTTTGACTTGTGTTGTCATCAGAATCTTTGTTCACATGAACTTTCATCTATAACAACCATAGGCTAGCTATGTTATTAATTAGATTATCCAAATTAATGCAAAGCTTTTATTAAACCAACCATGCACTTGTCTACAGTCTAGACTAGACTAGACAGTCTATATTCATTTTAATTTGTTTGTAACTTTAAAAATATTGGTTTTAAAAAAATTATTGACTGTGTAAAGAGTTTTGTAGAAAATGATTGTGTTGTTTTAACTTTTAAGGGTATCATTTTTGAAGTATATACTATTAAACTCCCTCCTCACACAATGTTTGTTAGCCCCAAAGAATGTGTAAAATTGTTACTTTTAAAATTATTTTAATAACAAATTTATAATGTTTCAAAAAAAAATTAAAAATTTATAAAAAATAGAAAACTACAATTCATACCATTCAAAAGATTGTCAAAAGTTGTACAAGATAGGACAGGACAATTATAATTTATTCGATCAAATGATTAATGAAACAAAAGTTATAGAAACATCGTAATAGTAACAATGACAAATATTGTGAGACGGATAGAATATATTGTGTTGTTACTAAAGAATAGAGAGTAACAAAGATTTAATTTTCTAAGTTTGTGTTGGGACGGATACCAAGGTGCCACATGGTATTTACTCTGTACATAACAAAGATTTAATTTTCTAAGGAAATTGTATAGAAATACCAAGTAAATTTTTTTTAAATATTTAAAGAATAGACAACAAATTTTGGAATGGAGACGCGGTCACAATAAAAAATTGGAACTAAACCATTAAGTGCATATAAAAAGAGAGTTCAATTCGCCCGCATGGCTAGTTAAGATGATTTTGACTTCTAAGACGAAACCCTCCCCGAGATCTTAGTAATATTTCTTACGATGATATTATGATAGTTTTATCTAGTTTAATATTTCTTTCGTTCGAGAACGATCTTTTCATATGTCCTTTTTTTATGTCTGAGAAAGGTATTCTCATTGCTTTTTTAATAATTAAAATATCATAACTACATTTACTTATTTTATTTAGCACATTTCACCCACCTTATTTAAAATATTCTCCTATTTTCATTAAGGACATTTTAGTAAATTTTTATATTTTCTCAACTCTCGTAAAATCGGTGAATAGTCAAAATGAAAACATCTATAGCAGACGAACAGAGTAGCTCTTTGTGTGCATTGGACATGTGACAACATCCAAAAGACCATACTTTTTTAGCAATAATAATTCCCTTAGAATTGTAATATGTCAATCCATACATAAGGTTCCTGTTACGGTTAGTTTACATTTTACAATGATTAATTGGTCTTATTTTTTAATTAATATAAGTAATACTACCTCCGTCCCACTATATTCGTCCACTTTTGACTTTTGAAACTGTTCATCTAAGCACTTTGACTCATCAAATTCTCTCAATGTAAAAGCCTAAATATAGTCATGTGTGATCTTATTTGATTTGTCTTGACATATAGATTATTAATATATAATTTCTTTAATATATAAATTACAAAATAAAATGAATTAAAGAAGTGCATTGGATGGTGTGTAAAAATAAAAGTGGACAAATACTCTGGGACGGAGGGAGTAACTGATATAAAATTAGAAATTAAAAAAATACGAACTATTTAAAGAAAACAACATAAAAAAAACTGATGTGCTACGAGTTCGTTAAATATAATGTACTGACGTGTTATACTCTCCTGGCGTAAAAAAATTTCTTTACGTCACGCCTCTTCCACTGCTGCCACCTGGTAAAACGGTGGAGGTAATTTAGGGATGGGATTCATCATGTAGTTGGTAAAACGGTAGAGGTGAAAATGTGAAAATTTAACTCTTGATTTGAATTCACATTGACAAAATCTCGATGTCTTATCTAGTACCCCTCCCTCTCATAAATAATTTCACACTATTTATCCTAGCATAATTATCTGACTAAATTTATTTGTAACCTAATTTATTTTAAAAATGCTATAAGTTTATCAAATAAATTTATATATCTTAAAGTTACATCAAATTTTCTTAATAAAATAAAAAATTACATAACTATATTATCCTTACAAATACTTGACGAAAATAAGTATAAAAAAGAAGTAAAAGTTTGACTCGTGAATAATAGAATTAATTGATTTTTTTTAGTTTTATATAATTCGATCAGGTTTGATTTGAAATTTAAAAATATACTCTATATAGAATTAAAAATGACTCTGTTTATAAAAATTCTTCAGTCTAAGATGTGACAAGATTATAGATATTTTCATTTTAACTTATTTTTAAGAGTAAACTCTATAATTGGTCCTTTATAACAGGGGAGTTTCCCTATTTAGTCCTCTATTATCAAATATTACCCAAGTGGTCCTTCTTTTGTGGGTACTTTCCACAAATAGTCCTTTTTTGATCTTCTATCATGTTGGTGTTAATTTGAGGGCTAAAAGTGTAATTTTACAATGATAATATATCTTTTTTGTCATGCACAATTCCAAAGGCTGTTCCGTTTGCGTCGTTTGTGAATTACAGTCGCTTTTTACGACAACTATAGTCTACAAATGTGATCTTTCGTCAGAATCCTAGCCCATAATCATAGTCATTATTTTTGTGTTATCCGCTTAACCAATATCAGAACACGTCACTAGACATAATGCTGACGTCAAGTTATACTTTTAGCCTTTAAATTAACACCAACACGGTAGAAGATATAAAAAGGACCATTTGTGGAAAGGTACCCTTAAAAAAGGACTACGGGGTAATATTTGATAATAGAAGACTAAATATGGAAACCCGCCCTGTTATAAAGGACTAATTATGGAATTTACTCTATTTTTAATTAAAATTTAAGATCTCTTATCTACAGTAGTAATTAGAGCGTGGTTCTTTAAATATAAAGTCTGAATGCATTAAAAAATCTAGCTAAAATCTGACTACTAGAGTTTAGAGTCTCGTAACTAGAAATTAGAATTTCAAAATAAGAGTCACGAAAGTGAGTTCTGAAGTTTGAAAACTATAGTCTATATCTAACGTTTGAATAATTGTAATACTGTGCTATAAAATCAAAAAGCATGTTTTACTCTAATATATGTTATCATGAATAATTTAAAATATTTACTCCTTTCTATCTAAAATGATATTCCTAATTCGATTTACGAGGCTTGGTTGAAATTATCTTCAATTCAATTTATTTGATTATAGGTGTAAAATTAAAAAAATAAAAATTATATATTTTAAAACTATATTAAAAGTTTACAAAACAAGAGATTACAAGACTATCTCATTCATCAAATAACTAACGACAAGAGTAAAAAAAAAAGGGATAAAAATTTGACATGTGAACAGTGTCTGGATGATTATTTTAGGAAGGAGGGAGTGCCATTTGAATAGTAAATAGGGTTATGCTACACTTACACCACAAATTGTACTCCATTTGTACACCGCAGTTATACACAAATATTTTGATGGTTTACACCGACATAAGTGTTGGTGTATTAACAAAAATTTACACGTGATGGATATAATCCACTAGCACCAACCCCGGTATACTGACCGGGTAGATGTGCAGGTCAGACATGTGAGATCGTGACTTCATTCGCAGAGAAGGCTGGAAGACCACCCGGGTGGATGACCTGAAGCCTACCCGGGGTGGATGACCTGAAGCCTACCTGGGTGGATGACCTGAAGACTGCCCGGGGTGGATGGCTGGAAGACCACCCGGGTGGATGACCTGAAGACTGCCCGGGATGGATGGCTGGAAGACCACCCGGGGTGGATGACCTGAAGACTACCCGGGGTGGATGGCTGGAAGACCACCCGGGTGGATGACCTGAAGCCTACCCAGGGTGCCGGGGTGGATGACCTGAAGCCTACCCGGGGTGGATGACCTGAAGACTGACCGGCCGAAAGAACAGTAACGTCGGGACGTGCTTGACATGCTTGTTTTTATTATAAATACCCCTAAAAGCCTCATTTGTGAGACATGCTTTAATTAATCCACACGGCTTGTACTTTGTAATAGTTCCTATTATCATTAATAACAAACCGGGTTACAGGTGTTTCCACCTACAACCCTTCTGCTTTTTGTGACTTAGTTCTCACGTTGGTTTTACACCATCAACACAGACAAAAAGTGTTGGTGCATTAATAAAAATTAGTTTTAGACCAATACAAAGTATTGGTGCAAAGATACGGGGTACAAAGTAAGGTACAAAACATGGGTAAAAATAGCTTTACCCTAATAAATATGTTGTGGCGAGGACGACGGGATCCACCCCCTCTAGCCTTCGTTTTTTGTGCCAAAGTTGGGTATTTCATGACCCTTTCGGTGGTCTTGGTTCATAAAAGTGGGGATCCACCGAAGGGGAATATGAGGGCAATTCGGCAACTGTCCCAGTAAAAAAAAATTAGTTAATTAAAATATACTCGTAATAAGTTTGAATAATTTAGTTTAAATTAGTTTTAAAAAATGGTTACATGTTTTTTAAAAGTTTGTACGTCGGCTCCTTCAGTAAAAAAATTACCCCCAATTTTATAAAAAAAGTTTAAAAGTAAATCAAGTATAAAGATAAAATATTTTAAATATAATACTCCGTAGTTATATTGTATATTATTTTTTCTATTTTAAAAATATTTATTTTATTTATTTGAATATTTATTTGAAAATAAATTTACTCATTTTTCATCATTATAAATAGTCTTTAAAAAATGGGGGACTCTATCCGGAATTGAGTCCTCCACTTGTGTTTCACAGCTAGGGAACCCCAACATTGACACTAAATGCAAACCAAGACAAATATAGACACACACAAACATTAAATTCTAGTTCTAGAATTGGGACATTGGGTTAGTGGGGTTATTGTTTTACATTAATGAGAGTAATTAACCTGCACGTAATGAATGGGGTTAATGTTTGACGCCACTAAACAAAGCAGAAGAAGAGACAAGATGAAGAAAAAAAGTTCAATTAATGGAAATGGGAAGAGGTAAAGGGAGTAAGACAAAAAGGCGAGTTTTACCAAAGAAGGAACTAAGAAAAGTGTAGAAAATGGCTTCTCACCGGCCCACACCCACTTCAAGTGGGTTTTTAGGGAAATTTCATTAATGGACTATGTGAACTAGGTTATTTTGAGTAGGTTGTTGTTCTTGTTGTTAGATTTATTTCAATTTTTATTACATTAAGGTATTTAAAAACATGAATATATAGATTCATTCATACCACATTCGTCCCTAAGTACTTGTGCATTTTTTATTTTTTTGCAGTCAACCATTATTCACTTTTGACCTATAATTAAATAAATTATATATTGTATATTAATCAGATAAAATAATATTTTGAAAAATTTCTATAAATTAAATTTAATAAAATTATTTTCGTATCAATATCTATGATCACTTTTATTTAATTTGAGATTAAAATTTGTTAAATCTGATTGAAAAAGTTTAAATAGACAATTACTCAGAACTACGGAGAGTACTCAGATGAAAATAGAAGTTAAGATAACCATTTGGGACAAGTTTGCTTTTTTCCCCTTTATTTATACATTATCTTTTGCATCATCTTTCTACATCATGTATATTTTGATAACTCACATTCCATACGGAGTATTATTCAAGCATATACATCATTCTATATACTCTTTTCATCATAAAATGTTTAATTTAGTATTTTATGCAAAATGTAGTTAAATTTTAACTTTTTAATTTATAGAAAACCAAATACTCTGTGATTCAACCATATCAAGGTGGCTCTCTTAAATTGGAGGTCACGATTTCTTACACCTTTAGTAAAATTAATGTGCTAGAAATATTGTTTCAGTTACTATTGCATTGTCCCGATAATTTTTGGATAACTATTTTTTATCAATTATTTGATAAAGCTAAGTATACTCCATAATATTAATGTTACATTTTTTTTTTTTAGAACTTTTGATATAGTTCTAAAAATTTTAAATTTTAATTTATTACTTTTATTGCAATTTATTAATAAAATAATTTGAAAAAAAATAATATTATGTACGTTATTCAAAGAGAGAGTAAATATTTTTAGAGTAAATTTTATAATGGGCTCTTTATAACATGAAATTTTCATATTTAATCCTCTAATATCAAATATTACGTACGTGATCCTTCTTTTATGAGCACATTTTCATGGATAGTCCTACTTTGACCTTGTGTCATGTTGGTGTTAATATGAAGGTGAAAAGTATAATTTTACATTAACCCAATATCGAGTGACATATTCTAGTATCGGCTTGATGAAAAATACAATAATACTTTGTAACAAATGTAGTCGTGGACTATGATTCAAACTAAACTCGACATTTGTTGACTCTTGTTATAGCAGACAGCAACTCCATTGACAAATGATGCATAAACAACGAACTCTAACATTATCTATGACAGTCAAGGTATATATATTTTTTGATAGTACAAGTAAGATATATGATTACTCCGTATTATTTTTAGCTCTTAAATTAATAACATCGCAGAAAGTTTTAAAAAACTATCTATGAAAAGATACAATATAAAAACAAATCACATTTAATAATAGAAAACTAAATATGAAAAGTTATCAATTTTAAAATATAATTTATTTATTTGAAAAAGATGAGCCCCATCCCCAAGGACTTTTAAACCCTGATGGCCACTGTGAGTATGTAAATTAAACTTTATTGAAGATTGATGGTAAAGAATGAAGCTTGCACCGAGTACTTGCAGAGGCATTATGTTTATTCTCCCAACACTGTTGTCAAGAATCAAACTCAATCTTATCCCTTAGCACTCCTTGTCTCACCAACTCTTTAACACCCACGCACTAAGTTATTTTTTCAAAAATGCTAGGGGTACACCATTTGGGGTATCCCATTTGTACCCTCTCCATCTCCACCACACAAAGCAAGAGAGGGAAAAAAAATTAAAAATAAAAAAATAAATGAAGGACTAGGTTGCATGGTGTACAAAATGGGGTACCCCAAATGGAGTACTCCTAGCATTCCTCTCATTTTTTTGAGAGAGGACTAGTGGTGTACATTTTATTTTAGCATGGTCCACCTTTTTAACCCTCCAAAACAAAATTCCTCAATCCCAATACTCCCTTCCATCACATCACACCCCACCCCATCCCCACTCCTCCCTCCACCCAAGAACACTGTACCCACATTTTCTTTTTGGCTTTTCTCCCTCCTCTTCAATCCCGGCGATATATACAAGTAGTTGGAATGTCGGATTCTTGCTGAGAACCCCAGAAAAGAAAAAAGATCTCTCCTTTTTTTCCTTCTTTAAATCTCAATTCCTGTTTTCAAATCTTGGGGTTCTGCTAGCCGCCCCCGCCGCTGCTAGCAATGGGTTCTTGCGCCCGGAAGAAAGAGTCAACCGGCGACGGCGGCCGGAGTGTCCGGCCGCACAGTGACCAAGATGCCCCCTTTCCCTCTGTAAATCCAGGGTCTTTTTCGGATTTTCTCAGCTGGTTGGAGGACAATCCAATGTAGCTCCATCTTTCTCTTCTATTGGCAATGGTGTTGGTGGTCAAAAGGCAGACAGGATGAAGCCAGGCATAATATTTAAGGACTAGTATTATTATTTATTTATCTTATGCTGTTTTCTTTTTTTAAACCTTTATTTCGTTTGGTATCTTTATAATCTATATACAGCTTTTTTTAGCTGATGGTAAAAAGATAAACTTTGTCCCAAGTATCTGTCTTTCTTTTTCCCTTGTTTTTTTCTCTTCTGCAAAAAAAGATAAACTTTGTCCCAAGAACACCAAACAACAAGAAGAGAAACAGAAATTAAACTCTCATTTGAGATTTCTGACCAAAAAATGGAGAAAATGTTGACATCAATTTCTGAGTTTAAATAGTGAATGACATTATTACATCTGCGAAGAACAAGACGCCAGATTTGGTATTTGATAAATTTAACTGCTGTTTTTGGGTCTTAAATTCTGATGCATTTAATTTTCTTTAATATATGGATCTATGGATCTCTCATCTTCTTGAATGTCTGCCCCAGTTTATTTGATGAAGAATAAACAAACTATCAAAATTTCATCTATTTTAATTGGAAAAAATAAATCTTGATAAATACCCAGTAATATTTTGAGACCCAGAAATTATTTCTCCCATTGTAACCTTTAGATTATGTGATTGGGTGTTTGTTTTAAGCACAGTCCCGTGAAGTGTCTGTTGGAAGGGTGTCTTGTTTTACGAAATTAATGTCAGATAAGTTTGAATTTTTTTTATGTGTATGTGTGGTGGATACACTGTGGTCTACATGGGAGACTATTTGGTGTTTGGGATTTGGATGCAGCTGCCAAACATGTCCTAACCAGAACTGGCACAAGACTGTGTGGTGTTTGGTGGAGCTGATCAAACGGTCAGAATGAAATATCAAATATAAACAAAAACTCCTCCAAAATAGAGCTATTGTGACCCTTAGATTTCAGTATGGTTTGGAATATGGCTTTCAATTAGTGTGTTTATGAATAAGGATGTGTTTGGTGAATCAAAATGGGAAAGAAAATGGAATTCACAATGGCATTGATCAGCCAACTGACTGCACTTCAGTCAGTGTGAAAAGACCCATAATCACAAAGAATGTGAAAACTATAGGGTTAGCGTCAAAGAGTTGATATCCGAGTTCGATTCATGACAACTATACTGAGAGACAAATATGTTCAACACAGAGTTTCTGCAAGTGTCAGGTCTAGACTATATTTCTTTGTTACTAATATAAAAATAAAATCCAATTTACCTCTTCTCTGGTGACTGTTTAACTGGGTTTTTTTTTGAAAACTATAGGGTTGGGTTGGTGCCTATGTACCTTAAAAATGTTTACCCACCAAAAGTGGGTGGGTCTGGTAATGGTCACCACTCATTATTTTTATCACAAATTTGGTGCTGTAATATCCACCCACTCGTGTCTCTTGTGGTGGTGAACGAGGTTGTCCCTCACATCTTAGGAGCCATTTTACTTTCACCATGAGAAGTTGGTTAGGTAAATTCTGCATATCATCATACCAAAGCAATACCAAATGTTACATTTGTTTTTTATTCTGAAAACAATAAGATATTGATTTTAGAATCTGGTACAGAGTATTAAAGAGCAATTAAGTGTTTGATTCTTCAAATTGGATTAGTTTCGAAACAATTAGTTATGGTAATTAAAATTGCCAAAAATAGAATTGCAACCAAATGAGCATTTGAGATAGAGTTTCTATAGGATTTGCATTTGTGACTTTAAATGTTGCTTGTTTCCTTTTTTATGACATCGTACCGAAAACAGTATGTTTTTTTTAACGTCAATATAATAATCAACGTTGAATCGGAACAGTGTCAGAAGAGAGATAATCCCGACACAATTTGTTGGTTTGCCATTTGGCGGCCGCCGAAGCTGGAGAATGAGAAATGCAATTACAACTTACAAGTGTGTAGAACAAAATTTAAAAAACCCCGAGAAGAAACTTCCATTCAGAAACAATGGGGTCATAGTATGCTTTAAAATAACATTAACACAAGAGTTTGTTAATTACTCCGAAATTCATTTCAAAGTATTCATTTTTGTATCTCCAAGATTACTTGTCCATTATTTATTATACTAAAATATTTTTAAAATACTACGAGTAGCATATTATTATTATTCTATATACTCATTTAAAAGACTTTGCGGAGTATTTGACATTTAATTTTTACTCTTTTTAAATAAGATATTTTAGAAAATGTACAATTAAATCAACCTGATGCCATCTCTGGCCTCTGTTGGAAAAGGCTATTCAAAACTGAATTGTTACACATTTGACCGGCTATGTTGGGTAGTGGAAAAAAACAAATCATGGATGTCGCCATTTGACCGAGTTTGTCGTTCAAAACTTTGTTAATCACCCATTCCAAATTACGGATTATATCTAATAAAAAAACTTTTTTTGATAAGAGTAAGAAATCATGAAAATGTCAAAATAAGACTTCTCAAATCTTTAATTAAGAATAAATGAGTATAATGTAGGGTGATACAAGAGTACGAGTTAGTATTGTGATGTGATAAAAAATGATGAGAGTATAATATGATAGTATGATCATTCAACCGTCGGCGATCAGCAACGATACTCTAGTGGACAGCAACGACAGATGTCAATGTGACATTGATAGCGTGTTAGTTGTAATGTGATAATGCGGTAATTGTGACAATGGTGTGAACTTTTAATTTGGTCTTGAAAGATTTAAGACTCCTATTGTAATGTTTTAATAATTTTTTTCCCTTGTCGAGGGAGTTTCCATATCTAATTATTATTCCTTTCGATACAATTAGTAATCAAGGGCTTAGGAGTTCAAACGCTTCCTGTCATTTAGATAGAAAAGGGAGAACTCGCTAGCTAGATAAGAGTAAAAAGTTACTCCCTTCGTCCCAATTTAAATCGTCTGTTTTGATTTTTGGGCATA
The DNA here is from genome assembly GCA_900332095.2 of Cuscuta campestris. Lineage (NCBI taxonomy): Eukaryota > Viridiplantae > Streptophyta > Magnoliopsida > Solanales > Convolvulaceae > Cuscuta > Cuscuta campestris. The sequence goes on from OOIL02003256.1 coordinate 1,518,065, forward strand.
TTTAAGGAAAATAAAAAATAGAGTTGATTTTCCGAAATTGCCATTACTTTTTAGAAGGGGTGATGATGAATGAGAAGATAAGGTGAAGAAGAATGACTTATTTTAGGGGTAGTTTAGGTATTTTATTTTTAAAAGTTTACGAAAACAACTAACATGCAACTTATTTTGGGATGAAGAAAAAAGGCAAACATGCAATTTAAAATGGGACGGAGGGAGTATAAAATACTAAAAAAAAGAGTGATAAGTCTTTTAAGACCAAAATATAAGTTCACATTGCCATTGTTACACTGCAACATTCACCACATTGTAAATGCCACAAGTAAAATATAATCGCCACACTGTCATCTGTCACTCCCAACCATCAGAGTGGCGTCGCGGATGGCTGACGAGTGATTGATCACACTGATATATTACATTGTCATCACTTTTTCATCACACTTCCAACACATATTTTTACATTGCACTAACATTATATTCTTATTTTGATTTTAAAAGAATTATGACTTCTATTTTGATATTTTCATATCCTTTTACTTCTATCTAGGAAGATTTCTTTTTTATAAAAATGTCAAGAGAAAAAACTAAAATAGGAGTAGAAGTATAGAACAATGAGAGAGTACTAAATAGGAGCTCTATATTTTTTATTCTCAAAATAAGAGTATAATGACAATAATGCCAATTTATATTACGAAGAAATAAAACGAGATGTCACTATACAATGTTAAAATATCACATTGTGAACTATTATTTTCTTTTTTAAACTTCATAAGATTTTTTTCTTTTTATTCTAGAAAACAAAAAATTGGAAATATTTAATTTGAGATTGATGGAATATTTTTAATTTTTTTAGTTTTGTCCATTTTTTATTTCAAACAAAAAAATTTACAAAAAATTTAAAACCCTTTTTTTTTAAAGAAAACAACGAGAAGCAAAAAAGAAGATAAAAAAGGGAAACCCCAAAAAAAAAAGAAAAAAGAAAAATGGGAAATGAACTATGTTGCCTCATGTTGTTTGAAAATACTACTTCCGTCCCAGAATATTTGTCCAGTTTTGAATTTTTTCAATCAACTATTTTTCAACATTTGACCTATAATTAAATAAAATATATATTGTATTTTAGTTAAATAAAATAATATTTTGAATATACTTGATATAATAAATCTAATAAAACTCTTTTTGTATCAATACCTAATACCATTTTTATTTAATTTGAGCTCAAAATTTACCAATTTTGACCAAAAAAATTAAAAGTGAAAAAATACTCATGAACGGAAAAAATAGGTACCAATACCCCACATAAAATGATTGGAAAATAGTCAAAAAATGATCATTGGCTTTCTGTGTGGAATGTTTTGAAACCATGACAATTTTTTAAATAAATTTTGAAAACATGAGTATCGATACTCATTTCCTGAACCACAAGGGTTACCAGAACTATTAGGCCATTAATTTTAGTGATAAAATAAAACAATCTAACTCAGCTCTTTTAAAAAATTGAAATAATTTTTGAATATTTAAACCAAAACGAAAACTCTGCAATCTTCACAAAAGTCGTAGGTCAAATGTGAGATGACTACATCAAATAGACAAATACGCTAAAACAATGTGTTTCTGGTCTAATTGTGCTGCAAAGTTTACATTATACAATCACAATACGAGATCGAATTGTTAATGATGTGTACAATCACTATTTATAGAAAATCATACATAATAAACTACCCTTATTAAACTCCAAAACACATTCCATTGAAGGTTCAAGTTGTCCATCAATTCTTTCAACCTCACAAGATCATAGTTTCGCGACAATATCGAATAATGTTTTACAAAAAACGCGACATCACTGATTTTTCAACACGCGAAATGTAATGTAACTAATGTCATCGACGGATTCAGTTAGATGATAGAAAATATTGCTCCATTGCATTTGATATACTACATGCCTAGTAATCTCACAATTTTATGCACAATTTTTGTTCCCTAAACTTATGTTTTGGATCAACACTTCAACATGCACTTGTTTTGGCATTTGGAATTTTGCCAAAATGTTACATAGTACGAAGTATTTGAATTAGAAGTGTTGTCACTAACACAAAAACCGAATTTCAGACACAAAAAATGACTCATGAAAGGTCTATGAAATGTAATGACAAATTGCTCTAACAGTTACTATTCATGAACAAATTTGTAGCAGCAAAGAAACAGCAACTGAGTAAACAATTTGCAACAAATAACAGTAATTTCCCATTTTCACAAGAAACACAAATAGTTTCAGATCACAAACAGAGTCAATTCGAGATTGATAAGATGATAAACAAAGGGAATTTACTCGGCGACAGGCGGTTCTGAAGCCGCTGCGACGGAGTTCTGTTCGGTGACAACTGTCCAGTCGGGCGGCAGCGGCGGGAGGGGAGGGTAGAAGGTCGGCCCGCGGCGGCGGATGTCCCAAGGTTGGGACTTTTTCGGGCGAGTCTTGTTGTGGTGGGCGGTTCCCTTCTTCTTCGGCCGAGACGAGCACTCTATCGCCAGTCCTCCGACGCCGCCGGAACTCCTCAGATCCGGTAATCTCACGGCGGAGACGCCGATAGGTGGCGGGGGAGAACGGAGGGGCACCACCATTCTTGAAATACCCGTGGCCGAGAGTGACATTTCTTTCTTTGTTGCTTCTTTCTCCTCCGTTCGAATGACCGAGGAAGAGGATAATGTGAGAATCTCGCCCGGTAGGTGTTTCAACGACGTCGTATCGAATATTGGGCTTCTCGGGTATTTACAGATTGGGCCTTCATGGGCCGAAAATGGAGTTAACGAAAACCCATTGCTCTGAGTGCTGGGAGCTTCAGATCAGAAGAAAGAAAGAAAGAAAGAAAGAAGAAAGAAAGAAAGAAGAAAGAGTGAAGATTTGAGAAGATGAAGCTGCTGGGGTGGTGGTTAATGCTAGTGGGAACGCTGAGATTAGCTTCGGTTTGGTTTGGGTTCTTCGATATTTGGGCTCTTCGTCTTGCTGTCTTCTCCAACACCACAAGTATGCAAATCTTCTTCCCAATCTCTGTGTCTTTCCAGGCTGATTGCCATTTTTATTCTTGCAGATTCAATGTGTGCAGTTATTTTGATGAAATCTTTATCTATTTGAATTTGCTATTGAATTTCTTGTTCTTGCCAACACAATGTATACATTTCAATCCAAAGATTTGAGCTTTATAAAATGTCGAATTCTTCAAGTGTCACTTTTTGTCCCCGGAATGTCCTTGTTTGGGTGCCTAATACATACTTACAGCCTTATCATTTGTTGAATTTGGATGAAAAAGTTGGTTTTTCCCTCTCTGCAACTCAGTATTAGTGTATGTGATGATCTGATGACAGGATATTTTGTTTTTCAATTTGGCTGCCTAGCCTATCTACTCTCGCCAGACCCAATTTTTTGAACGATTTTACTGGGTTTGTTGTTAATTGTCATTGTTGTTTTTGTTTCGAATTTGGCTGCCTAATGGGAGGGCTTTTGTGTATGATTTGTAGTGAGTGAAGTTCATGGGAGGACATTTGGAGTGTGGACGTTGTTGACTTGCACGCTTTGTTACCTATGTGCCGTGAACCTTGACAACCGGCCATTGTATTTGGCGACTTTCTTGTCTTTCATCTATGCCTTTGGCCATTTCCTCTCCGAGTTTCTGATCTATCACACCATGGAATTAAGAAATCTGATAACCGTTGGCATCTTTGCAGGTAATCTTTTCCTTATTTAAATTCTGCAGATTTGCCAAAAATGACCTTACCAAGTGGTCATTTGGCATTCCTTGTGTTTTTCAGAGACCACCCATTAGTTGTAATGTGCCAAGCAAGTAGCTGCTATGTTTTTGCAGGAACATCTATCATATGGATGCTATTGCAATGGAATTCACATCAACGCGTGAAGGCTAAGAACTCTTGAAATCCGAAGGGGATGGGATTGGCCCTTTTTGTTTTGAAGGTTTTAGAAAAGCCGGTGCTTTGAAATCCGATTTGTGGGATTACACTGGGTTTGTTGTTGTTGGTTAATGTTGTTGTGCTTTGAAGTGTGATTCTGGATTTGTTTGAGCAAGTTTTGTTGATTCTTGAAGCATTTGACTCTCTTGGCAATTAAATTAAGGTTTTGGTGTTGATAAATGCATGTATAAACAAAGCATCAAGAGGAAAATGGTCATGTGTTATGGCGGGCTTGACAAAGCATTACATGGTATTGTATTATGAAAAACAAAACTATTTTGGTTTTGGATGAACACTCATTTTCCCTTCAACCAAAAAAAGAAACTGCTGGCCTTTGTAACTTAAAAATAAAAGCAAGTGATAGGCTTTACAGGAAATGAAAACCTAAGAGCACAAATACACACTAACATAGGCAGAATCTATACTTTCTCCATCTCAAAAAACTTTACCCGCTTGATTTTCACGGAGTTCAAAAAAATGTTGAAAAGTGAAAAGTTTATCATTAAAATTTGCTTTGATACACAAAAATTCTTGTGAACCACATGTTTATTACTCCCTAGTGAAAGAGAAAATAAAGTACTTCTTAATAAAAACCTACCAGTAGCATATTTATTTGTCTAAACCCTAAGATATTTGTACCCTGTCCTGCTAGGTAGGATTATCAGTTATCACTCTATGGGAAAACTCCAATCATTTTCCTACATGCATGGCAGATGTTTATGTAACATAGGGACATCAACCCATCAAAGAACAAAAAAACATTCTCTAATACTGCAAAAGATGGGAGTAGTTTATATTAATCTCACCAAATATATTGTCTTTTGGTATTAATATCAATCATCCCTCTTACCAAAAGAGGGGACTCCATATATACTTGGAGTATATTTCTTTTAGACTAGTTATTTCAAGCACATAATAAAACTTAATTTATACACACACATGCAATGTCATATATAGAAGCCACAACTAATTAATTAACATGATCAAGGATTGAAAATGAAGTTGCCACATTTACACTTCCAACACATGGGCTTGTAGTTTCCTGCATTACTGTTACCACTCCCTTTTGCAGAATAAGCTGATGCAGCCATAGCTTTGGAGTGGAGAAGATGATGGTGGAAGGGGCGCCGGTGTTTTTTCTGGTCTGCTGTGGTGTCATCAACGGGGACCTGAACTGCCTCACAGTGACCACCACCACTACCACCGCCACCACCACAGTTCTTGCACCTCATTGCCACCTGATCACATCTTGGAGGTCTTGACCCTATCAAAGACCTCACCGCCACCGCCTTCACTTCTTCTTGAGCCAGCTGTGAGTTGACATGGCTGAATATTGTTGTAATTGAGATGAGGATGAGAAAGATGATTGCTAGATGATGATGATGAAGAACAAAATGGTTTCTGCAGCAAACCATAATAATAGTATTGACCAAGAAAGAAAGAAAGAAAGAAAGAGGAGATCATAAGAGAGATGAAGGGCTAGCTTTTTTTGTTGAGGAGTATGATATATAAAGATACACAAGTGGGAACTCAATAAAAATTCAGAGGTGTGGCCAATGGGCTTTCTGGTTTTCTTCCCCATGCTCACTCTCTTGGTCTCCTTGTCCCCCTCATTTCAGTCCATCTTTTCCCCCCAACAAAACCAGTCTTTTAAAATCATATATATTCACAAACTTCGTTTCGGTTCATTTTCTTTGTTTTTCGGAGAAAAAAGAAGTGTATGGCATCATTTCTCTATCTTCTAAATAAATTTTAATCGCTCAATTTTTCTGGGATTTTCATTTTTGTAAAAAGGTTAGTGAAATCAAAGTATCATTCCCTTGCACTAAAAAAAAGTGTCATTTGTTGTTGCTATGGGAACTATTGGAGGGGTACTTTATATGGGAAATATGAGCAATAAATATCACTATCAAACAAATCAGTGTTGGATCTTGGAAGTGTTGGTTTTCAATGCTGGTAATTCCACTTGTACACTCCAAATCTGTTTGCCCATCTCTTTTCAAGCATATACAGTTTCCAAGAACAATTGATGCCAGGACAGGTGCATAGATCACACACTGCACCTACCTTTAACCCAATACAAAGTGTCACTTGTACTTGGCACCCATGTTTTGTCATGTGAACAACAAAACCAACTTCTCTTTGGGGTTTTAAAGATGAGAAATTGTCTCAAATAATTCTACCCTTTAGCGTGCTTCCAAAAACAAGTTAGCTTTTACTTATGTCTCTGTGTTTTGGATTTTCGTTGGGTCCTTAACAGACATCTAATGGCTAATCTGTCCAAAACTAGAAGAACCGAAATAAAATTAAAATATATTAGTAGCGAGTAGAACAACATAGAACTGAACCTTCATGTTTATCTCCAAAATAAAATCTAGAAAATCATTAGTGTTATCATATACAATGAAAAAAATATTTTGAAATGTCAAAGTACAATGTCACATTACAATAGTTATATTTTGGATATTAAAACACGTTACTCTTATTTTGGAAATAAAAGCTATATTTGTTCATGTTTTTAGTGATTTCTCAATACTTAGTTCTCACAGACAAATGAAAGATGAGATTATTTAAGATATTTACTTCTTTTTCAAATTAATCTTTCTAAAAAAATGAAAAGTCAAAGTTAATACAATTAATCATTCTAGATTCACAAATAAAATGGCCCAAAATTCACAAACTTTCTATTAGTGAACTTGAATAAAAAAATTTAAATAGTCTAAATTAATTTTAAAATGAAAATTTAAACCATAAATGGTAAGTTTGTGAATTTTGTGGTTATTTGGTTTGTGAACATAGCATTGCTCTTTCTAGCACATATTCACAACACTATAATCTATGTTTCTTTATTGTTCCGTATCCATAACTTTTGTTGTGTCGTTGATGAATCCTTAATATTTTCCCTCAGACTATTCGGCAGTCCAAGTCCCGAATATTAGTATCCCGGCCTTGTAACAGTGAAAGAATATAAATAAAGTAGTAATGAGCAGTGCAAAATGGACGACACACAGTTATATAACTTAAACCGGGGTCCTTTCTTCTAAACCGTCCGTCTATGGATCGGAATATGCTCTAAGACCGCCAGAATATTTTTTTTATTACTCAAAGTATGTCTTTTCTCTCTCGGTTACAAGTTGCCTTCCATGGCCATATCTTACTCTCTTTTATAGGGACTCCCCCAACCACCATCTGATTATAATATCTTCGCTGGTTGAGGGAATATTCGGGTAATCATCTTCTCCTAGAAAGCTCCCGTTCTCGCTTAAGGTTATTTGCTTCAAGTTAAAACAACCCATTAGACAAATATTCCATATATTCTCTTTCTCAAAACTGACAAGGAATATTTTGTCCATCTCTCATGGGAGGTGGGCCGTGTACTTCCTCGGTGACCCGGTCCTCTTGTAGGTTGAAGCTCCACTTTTACTCGAGCCCAATCTTCTCAAGTCCCATCTTAATTCTTCCTTGATTCAATCCTTTGATTGGATCGGGCCCAACTAACGGCTTACCTTGGCTCATTTGTCTTCCTATACTTGGGCCGGACCTTCTGAAGTTATGACTCTAACTTGGGCCTGATATGTACTTTGGACCCACCCATCTTAAGATGTCTTGATGGGCCAGTTTCTCATTAGTCGTTTTAGAAAAACTTGTTGTGAATTGTAAAAAAAACTAGTTTTCTACCCCGTGCTACGCACGGGCTTGTTATTAGGGCTCGTTGTCATAATGTTATTGATGCGATGGTTGAAACGCTTGGGCATGTGTTAAAGGGTTGTGTATGTTTTGGTTTTGTAGGATTTTGAAAGGCTACATTGTATCTTTTTGTTTTGTGAAATGTGAAGAGTGATATTATTCTATTTTGGGGTTTTTTAATTTGATGTTGGTGGTTGAAGAGATTCNTTATAAAAAGTTAATAAAAATAATAGTTTTTTATTGTTGGAAAGTGAAGAGTTTATAAAAAATAAAAATACGAATTATTTAATACAAAATTAACTCACATGCATGGATGGACGTACATGTGTCATGTGATATACGCGTGGCGGGACACGTGTCATTAGTATGCACGTGTGGCATGACACGTGTCGTCACCACAACTTTGAAACCCTCTTTTACATATATATATATATATATATATATATATATATATATAGGATATAGATACATTTCCCAAAGCGACACTACATAATGTCTTTTCGATAATCCACCATAAGTTTTTTTGTTTTTACAATTTTTTTCCACACAAGAGCGCTACAAAATTTGTTCAAATGGCACAACAATTTTTTATACAAAATAAACCTACACATTCTTTGACAATTTACTATACTTTAGATACTCTGTAATTTTTAAATATGTAATCCTGTATTTTTCAATCCACTTTAGTTTTTTAATAAATTAAATTGACATTAATTTTACTCAAATAAGGTAAATGGAAACTCGAAAGAGGTCATTTTAATAACTTTACCTCTTACTACGTACATTTCATTGTTTACAAAATATTCCGAAGCCCGTGGATCATTGTGTTTGCTTGGCTTGGGCTTGGGTTGGGCTTAATCACGGGCTTCATTTATTAAGCCCACTTTATCAGGTCTTGAGAGATTGCATCCATGAAGCGAAACATTGACCCGACCATTATATATAGAAACCCTAAACCCTTGAATTCTACACCTCTCATCTTTTTGCCTCTCCCTTCTTCGAAACCCTAGTGCCACTAAACTACAAGCAATTATGGTTGCTCCGGGAGGTCGTGGAGGCGGCGGTGGTTTCAGGGGCGGGCGTGATGGTGGAAGAGGAAGGGGGAGAGGACCACCCGGCGGCCGAGGTAGGGGCGGCCCGCCTAGAGGAGGTCCGATGAAGCGCGACGGAGGCAGGGGTAGGGGTGGCGCCCCACGAGGAGGTGGGAGAGGCAGGGGAGGAATGAAGGGGAACAGCAGGGTTGTGGTGGAGCCTCATCGGCACGAGGGAGTGTTCATCGCCAAGGGTAAGGAAGATGCCCTTGTCACCAAGAATATGGTCCCCGGTGAAGCTGTCTACAATGAGAAAAGAATTTCTGTTCAGGTACATCCTTTTTTCCCTTTGTTGGATTTCAAAATTTTTATTGCTTTAATTCTTTTTTTAATGTTACCTTTGTTAAAACTTTTGATTAAACAATGTTTATTGGGGTCTGGTTAAGCTCTTCAAAATCCTGTCTTTTTAATTACCCTTTTATGGTGCTGCAATTTACTAGTAATATTGTTATGATTTGCATTATCGTGATTTGTTTGAGGTATGATAGACAAAATTCTGACTTTCACTCGCCTATTGTTCCCTTACCTCAAATTTGGTCTCCGATTTTTATGTTGTGCAAATTTGTGACTCTTTATGTGTGACAGAATGAAGATGGAACCAAGGTGGAGTACAGAGTGTGGAATCCATTCCGTTCGAAGTTGGCTGCTGCTGTTCTTGGAGGCGTTGATGAAATTTGGATTGTAAGTTTTTTGTGTGAATATATGGATGCAATGAATTTTTAAATTGTTAACAAATATCTCATCTTGCAAGTAACACACAGTATAATTTTTTTCTAGAGAACCATCAAACAAAATTATTTTTTAAGAATTCCATGAAGCAGTGGGTAAAGCTGGAACTTCACTGGTTTTAAACCAAAATGGTTTTAGGTGGTTTGCTGATCATTAATCCAGTTCTTTTGAAAAAATTAGTTTAGTGTGTTATTTAAAAATTGAAGTATTTGTTAGTTTGTTTTTTACCATAATATTGTTGTTATTAATCTAAATATGTTGTTTAATCCTAATTATTATGAATCAACCAGAAACCGGGTGCACGCGTTCTCTACCTCGGAGCTGCATCAGGAACAACAGTTTCTCATGTTTCTGACATTGTTGGACCTACTGGGGTTGTATATGCTGTTGAGTTTTCACACAGAAGTGGTAGAGACTTAGTTAACATGTCAAAGAAACGGACGAATGTTATCCCCATTATAGAAGATGCCAGACATCCTGCAAAGTACCGAATGTTGGTTGGCATGGTTGATGTCATATTTTCTGATGTTGCTCAACCCGATCAGGTTTACATTCCACTGATCTTCCTGAATTTTTGTTGAGTAGAACCTTTTGCCAAGAAGCAACTTTTACACCAATATTTAAGTTTCATGGTGCTTTGTGTCATATTTTGTGTGTTAGTACCTTTAAGCAAGTGATGATTAACTCGGATTCCCCTTCAAGACATTTTGGATGATGTAAAAACCGAGTTTCTGATGCCCCGCTCTTTGCATATCTTTGTCATCTTTGCCATTGGAATATTATTAAATATCACATTTTTTTAAGTTTTATGCAACCCAGTTTTCTTAGTTAGTAGTTATTTAACCTATTTTCCGATTAATTTCAAATGGTCACTCTTAAAGATTGTGTGATTTTTTGTATCATACTTTGCGTTGTTTAAATTTTATAAGCAAATGATGATTTACTCGGATTCCCCTTCAAGACATATTGGGTGATGCAAACACCGAGTTTCTGATGTGCATACCTAATTATTTTCATCATTGTATTGCTCTTAAATCTTTAGTTTTTTTAACTTTTATGCATCTCAGTTCCCTATTTTCTAGTCATTTATCATATTGTTTAATCTGGAACATTCTCCCTCAAACTGTATAAATGCTTGTTTCATATTATGCATGTTTCAATTTTGTCAAGCACATGATGAGTTACTGCTACCATTTTTATTCTTTCCAGTTTTTGTAATTTATGAGGTTTAGTTTCCTTTTTCTTTTATTTTAATTATCTATAATCATTCCTATTATACATGGTTGAGAGTTTTTACTTGAAACCCATGTCCTATATCTCTATTGTCTATTTTAATTATACTTTAAAATTTTAATGTCCCAATTTGTTTTTCATATGTTTATTGTGGGTGTGCTTCTTTGGTGGACTTCCTCACATAAGGAGCATTTTTATTCATTTCTTTTCTTTATTTTTTCTGAAAATGTATCATGAGGTAAGGCCTCTAACATGTAGTTTTGTAGTTACTCATCTTAATTGTTGGTATTTTTATATTGACTTGCCAATTCTGATATTCCTCTTGAAATGCTCTCATTTGTTTTGATCTCATTTATAGGCAAGGATTCTGGCGCTGAATGCCTCCTACTTTCTGAAACAGGAAGGGCATTTTGTCATTTCGATAAAGGTTTGTGTTTCCCATTTTGGCATGGCTTTTAATTTGTGCTTGTTACCCCCAAGCGGTTCTTATTCTCTCAGTCTATGAACATTATTTCCTTTGTGCTTTGTCAGGCAAACTGCATAGATAGCACTGTGCCTGCAGAAGCCGTTTTTGCGCAGGAGGTCAAGAAGCTGCAGGCAGAGCAATTCAAGCCTATGGAGCAGGTCACGCTTGAGCCGTTTGAGCGAGACCATGCCTGTGTTGTTGGGGGTTACAGGATGCCAAAGAAGCAAAAGCCAACTTCCTAGTTTTTTGTTGTGTGTTCAAGTTCAAGTTTCTCAAGGATTGTTTAAGACCCTTTTTCTTTTAAGTCCTTTTCATTAGCCATGTTTTGCGTAATCTGCTTTTTGTTTAGGTACTTTGGGAGAATTGTTTTGTGACTCAGTGATTGCTCTTTCATCTTTGTTTTCATCTTTGATGTTTCTTTTTTGATTCCGTATTATTTTCATTTTATTGTATGAAAATTAGTGTGAATTTAGAAATAAGTCTATATATCTAAAGTTTTACAAAATAAGTATTGAATGGTAACATTACTATTATATTATCGAAGTAGTTAAAGTGTCACCAAATTGGAAGAGAGGATGTAGAACTTTTAATTTAGTTTAAAGTATATAAATCTTATTTTTGAATTTTTCACTTACAATAAATAATAAATTTAAGAGGTGTATTCCATTTAAATTTTAAAAGATTATGTTAATGATCCATGGATTTTCACACAAGATATTGCACTGTCTGGTCAATAGTTGACTTATTTTTGATGAAACTACTACGTATATTCGACATAATTAAGCAAAGAAAATCAACGACCTAGATAGTGAAGAGGAATGAGAAGCTCGTTAAGATAAAGAAAGGAAAATGTTAGGGGTACTTCAAAAGTGTACCCCAAACATCCCCACCCTCTCCATCACCACACAAAAAAAGCATATGACACCCAACAATATTTAGGATCAGACAAGAGAACGAATTATTCAACCCGGTTGGATCCACTGATCTGATCAGACAAGAGAACGAATCTAACTGAGAATCTCTCGTCGTTGCAGATCCTCTAGGTCCAGTCTCAGGATTATCTTGGTTCTTGTTTGGGTGTTCGGATAAATGCTAAAAGTTCAAAACTTTTATATAGTATAGTTCTGGAAAATATAAGTGGAAGCAGTTTCTCCTTGCACATCACAGGTCTGAGGTATATAATTGTTACTACGGTGTATTATCTATGGGGCATAATTCTTGCACACCCAGTTGACTTTCACAGACATCTGTGGACTGTTTCATAATGCCAGTATGATGGATTTCATCATCATTCCCGATTCTTGAATCTTGATCGTGTGAAGGGCACGAGCATAAATTAGGATAGCTAAGCGTGTGATTATGCGTGAGGGAATTGTAAGTTTAATGGCATGAGCACCAAGTGTTTGATATTTGGCTTGAATTTTGCAGCATTGTTTATCTTAGTAAGTTTTGAAATCAGCCTTTACTTTTTTTTTTAAAGGGGTGATTGAAGAAGCATTTTTTGAAAGCAAGAAACTTTTTTTATTCCAAGAACTTTAGCTAACTATGGGCATATGATGATTCATTTCTGCAGACTTCTTGGAATAGTTCAATGACCCATTCCGGCACTGGTGTCATCCTAAACAACAATTTCTCCGAAGGGCTGAATTATTGGCACCACAACTGCTGTGAAGCCTTTGTGGTTCCAGCAGGTGTGCAAAATTATGTTGTCGTTACAAACCGAAAGGAGAGCTGGCAAGGCTTGGAGCAAGATATTACAAACCGAGTTTCTATAGGTTCCACCTATACATTTAATGCTTCTGTTGGAGTCTCAGGAGCAATTTCAGGGTTTGATGATGTCCAGGCCACACTGAAACTAGAGTATGAGAATTTAGCTACTAGCTATGTATTCATTGGAAGGTACTTGTTCCCTCTTCTCTCTACTATGTTTATCAAAGAAAATCTATGTTTACGGAGGATATTTTTGTAAATGCAGAAAATCTGTTTCTAAAGATTGCTGGGAGGAATTGGAAGGCACATTTTCACTGTCTAGTATGCCTGCTCGGGTTGTATTTTATTTGGAAGGACCTTTACCTGGGGTAGACCTACTCATAAAATCAGTTGTGATTACCTGTTCTGCTTCCAAAGATTGTGAAGTAAGTGTATTTCAACCTCTTCTTGTATGAATTATTGTTTAGAATTTAGTTTTTTAAAGATGAAAACTGGGAAAGAAAAAGAATTACTCCCTCCATCCTAAAAAAGAGTTTTATTTGCACAAGAGAAGCTGATTTTGATTATTTTTAGGAGTATATTCTTAATTATATTAGTAGTCAAGTATATTCCCTATTATTGGTCCAAAAATCCTTAGATCTGCGTGCCCATGTAGAACTGTAGAAGAGGTTATTGAAATGCAGAAAGTGAAGAGCTTGAAAGATCTAAGGATCTAGAAAAAATAGACAGAAAAGATGGGCTCACTGGCAGTATTAGTATGTCTTAGAGGCATATATGATCTTTTTGTTGTTTTGATGTATAGCAGCATCCCTATAACTTAGTTTGGAAAATATTTTCAACTGTGAAGGCCAAGTATCATATATCAACTTATAGTTTTTTGCCAATGCCACTTGCTTTTACTAAAATGTACTACGGAACATATTTTTATTGGTAATGTATCATACGGTACCTAATACGGTAAGATTCTGTTAAGTTGCTAAAGTTGCTGATCAGAGACCACGTACACCGTAAGCTGGTGAAGGAAGAAGAAGATGTAAGGTCGAGCCCTTCTTTGCACATGGCTAAGAGTGAGATAGAAAACTGTTCATGACAAGTTCTTAATTAGGTTTGCTTAATGATAAAGAGGTTATTGATAATTGTGGAATATAAATATTTGTAGTCTTACAAGAAATTACTATCCTAATACAACTAGGAAACCAACTAGTAAGAACTATAACAATTTAGGACATGGTAATAATAAAGAAGGTAAAATTTAGGCAACAATTAATAGATAATTAAACAATAAGACTTCTAATTGCCATCTGGGATCCCTTCGGCGGTACTGGATACCCAAAAAGGGATCCATAACCGTCTAACAGATTCATGATTCAAAAAGTGGGTCTCACAAATCATGACTTGAACCTCGACCTGACAACCTTGGCCTAAACTTTTTCCTTGTGATTGATAGAGTTCCGGCATGCAATCTCTCTCTGCTCAAGAGGAGATCATACAGAACCCCATATTTGAAGGTGGTCTGAATAACTGGTCAGGGAGAGGGTGCAAGATTGTTCTGCACGATTCTATGGAGGATGGGAACGTCCGTCCAGTGTATGGGAATTTTTTTGCACGTGCAACAGAACGGTCACAGAGTTGGCATGGAATTCAGCAAGAGATTACAGGGAGAGTACTTCGAAAGCGTGCCTATGAGGTTCATGCTACAGTTCGCATTTATGGTAGCAATGTCACGGGTGCAACTGTTCAGGCTACAATGTGGGTCCAGGCGGCTGATCTTCGTGAAGAATACATAGCCATTGCCACGTATGCTTCCTCCACATTATATTCCACTTGCATTTGATGATGTGTTAATGTGCTATAGACATATAATGTTAATTGCTTTTATCCCTTCAAGCTTGTGGATTGACCTCTTTTTGTTACTATACTCTGCATATATCCCCTCAAGCCTCTTCAAAAAATGAAAATACTAAAATTTTGGCTCTGCTTTGCAACTGGTGTTTAGCTGTGTGTTAGTTCTTTGGATAGTTTTTTTTTAAAAAAAACTTGCAAAATGAGCCTTTTGTAAACCAAGCTTTAAGAAAGGTGCTCCAAAGTGGATGAAAAACAGGGTTTTTTTGTAGGCCAGGTTTTAGGACCAGAAAACATTCCCAAAAGTCTCTTTACCAAACACTTCTAATAGCTTCCCTTAAGTCCAAAATCTCTTTTTTTTTCAAACTCCTTGCCATACACCTTTAAAAGTAATTACCATTATGGATCTGTCTTGGAACTCTTAGGGTGTGTTTGGTTAGGGGGGAAATATTTTCTTTCGAAAATGTTTCATTCAAAAATGTTTTCCTACCACTTATGTAACCAAACAAAAGAAAATGGAATCAAAATTTTCCAGAAAAATACCCCCAACCAAACGGGCCCTTAATTTGATAGTTTTTTCCTTAGCAGTGTGAACTACTTATTCCAGTTTGTGTGTGTGTCATTATCTATTTGCAGTTTGGCGTAGTCTAAACATGAAGAGAAATTTGTATTCATGCTATATCTACGCCAATGGAGAATTATAAATGAAACAACCAACTTTCCTTTCAAGTTATGTCTTTACTTTCATCCACAAGATGAGATGAAATCCATAGTTATTGTATGATGTACTAATTATATTAATAACAAACAAATTAATCACCTGAAATAATAGACAAATCATTTGAGATGAGCTAAGTTTTTTCAAAAACGATTTCAGTACAGAAAAAAAGCTACTTGTTGGCCTGTTGGAGTGCACATCGGTAGTGTCCGGCGGAATGTTATTGCTAAACAAATAGGGAGAGATCTTGGTTTGAATAAACGTAATTCAAAAACTAGAACAAAACTTTAATATTAAAAAACAAAATCATCTACACAGAACAAGAACCATCCTTGTAATTTCTTCAAGAACAAGAGACTTTCATTCTACAATAATATCAAAAACTACTTGAAAAACAGTATAATATACATAAAATAACAAGCACTACTAACAATAAGTGCAAATGGAGTTTGAAAATAGAAGAATATACGCAAAATAAGATACATTATTAACAGTATGAGTAAGTGCTAATGGAGTTCATAATGGTAATTATTATATTTTGCTCAATATGAAATCCTCATACTTGTTACTTGAAATTTGAACGGTGTGGCAGAACATAGACTATGTTTTCATCCTCTTTAGTAGCAACATTAGTACCTGCAGGGGGTATCTCATTATTTTCATCTGCTTTGGAGGCAAGGATCTCCTAAACTTTAGGAATTTTAGCATAGGTGGAAATTTGTACATATAGAATACATTTGGAAAATCGTGAAGGCACCTTTTCACACAGATAATTTTGTGGAAGACAATTGCAACAACTGAACACACACAATGATATGGGGAAGATCGAGATATTTCTTTGAGATTCAGTTTGCATCTTGAGTGCAAACTCCCTTTGTTGAGTCCTGACCTTTGAACAAGGAGAGCATGCACTGTTCAGGCTTGCAAAGTTGGGTAGCTGACCTGATCAGGCATGCAAAGTTCATGACCGAAGAGGGGAGACTGCACTCAATGCTGATTTGAAATTTGGAATTGTCTTGGTCTTTAGTATATCGATGGTGTGTGTGCAGTTGATGCGATTGCCTTCTTCAAATTTATGTATGTAGAAAGGTGCCACCGTGATTTTGTTGATTTACTGTGTATGTGCCAAGATCCTCATAATGCTTAAATTTCTAAAGTTGAGAAGATTCTTGCCTCCAAACCAGATCAAAATGAGGGGATACTACCTGCACAAAATGATGTTGGTGCTGAAGAGGAGGATGAAGAGATGGTATATGTTCCGTCACAGCGTTCAAATTTTGGTGACTTCATAGTATCCTATATATAATAATTACGTAGTACTATTACGAGCTCTATTTGCACTTATTGTTTATAGTGCTTGTTATTCTATTATATTTTACTGTCTTCAAACTCCATTTGCACTTATAGTTAATATTGCTCGTTATTTTACGTATATTTTACTCTCTTCGAATAGTTTTTTTGGATATTACTGTAGAATGAAAGTCCGGTTCTCGAACAAATTACAAGAATGATTTAAGTTTGTGTTGATGATTTTTGTTTTTTAAAAGCATCACTATCTTCGTCCCAATAAACCTTTCCACATCTTGATTTTTTTGTCAACTATTGACACGCTTTGATCATTAATAAATACTAGTATAATTTTATCTAAATAAATATTATCAAAAATTGCCATATCAAAATTAAATATATTTTTCTCACGTAGTCAAAGTGTGTAGAAAGTTGACCAAAAAAATAGAAAGGTTTTTTGGGACGTAGGTGGTAAATTTCTGTGCTGATTTTAAAATTACGTTTACTGAGTCCAAGACTTCTTTCCCTTTATGTTTAGCGATGGCGTCATTTTAGCAAACCCTACCGCTGTCTAGTCCAACAAGCGGTTTTCTTCTTGTGCTGAAATTGTTTATTTTGCAAAAGTCTATAGCTTATCTTAAATGATCTTTCAATTATTTCAATTCATTAATCACTTGTTATTAACCTAACAAGTACATCATACAGTACCTATGGATTTGATCTTAATTTTTTACCGAAGAAGCTTTTATTCTAAATAATTTATTGAAAATCTCTAAGAGTGTGTTTGGATTGAGGGGAAGGGGAGGTGAATTAAAGGAGGATTTTTCTTTACTCAACTTCTCCCCTCCAATCCAAACACACTATTCTCAGCTGATTGTTCTGCAGTGTAAAAGCAACAGAAAAGGAATGGGTACAATTACAAGGGAAGTTTCTTCTCAATGGTTTCCCATCCAAGGTCATTATTTTTCTTGAGGGCCCACCTCCAGGTACAGACATTCTCTTGAATACTCTAACGGTGAAGCGTGCAGCAAAAGTTCTTCAATCTCCTCCCCCAACGGTCGAGGTTAGTTGGAACTATTTGATCCCAAAAATACCCCTTACGTAGACGTTGTTTGATACGTGGTATAATAATATTACCCTCCAGGGTGTAGAATATGGTGTCAATATTGTCACAAATGCCAACCTTTACAATGACACCAATGGGTGGTTCCCTCTTGGGAACTGCACCCTCACTGTTGGAACTGGCTCCCCTCTCATAACCCCTCCAGTGGGTAGAGATTCTCAGGGAGCTCACCTGCTGCACTTAAGTGGTCGTTACATTCTCACGACCAACCGGACCGAGTCATGGATGGGTCCAGCTCAGATCATCACGGAGAAAGTCAAACCATATTTGACTTATCAGGTGTCCGCGTGGGTTAGGATTGGTAAAGTAGCCAATGGGTCCCATGTTGTGAATGTTGCCCTTGATGTGGATGGCCAATGGGTAAACGGCGGTCAGGTTGAGATTAACAATGGCAACAGATGGCATGAGGTTTTCGGATCATTCAGAATTGAGAAAGAACCGGCTAAGGTTAGGGTCTATGTTCAGGGCCCCGCTCCCGGTGTTGACTTAATGGTTGCAGCACTTCAAGTTTTTCCACTTGATAGAAAGGCGCGGTTTGACCACTTAAGGAGAGAAACCGACAAGGTACCAAAGTTGTCTTCACTTGTAGTTCACCAAATGTTGTGTTTCAAGCCACAGCCTAAATATGTGTTTTTTTTATTTCAGATACGTAAGCGCGATGTCATTTTGAGAATCTCTGTTCCAGACAGTTTGGCTGGAACAGCTGTGAGAGTGAGGCAAACACAAAACAGTTTCCCATTTGGATCATGTATTAGCAGAGGAAACATAGACAATGAAGACTTCAGAGATTTCTTTGTCAGATACTTCAATTGGGCTGTGTTTGGGGACGAGCTGAAGTGGTACTCAACAGAGCCACAGCCAGGAAACCTGAACTACAAAGACGCGGACGAGCTCTTGGACTTTTGCATGAGGAACAATGTCCGTGCCCGCGGGCACTGCATATTCTGGGAGGTTGAGGATGCCGTCCAGCCGTGGGTCCGCGGTCTGAGAGATAACGACCTGTCAAATGCCGTCCAAACGCGCCTTACGTGCCTCCTCACGCGCTACAAGGGGAAGTTCGAGCACTACGACGTGAACAATGAGATGATGCACGGCTCGTTCTATCAAGACCGGCTCGGGAAGCGAATCCTCACCGACATGTTCAAGACCGCGCGCCAAATTGACCCCTTTGCCCTCCTCTTCGTGAACGACTATCACGTCGAGGACGGCCGCGACGCCCGGTCGTCTCCCGAGAAGTACGTTGACCACATTGTTGACCTTCGAGAAGGCGGGGCCCCCATAGGGGGAATAGGCATTCAAGGGCACATAGAAGCCCCGGTGGGGCCGGCCATTCGTTCCGCCCTAGACAAATTGGGAACCCTCGGGCTCCCCGTTTGGTTCACGGAAATAGATTTCTCTTCGGCGAGTGAGTACGTGAGGGCGGATGATTTGGAGGTCATGCTTCGCGAGTGCTACGCCCACCCTTCGGTCGAAGGGATTATGCTTTGGGGGTTTTGGGAGCTGTCAATGTCACGCGAAAACGCTCATTTGGTGAACGCCGAAGGCGATCTCAATGAGGCCGGGAAACGGTATGTTGCCCTTAGAGATGAATGGATGTCACATTTTGATGGAGATTTTAATGGAGGAGAAGGAGGGGAGTTTTGCTTTAGAGGATTCCATGGATCATATGATGTGGAAGTCATTGCTGGTTCAAAGAGATTTAGGAAGACTTTTGTGGTTGAGAAGGGTGAGGATCCTTTGGTAATCTCATTTGGTCTTTAGTTTGTGAGTCTATATTCTTTTCACTGTTTTTGTTTTCTCAAACTTTGTTTATAATACATGAAAAAAAGTTTTGAGTCCGAATCTACATCAATAATGATATATGGAGTATTCGTTTTGAAACGTGATTATATTTTTCTCAAAAAGTTACATTGCACTGTAGACAGTAAAAAGGTAAAAAAGAAATTTTTAGGACGGAAGCTATACTGGTTAAATTTGTATTCTTGGTAAAATTAGAAACACTATAGCTTCCTTGATACAGCAAACTCAAGGAAAAATTGGGTTAGAAGTAATTCATCCAGAAAGAAAGTGTCTAATCAGTCTAAGCTGTCAATGGTTTGATTTCCAATAAAAAGGTCTAGCACTAATTAAGTCACCCGAAGGAAAAAAAATACCCCTCTATCTCTAAATATTTGCCAGACTTGTATTCTTAAAATAAAATATTAAGTTTTTACAATTCATTTTATTTACATATTAGTATAGAAATAAAAAATAAAATTTATACTCCCTCCGTCCCCCATAGATCTTTCCAATAGCCCTTTTTCTTTGTCCACAATAGATCTTCTCATTTCATTTTTTTTACAATTAAAATACCACAACTACCCCCACTTACTTTATTTATTACACTTCACCCACCCCATTTAATACACTCCACCTATTTTCATTAAGGGTATTACAGTAAACTTTCACCTTTTTTCAACTCTTCTTAAAAACCACAAAAAGTCAAAATGAGAACATCTTAGGGGGACGGAGGGAGTATATCAAAAAACTATATGGAAAGTTCTTTGATATAAGAGATGTCAAGAATATTTTATTTTATGAAATAACCAATGAAAATATAGAAATAAACAAAAGTTCTCGCGACTGTTGAAAAAGCATGCGTGACAAATATTTTGGAAAAGAACATACTTCCTCTAAAAATTTATGTTTTCATTTTTTTCTTGACATGATAAGTTTTCATTGTACCAAGAAAACAAAATCAATCAAGTTTTACTAGGGAGTACTACTTTTTAAGGGATTTAGGCGTTAAAATTGTCTGTGGTTGAAAATTATTGAATAAATAACGAAATACTCCCTCCGTCCTGCTATATTCGTTCACTTTTGACTTTTGGAACTGTTCATCTAAGCACTTTGACTCATCGAATTCTCTCAATGTGTAAGCCTAAATATAGTCATGTGTGATCTTGTTTGATTTGTCTTAACGTATAAATTATTAATATATAATTTTTTAATATACAAATTACAAGATAAAATGGATTAAAGAAGTGCATTGGATGGTGTGTAAAAATGAAAGTGGACAAATACTCTGGGACGGAGGGAGTATTTCTTAGGGAGTACTCCGTAATAAATAGTGGAGTACAATTACTTTTGTCCCAAAATAATTTTTTAGTTTTTCTTTTTTTTTTTCAAAAAATCAAATTCACGTTCTTTCTTATGTACGCATTGATTGGTTCACAATATTTCTCTTTCCTCTTCATAAATAAAAATTATATATTTTATTTTTACTCACATTTCATAAAAATGAAAACGAGAAATTTCATTTGGGACATAGGAAACACTATCTTTGGCCTAAAAAATTTTAATCCACTTAAATATCTCAAAAAACTTTATCTACACTCTCTGACATCCTAAGAAATGTACACTTAATTTATTTCTTGTTTTGAAAATTTCCATGTTTTAATCATAAACTCGTATTTTTAAAAAAAAATTATAAAGTCGAATGTGATTTTTTTTTTTAGTAGAGAGGAAATAAATCATCCAAACGGGGACGTACGGAGTATTAATTTTGACGGAGAATAATGTGTGACTAACAATCATTCAAGACATCCAATTAAATCAGGTGTCACGGGGGCCCACAATCCAGTCCAGTCCAGAAAGCACAGCTTGGCCCACAAATCACATCCATTGATTGACCCCCACTATCTACTCCTCCTCTTCCCCATTATTGGACTCAAGTTGGGCCTCTTTCCACAAACAACGTCTCACTTACTTGATTCCATTGGCCCACTCAACGTGCTACATTCTAGACTTGTAAATTTGATGGCAAGCCGATATGTGTTTATATACTTTGTACGTAGTATGAATGAATATAATGACACAAGCAAGGGTGGTTGTTAAGTATCCCACCTCAGAAATTTAAAAAAAAATAATTAGTATATAAGTCCTAAAAATTCATTCTTAACGATTCGTTAGTTTTTAGCCCATTTATTTGTATGAAAAAAACGGTATGCGGCCCATATAACCTGATTGTTAGTTAGAAAGTTCATACCTAGCAATTATGATTTTGTACCAAGTTTGGTTTTATCTCGGTCCATGTTTGGTTTCGTGAGGTGGTGCACCCAACTTGTCGGTCGGAGTTGCACACGTTTGCTTTGACTATTTGGGCTTTATGGAAGGCTCGCAATAGTTTAGTTTGGAAGCTTCTAGTCCCTACACCCTCGAGCACGGCTTGAGAGTTTTTAAGTCGGGTGGTTGGGTCGACTATATCCTCTCCTAGGCCGATTAGACTAGGAGCTTTTAAACTATTTATGGATGCATTGTTATTTCCTCCTTCTATGGTTGACTTTGGTTGTGTTCTCTTTAATCGTGACGACTCTTTCTTTGTTGCTCTGAATGGAGAATTAGCTTGTGAGGCTGATCCAGGGCTAGCTGGGGCGATGACATGTAAGAGGGCTTTGGGTTGGACGAAGGAGCGAGGACTCACGAAGTTAGAGGTGTCTCGGAATGCTCTTGAGTTGTGGAAGCAGTTAATGGTGAGTCTTTTTTTTTTTTGCCCTATGTTGGATCGGTTATTAATGATTGTTGGGGGCTAAAGCATTCACAATGGCAAGGCAATGCCTTGTCTTGCCATGCCATGTCAGCAAATTCCACTCAAATCATGGCATTCCATGACCATTCCACCCTACTTTTCATTCCATGTGCAAGACATGATTCTTTCATTTTTTATTTTTTTAATATTTTTAATATTTGTAATTTTTGGAAAAAATATTTTTTTAAAGAAGTAAACATATTTTAATAATAAAATAGATTTTTAAAATAATTTTTTATAATTAAAAATCATTAAAAAGTGCAAAAATAGACAAAAATAACGACTTATCACTCTGTATGTTACGACACTTCACTCATTTGCGACACGGTGATTGGGTTACTTTTTATTGGTTGAAATAATCCATGTCACCGTGTGGTATTTCATTTTTGCCTTGCCATTGTCAATGCTCTTATATGAGTTAAATTATGCTTCTTTGTTATTAGTTCGTTGGTCATGTAATGTGGTGGCTCATGAGGTAGCTAAGAGAGTTATTCCGCCTGATTTTGTAATGCCATTTTTGAATAAATGAAAAGTTATTTTGTTTTTCAAAAAAAAAATGAATTTTGTTTCTCATTTTTTGATGATTCCTTTTGCATCTTTGCATGCAACAAAATAATCTCATCAATTAATGCTTATCAGCGTTGTTTTTCTTCTTTCTAATTTGTTATTATTCTCTTACGTGCCGGTAAGTATAGACATGCCTTTTTTCTTTAGCGGATTATATTCGAATTCTTCATGGATTATATTCTGTGCACAAATTAGTGACACATTATGAAATTCCAATATCCTATTTAAAACACTCCGTAATAGTATGTATTTCTTCCCTCCCAAATTATATTTTTTACTTTAACTTTTATGAAGTTTAAGGAAAAATAAAATTTATAATTGAAATTTATGCAAATGAAAATAATAATATGAACAACTAAATATGTACTTTAAAAATTGAAGAAAAACCAAAAAATTTGGTTGACAAATAAAAAATGAAAATAAAACATTCATTTTGGACAAAGGAAATTGCTATTGTAAAACGTAGAATGAAACACCTGTAGCGTAGTTGTTATTAAAAGTAATTGGTGGGGTTCTAGTGACATCAAAAACTAGTGATACTATCAGTGCCACTGCGTTTTTGAGACACTTCTGGTGCTTCGTTCATAAAATTGACGGTTCATACCTCCCTAACCCATCTCCTGCTCCCACCCTACCCTTACCCCTGCACCCCTATCCCAATCCCGCTGTAAGCCCAATTGAAATCTATATTGAGAAGGGCAATCAAATACTCAGTCAAATGAAATCCCAAGTTAAATTTGATGCGAGTAGTGGATCATCATAAAGTAGAAATGTAACATCAATCGATATTTTTTAAAACAAGAAAATTGATTGTTTAATTTGCGTCCAATAATTTTATTATCATATGATCGGTGTGTCAAGTCGATCATACTAAGATTAATTAAAGGCCCAGTTGTGTTGGAAAAAGGCATTCATCAATCAATGAATATAATATAATACGGAGTATAATATAATATACTCCCTCCGTCCTAAAACTTTCTTCCTAGAATACTATTCCAACTTCACGGGAATTTATATTTATTTGTGTTTTTTCATGGCCTATATGATAAAATAAAATATTCTTGACACCACTTGTTTTATTGAACTTTTGATGTAGTTTTTAAATATGTATGTTTTATTTTTTATTTCTATACTAATGTTTAAATAAAATAGATTGAAAAAACTTACTCCCTCCGTCCGGAAATATTCTTCCCACTTTCCTTTTTGGTCCGTCCGGAAATATTCTTCTCATTTCCTTTTTTAGTATACTTTTTAAGGATAAATATCAATAATACCCTTCTATTTTATCACAAATCTACTTTTTTAGTACTTTTTAATAATAAAAAGAGATTTAAAAGTTTATAGTATGTGCATTTTTGAAAATTTTGCATTTTTTTACTATTCCTTAATAAGCGTGCCAAGTCAACACGGGAAGAATATTTCCGGACGGAGAGAGTAGGATTTTTCTTCGTTTTGCGCAACGAGAAGAAAGTTTTAGGACGGAGGGAGTAAAATAATATAATATAATACGGAGTATAATACTATAATATAATAGTCGTACAAAATAATACTGAGTGACACTTCAACATGCATATACTACATATATGGGGACACAAGTATAAATACAATACGACTATAACATTACAAAACAAAACGAAAATATAGCAATATTTTATGCTATCATGAACAAATGTGAAAACATATTTGTCACCCCTAGCCTCTATAATAATAATAATAATAATAATAATGATAATAATAATAATAATAAATTAATAATAATAATAATAACTATTATAATTATAATAACAACTGTAATAGTAATAATGGTTAAATGTATTTTTAGTATATGTAAAATAGGTAATTTTTGTTTTTAAGCCCTGTAAAATATATTTTTGTTAAAGTCATCCCTACAGAAAAAAATTATTTTAAAAATAGTCCCTAAACATAATTAATTAGCACTTCTAATTAGATGATGAGTAAACACATTTATTTCAATCTTAATGTATTAGTTTTGCATTCCTAATTACGTTCGATGCAATTTTCAAGTCCTTAATTGTGTACTTATTCATAATTTCATACTACACATGTTCATTAGTTCTCAAATTTCTTACGAATATAATATAATAAAAAATTTAGAAATTGAAAATGTAATTTGATATAGGGTACAATTTTTGGCATGAAAATTGTGTGTGAAGTAATACATGTGTTATGTCAACAAATTAAAAATTTTAATTACGTTTATGGATCATTATCAAAATAAAAAAATTGTCCAAGGATGATTTAAATAAATATTTTACACGGACAAACAACAAAACCCACCTATTTTAGAGAGAACAATACAATAATAATGGTAATAATAACAACGGAGTAATAGTAAAAGAAATCTCTCCGAATGAGAGAAAATAGCACTGTGGTGTAAAAGTACGTGTTGATATCGTTATTTCTTAATGACAAACATTTGAAAGCACAGATAGTAAGGCTATGTGCTATGCGGCTTCACTACCTCCCTCAAGCCCCCTTCACGCTTACACACGGCGCCGACTTCAAGTGAGTCGGTCACCCTGCTCACATTTGTTGCCCCTCCCTTCCGTTCTATATTTTTTAATGAATATCTTAACCAATCAAAAATTAGTTAAATATTTGGGTTGGGGCGGGGTGGGGGGGTGTGTTCGACCCCGGGTGTAAATCTCAATTTGTAATGAAATTGAGGAGAGAGGAAGCATATAATTAGTTAAATATTTGGCGCGTAAAGCAAAATAGACATGTAACTCAAGATTTGTATCTCATTCGTACACCAAAGATATACGGCAACATTTTGATGGTTCACACTGACACAATGTGTTGGTGCGTTAACAAAAATTTACGCTGACACAAAGTGTTGGTGCGTTAACAAAAATTAACATTACAACCAACACAAAATGTTAGTACATTCCTGCAGTGTACAAAATGGAATACAAATTCTTGGAATACAAACAATACGGGAATATCATTTAAATAAATACTCCGTATGGAAGGAGTAATTATTTTACATTATCCAAGAGAAAGAGAGAGAGAGAGAGGGATAAGAGGAGGGGGTGAAGTGTGAAGGAGATCGAGGCATACAGTCAGTGTGTGTGTACAGTCTGCCCTTTTCGCCACTGTTTTAACGTTGAATTACTGTCTTCTTTTGCTTCAAAAGAATCACACACTCCCAGTTTACTACTCCTCCTCGGCTTCCACCCTCCCACCCACTTTCTTTATACGAAGTATTAAAAAAAAAAGCAAGGCTAGGGATACACTTTTTAGGGATACACTAAGGGACTGTTTGGCAACTTCTGAATCGGTAAGTGCTGAATCAGTAAGAGGTCTGAATCATTAAGTGCTGAATCAGTAAGAGGTCTGAACCATTAAGAGCTAGTATATTGCTTAACTATTCAGAGGCAAATGTCTGATCAATTCAGATAAGAGGTCTTAACCATTCAGACTCTGTATAATACTTAATCATTCAGAGGCAAATCTCTTAACCATTCAGACATCTGAACCATTAAGAGGCTGAAACAAACAGTCTGAACCATTAAGTGCTGAACCATTCAGACATCTGAACCATTAAGAGGCTGAAACAAACAGCCCCTAAAAGTGTACCCCAAATGTACATCATCCCCTTTACCACCATCTATTTTAATTTGATTTTTATTTATTTATTTATTTTTGATTTTCTTGCCCAATTATGTAGACAATGAGGGAGTGATGGACAAATGGGATACACCTTTGGTAAAGGTGTACCCCTAACATTTTTCAAAAAAAAAAAAAAAAAAGAAAATTTACCCCATGGTAGCTAACAGTGAGTCTTGTTTTTTGTAATAATTCCTTATAAGCAGCATGCAGGTCACAATGTCTCTTATAACCAGATTAAAGTTAAATCATGATTTAACCTATCACGATTTTATTGGGCCAGTGTGTGGGTGTCCACGGCGGGCTTTCCACTTTTTTTTAAGAAAAAAAGTTAGTTGTGCCAATTAAGGAGGTAATCGAGTTTATTTTCTACTAATAATTACTCTAAGAAACAATTATGTTAAGCATAAGACATTTACAAGTATCACGTGCATGCTACACTATTTATCACCAATATACGATTAAAATCTAATTTAACTTTTCTACTGTCTTGTCGGGTTTGATGAAGGGTTTGTGAATGAGGCTTATCCTATAAAAAAAATAGTAGTCCAAACTTCACTATCAATCAATCTTGACAATACGGTAATAAGGAGTAGGTTAATTAGGGAAAACTAACTTGAGTTATAATTTCATTCTGAAAGCATGGTCATTTTTTGCAGTTGTCACAATTGGAACCTAGATTAATGTGTTGCTGTCCTCACAATTGGTCATATTTTATGTCTTCCTTAATCCTTACTACCTTCTGTTGAGGAAAAAATATCATTCATTCATTCACTTACAATCTCAGTGTTGTTTGCATTATTCAAATTATGCTTACTTTATATGAATGTTAGCGCATAGAAGATTACCACCTGTTAATTTAACTTCATTGTACATTATTGTTTGTGAATTCTATTAGATTATTGTATAAGAAAGTTAGCACAAAAGCTTATTATTTTACTATAGAAATTCATAGTAGATTATCTCTTCCATTGATTACATATATGTCTTTGAATTATTAAATGTTTATTTTATGTGAATGTTACAAAATAGAAGATTACCGGCTGTAAATTGAACTTCATAGTAGATTATTGTCGGTAAATTTAAGTATATTGTCTATGAAAGATCATACTAGATTGTGCTCTATAATGGGTGTTAAAGTAGTACTAATGGTCC
This sequence comes from Cuscuta campestris, assembly GCA_900332095.2. Taxonomy (NCBI): domain Eukaryota; kingdom Viridiplantae; phylum Streptophyta; class Magnoliopsida; order Solanales; family Convolvulaceae; genus Cuscuta; species Cuscuta campestris. The sequence goes on from OOIL02003256.1 coordinate 1,545,827, forward strand.
TCCCTATAATCTTTTAGGGAGGATGTCTTTCTTTATCCCTGTTACAACTCATTTTGGAGCACAATATTATATTCTGTTTGTTCTGACACACGGAAAGCCAACATTCAAAAGAAACTCAGTCTTACCCAATAAGCAGAGTTTTAAAAGACTCCGGTTGGACATTTCATGAGGCTTAAGAAGCTTCAGTTTTTCAGGGCAGGTCATGCACCGCATGCTTCTCCTCTTTGTAGACGATCAACAAGATGATGAATTTTGAATCCTGCAAAATGGTGAAATTCACTTTCGATGATTGGTGTAGTATAAATAGAATGCAAAATTTTAAAAAGTTCCATACATTTGAAGACAAGGATCTTGGAGAATATTCTTCATCCTTATGTCACACATTCCTGGGTGGTGAGGAGATGAAGGGCACGTTCAAATATCTACGTGCCTAATATGTTGCAACGGAGAATACCACCGATTCAATGAAAATGAAAAATGCATGCAAGTCGTTGATTAACTTGATTTCATTCAATTCAAATTTTAAAAACAGGTTATAAACATCTATTTATAAATGTATGTTAACATATACATTTAGTCTTAGTAGATGGATTTTTAAGCACAAAACTTATCCCAAGTACAAAATAAACAGGAATCCAAATTAAACTAAATAGATTATATTTTTCCTTGTTTTCTCATTTGATTATTGTATTCAAAAGACAATTCCCAAACCACTTAGAGCATCTCCAATCATGCTTAGCTTGTTAAACATAGCTTGCTAAAATTATTTATTAACATGTGAATAGTGGTATAGCAAGTCATTTCCATGATCATCTCCAACCTTTGCTTGCTATAATTTAGTAAAAATGTATTGATTTCACAATTAGAGTACATTATTTATTATAATTTTAAAATTTTATTATAAAAATTAATTAATATTCTACAAGTATGCAATTTAAGCTTAAAATAAAATAAATTTTATAATTTTTTTTGGTAAAAAATAAAATAATTATTTTTTTGTAAAAAACATAAAATAATATTTATTAATTTTTCTTGCGTTGTGGTACTGAAAGTGAGGGAACAAATGCATCATGGTTCATGAAAAAACTAACCCAACCAACATTTTTCTTCTTCTTTTTAGCTTGCTATATTTTATCAAGTTTGTTATTAGTAGCAAGCCATTTTCATATTTAAGCAAGCTTGTCAAACATTAGCAAGCCTCTTGGAGTATGAAATTTTGCTTAGTTTGTCAAATAGTAGCATATAGCAAGTCATTTTAACATGGTTTAAGATGCTCTTAGAGCCCCACCTATCGGCCTAACAAGCGTGAAGGATTAAAAGCAACTTCAATGAGGATGCTTATTAAGTTAATCAACTTAATTAAACAACTGCATCTTTCACAAATTCCCATAAGAAATGATGAGCCCAATCACTGAAGGTTCCTTTAGATCCGGTCGAACGGTTCTTGAAAGGAGGTAAAATAAACTTTAATCGCAGATTGGTAACAAAAAATTGAGCCTGCATGTGGTACTTGCAGAGACCCTAATGTCTTTAACACTAGGTACTAACCTATAATCAAATTGAAGACGAAAACGAGTATAAAAATTTAGATCCTAGACTTAACAACCGCCTTCAACACCTTTAACACTAGGCACTAAAAAAAAAAAGCCCGCATGGGTAGCTCAGTTGGTCAAGAGCGTGAAAGCTTTCAGTTGGTCAAGAGCGTGAAAGCTTGGAACAATGACCAGGGATCGAGTCCCGCAAGCGGCAGTGTGGGAGCTATCCAAAAATTCCATAAAGGTGAGGAGGCTCCTTGTGCGCAGTGGGCACGGGTCTAGCGTTCTTGGCTGACTGAGTCACCATGATTTACTTCATCTACCATTCCTGTCGGGCAAGAGGTGGGGGCGCCTGGGGTGGGCGATTCCACCTTTTTGGAACAACTAAAAGAAAAAAAAACATATTTCAAGCAATTAATTAATACGAGTATTAAAAAAATGGATGAAAAAGAACGTGGGAAAAAAATCTCTACCCTGGGGTTTCCTTACAGGCAACTGCAAGTGGTCTAGGAGGCGTCTAGCTTGCTTTTTTGCCTTTATATACAAATATTCAAATAATAAAAAAAAAACAATCTCACAAAAAATTCATTAAAATAATCTCAATCAGAATCCCACAGCACACTTCTTTTACACTTCTTTTATTCTGCATTTCATTTTATTCATTCATTCATTTGTTTATTAATTTATTCTCAACTATGATGATTAACCAACACCTTGTCTAGCCCTCAGTCCTCCTCCGCCCGCCGGCACCGCCACCTCTCCGCCACCGTAACACTTTCCCTCCTCTAGGGTTTCATATTGATCCTCGATTTAGGGTTTTTTTGGGCGGCCAAAATGGAGAATTACAATAACCATCTAGGAGATCACGAGGAGGCCGCCGCCGCCGTCCACAGAAGCGGCGGCACCAACAGCTTCCTCTACTGCGGCTCCGTTCTCGCTCCTCCCAGCTACGGCAGAACCGCCGCCGCCGACTTCCACCCGCAACCCTACGACGGCCCCGCCGTGAAGACGGAAGGCGGGAGCAGCGTAAAGGCGAAGATCATTTCCCACCCCCACTACTCCAACCTCTTGGAAGCTTACATGGAGTGCCAAAAAGTCGGCGCTCCGCCGGATGTGGCGGCGCGTCTCTCCGCCGCCCGGCAAGACTTTGAGTCCCGCCAACGCGCCTCCGTACTCGGAGGCGGCGGCAGCTGCGGGCATGAAAAAGACCCCGAACTCGACCGGTTCATGGTAGAATATAAAAAACATCCTGAGCTTATAATTTTATTTTCAAGCTCGAGTTTTTGGTTGAATTGATTTGTTTTTGATTTGGTTTTTTATTTGGTCGCAGGAAGCTTACTATGATATGTTGGTGAAGTACAGGGAAGAGCTGACGAGGCCATTACAAGAAGCAATGGAATTCATGCGACGGATCGAATCGCAGCTAAATATGCTAAGCAACGCACCAGTTCGGGTCTTCAATCATTCTGGTAATTATTTAAATTGTTGTTCTTTGAAATTCATTATTTAATCAGTTTGATTTCTTTCTTTTGATTAAAATAATGATAAATAAAAAAGAAAACAATTGTGGTAATTTCCAAGGAAGGAAAGAAAACAAGTTGGAATAAAAATGTGAACAGGGTTTGGTTTTTCCATTCTGGAGCAGTGCAAAGCAGGGGGTTCACTGTTCATTCATTCAATACATTTCTCAATTCCCAAAGCAGTTTCTTCTTGCTCCACTGTTCCCAGACGCCTGTTTTTCTTTGGTTTTCCTCTTTTTTTTTCCTTGTTTTTTCAGTGCAAGCATTTTTTGTGGGATTTTTTGGTCAATTCTTTTTCCTTGTTTGGAAGACAATTTTTTATTCTCACTAGATTCATAGAAAACAGGGAAGAAAAATGGTATTCCATCCCCTCATTCTTTGAAAATGTGTTATGGAAGGAGATATGGTTTGACTCTAAATAATAATTACTCCCTCCGTCCCTAATTTGATTACAATTTTTTTTTTCTCTTCTCTCGATAACTTTTGTTTGTTTACGCGATTTCATAAAATAAAATATTTTTGTCACCTCTTGTTTTGTAAAACTTTTGACGTAGTTTTTTAATATATAATTTTTATTTCTTATCGATATATATGTAAATAAAATAATTTTTAAAAGTGATATATTTCTCCTCGTAAATCTCAATTTGTAATCAAGTTGAGTACGGAGCAAATAATAATAATGGAAACAGTGCTAAAGAAAATAATGTGAAATGTTTAAACTTATTTTTTCTATTAATATTATGCGTAATTAGTAATCAAATTTCATCTAGTTTATTTGAAGAGATTTGAACCTTCTCGCATTTTTCATAAGCTGAAATTGGCATCTTTTATTTTTTTAAAGAGCGCATTCATCATTGATGTTTATATACTGAGGTCTAAACTTGAGTTAAACCAACGAATATAATATATGTGGTAATAATATATGGATACATTTACGCCCCGTTTGGTACAAGGAATTCAAATTATGGAATTGGAATTGAGGACTTCAATTCCAATTCTGGTGTTTGGTATCAGAAATATTATATGGATTTGGAATTGATAGTGCAAAAAATAAATTGAAATTGGTGAATTTAATTTTATAGAATTGAATCTCATGGAATCCCAATTCCAATTCAATTCCAATTCTACCAATTCCGTATACCAAACGGACCCTTAGTGACTTGCTATTCTTGTCTATTTAAAAAAATTGTACCATTGCCAAGGAGGACTCATTTTGTGGAAAAAGGAGCTCATTTTTTTAAACAATATTTAAATTTTACGAGTATTTTTTTACCATTTTACTGAACTGTATATATTCTTAAAATTGCTAGTGCTAGTCAAATGTGGTCCTAAAAACTTAACGGCAAAGAGTATAGTATGGTATTTTGATGGTATCTCATAACATCTGACTTAGACTTTTTTTTATCCATGAACAAATGAACTACTCCGTAATATACACTTTGTATTATTCTGGAATTTGTCCATTTTTAGTGTCCCAAGTATTTATTGTGGTTTTGGATAAAAAACATTTATTGCACCAATAAATGCCTCTTTATGCTAAAACAGGTACGAAAATGTAATGAATCCACCCTCATACCCAAATTAAACTTGTCACTACCTCCCTCACGCCTCCTTCCTGCTATAGCACCGCGTCGGATAAATATTAAAGGGGCGTTGCCCCTCTGCCAGTGACCACCGTCACGGGCGTTGACCCTCTTTGCCCCCCCACCCATTTTTTTTTATTATATTTCAACATATTAAAATTTAACACATTCACCTTTCATCACATTCCTTCACACACAACATAACAAAATTTTCATCACTCTACATCATACATTTTTACACCTCCTCAAGTCCAGTCAAGCCTGCCATAACACATGACCTTATTAGCATAAAGTCATAAACCAAAAGTACATTTGGATGAGCAATTTCCCCATTTTTTTTCTCATTCTGTCCCACTGATTTTTTCCTTGTTAATTACCATCTTACTGTTTTTGCTCAACACCAAACGAAGTACTTGGTATTTGGTAACCTGTCATAGTGTCATATTATGACACCAAAAAGTAAGGTTTATGGGGTGATTTAGGAGGGTAAGGCCTGGTTCGGTTTCCAATGAAACAAAGTAAGATCCTAGTGTCATATTATGACATAAAAAAAGAAGGGGCCATGTTATATTCCCATAAACTTTGACACAATAATTTGATAGCATGTATTTCATAGACATATATGAACAATCATAGTCTAAATCGCACAAACATTGATTATTGCATATTTGTGAAACACATTATGTCAAAGTTTGTTGTCAAAGATTGGTGTGACTATAGATTTATCCGGAAACAAGTGTTGGAATGTGTATATCTCATACCATATTTGGTCATATTTGAAAGTTCTATTGTTCAGCGTAGCGCAATAAGCCTTCCCTTGTATATGTAAAGAGAAAGAATAACGAACATAAGACCAAAATCTACAAAACTGGAATAAGAATAGGAAAACTAAATTAGGGTGGGGTTCCCATGACATTGGGTTCCAATGTCATGGGAACCTTGGTGACTAAATTATTACAAATAACTGTAAGTAATAATAAGTATTCCTTAATAACTCCAATGCCTACTAAATTTGAAGGTGCAATTGAGGGGGATTAGGGGTTGGTTGAGGTCAAGCCTGGGTGAGGGGTTTAATGGGGGTAGAGAGGTAGGAAGCGTCAATTTTATGAACAGGACAGTGTCGTGCCTAATCGAGCCAATGTCATATTATGACATTTGGTTCTTTTGACAAAAGAAGCAAACTCTTATATGTGTGGTTGGTCATATTTATTTTTATTTCATATTAGAGACTACTTTTTAACATCAATATCAATCACACAATCTTACTTTAATCCTTGTCCTAAAAATATTCGAAGGGATAGGTACTTGGGAGAGCGAGTAAAATAACTTCACGTGAAGAATAACAACATAACGTTAGTAGAACACGAAAACTCTCTTGGTAGTAGGAAGTCCACTCCCTCAGATTAACTGGGAAGTTCACCTAAATTCGAGTTCTAATGGAAGTCATTGACTCATTGTTCGTCATTAGATTGAAAAAAGTATGAACAGATAGTTAATTGTAATTAAATCAACAACACTTAAAAGACAAAGCGTGTTAATAATTACTATAGGTTGGTGTTACGTGCGTAAGAACAGGTTGTTGTGACTTGTTAGACTTGTAGAGTTATTACTCCCTCCGTTTAGAAAAAGTGTTCCTATTTTGACTTTGTGTAAAAATAAGGAAGTATTAAATTGTAGTTGACTTCCAATTTTGCCCTTGAGATGATAGGTAAAAGTAAGATGTGATGGATAGATTATTAGAGATAAAATATGATGTGATAGGTAATGTATGAAAAAGTAAGGGTAAAAGTGGTTTTTTAATAGAAAGTGGAAGTGTTTTGTTGGAAGTAAAAAAAATGAAAGAGGAAGTGTTTTAAAAAACGGAGTATTAATTATCAATAGGCCTTTTGAAAATAAAACAGCTTTGGATGCTGTTCACATCTGTGGTTCCAGTACCACATGTACGTAGCATGTGTCCTAAGCTGTCGCATTTTTTACTAGACTGGATTTTTATATTCCAAATTTGCACTATTTAGCTTTTGGTTTTTGGACCCGTTAACTCCTCTATTCATAACTTTGTGCTCCCCCTTTTTTCGCATTTATTGCCTACTTTTCTGACCCAAAATGTATCTCGGCATGGGTCATGCTACGGTGCTACCACATTCGTGCCAACATGAGTGCACTCATGCTTCGCAAACACAAACACACACGTTAATTGTCTGTGCGACACAAATGATTATTGTTTGTGTTTGTCTGTGCGAAGCATATGGTAGCACTCATGTGGTGACACCCTAACATTATTCATGTCCGCAAATCACCCTACTAAGTTTAGTTTTAGTGTTTACTACATAGTCATGCTAGAAACACACCATGGTTGACACCACCGTTGATAATTTTCTACGAATTTGAAGATATATGGACGATAATTGTTTGTGAGCTTTGTAATTTCACAAACGATTATCATCGGTGTGTACACATTCATATACGTTGTCATCTATGGTGTTACCCTAGCACTATTGTCTAGTATATAGTCATGCTGTAATTTTTTTTAAAATGTACAGATGAGAAATGTGAGGGCGTCGGCTCATCCGAAGAGGACCAAGACAACAACAGCCCGGGCGAGACCGAGCTGCCCGAAATCGATCCACGGGCAGAGGACCGCGAGCTGAAGAACCACTTGTTGAGGAAGTACAGCGGCTATCTGAGCAGTCTGAAGCAAGAACTCTCCAAGAAGAAGAAGAAAGGGAAACTACCCAAAGAAGCGCGCCAAAAGCTGCTCAGTTGGTGGGAGTTGCACTACAAATGGCCCTATCCTTCAGTACGTTTCTTCGCCACTGAAGTCTAATAAACCAACTCAACCAAAAACTCAAGCTTATTTACCGGTTACCATTGACCGTTTTGCCCTTTTCTTTTTTGTGTAAGGAAACGGAGAAGGTGGCGTTGGCCGAGTCAACGGGTTTGGATCAAAAGCAGATAAACAACTGGTTCATCAACCAAAGGAAGCGGCATTGGAAGCCGTCAGAAGACATGCAGTTCATGGTGATGGATGGTCTTCACCCACAGGGCGCGGCCCTCTATATGGACACGCACTACATGGGTGAAGGCCCGTACCATCGACTCGGTCCATGACAAAAAAAATGCCGTGCCGTTGGCCTAATTAAGAGGTAAAAACTTATTTTAGGGAGTCTATTTGTTTTGAGAATGACATGAAATTGTTACAATGAGGAGATGAATATTTATATATATTCTGGGTTTGTCATTCCCTTTCTCCTCCATGAAGTGAGTGTGAAGAAGATTAGGGTGTTTTGATTTATTTAGAACTAAACTAATGCAAATTGTATATGGTTAAAGACTAATTGTGATTCAAGTAAATAATTTCGTTTACCGCTATGATCTGATTTATATAATTCTTGGTTTAAAAACGGTGTTATGTTTTATCTTTCATTTTTACACAAAATAATCAAAATACACTACTGTATTGGCATGTCCCCAAAAAGACTCGTGATTTTATTTTTTCTAGTTCTGCCTGTTAGAATATAAATGACTATTCCTGGGCCACAACCATAAGCTTAAGCTTTTGGTTGAGTTGGTTCTTTGACATGGTATCAGAGCCTCGTTGACTAATAGGTCACGAGTTCGAAACTCAGCGCCACCCAATTTTAAAAAATTAAGGTTTCACGTGCAAGGCTCGAAAAAGATTACGCCTGCACGTGAGGGGGCGTGTTAGAATATACTCCCTCCGTCCGGAAATATTCTTCCCACTTTCTTTTTTGGTCCGTCCGGAAATATTCTTCCCATTTCCTTTTTAGAAATCACCCCTAATAGGACTAAAACATTGTGCTTATCCCTAAAATAGGAGTTCATGTTTTTTATCCCCCAAATAGGACCTCTCCCGCCACATTCTTTCTTTCTCTCCCGATTTTGCCCTCTTTTTCCTTTCCGTGTCACAATTCACAATCTGTCCCGTCTACATTACAACTCTTTGTAATACACATTACCACATTACATACTGTGGCACTTTACATTACAATGGTTCGTAATATTCATCACCACATTACAAATTATGACACTGGTAATATCCACATTACATACTTTGTTGGACTATCATGAATTTTTTTAATTGCATATTAACCATTGCATATTTTTATTTTTTTGTTATGCATTTAAAGTCAACATGTCCATATGAGTTTAAAGGACAAAACATGGACATGTTGTGAATTCTAATTGGATCAATTTATTTGCGTTCATGCGGTGGCTGCTGTTAGGAGACATCCCGGCTTAT